>JANKOE010000204.1:25056191-25079265 GCA_026284465.1 Erythroxylum citrifolium
TCTTAATTTGCACGATTCTTTCATTGAATAATACCTGAAATAATTTCTTAACTAATTCTAGATATTTTATTATTATCGAAACATAAAGGGAATTAATTTGTCAACCACCATTGGTCCAACAGTCTTAGCTTGACTTCTGTATCGTCTTAGGTACATATCGTCTTAGTTTTGTACCTAAGACGCTTCGTCTTAGTTTTTTTTATCTAAGACCTTTTGTCTTAGTTTTGTATCATCTTAGTTCGCTTCGTCTTAGTTTTGCATCGTCTTAGTTTGACAATGCTTAGTCTCTGTTTTGATTTGTCTTAGTTTTTATCGTCTTAGTTTTGTACCTAAGACGCTTAATCTCAATTAGTTCATCTTAATTTCTATCGTCTTAGTTTTGTACCTAAGACGCTTCATCTCAATTGTATCGTCTTAGATTCTATCGTCTTAGTTTTATACCTAAAACACTTCGTCTCAGTTGTATCGTCTTAGTTTTGAACCTAAAATGCTTCGTCTCAGTTGTATTGTCTTAGTTTGACCCCCCGCTTCGTCTTAGTTTTTCTTTTGTCTTAGTTTCGTATTTAAAACGCTCCATCTTAGCCTGTTTCGTCTCAAATTACTTCGTCTTAAATTGCTTTGTCTTAGTTCTATGCATTGTTCATCTTATGCCTTCTGTTCCATTCTTGATCCTTTTAGAGGCTGAATCTCATTTCGAGATCTTTATGGAAGCTGTAGATTTAGAAGTTTCCGTTCAAACCGTCCCATAAATGAAGTCAATCCGACATCTGTAGTTAAAAGTTTGGCAATTACGCCAAGGCTTATACAATACTAGTAGGGTTCGTTGAGATAACCCTACAAGGAAACCCGCTCACACTTTTGATTTCGATTCGATAGTTGGGTTTCGGAAACGGGACCCAACAATTTACCTATGGAACTTGAGCATAGAACATACTAGGTGACAAAAGCAATAAATTTGATTGGAAGTAAGATGGTTAACAAAGACTCTTACAATTGAACGAAATCAATGAAATTTTCCTTGATGCATATAAGAATGCCAAGTTATATAAGGAAAAGGTGAAGAAGAGACATGATTCTCATATTAAGAAGAAAGGGTTCAAAGTGGAAGACGTGGTTTTATTATATAAGTTGAGACTAAAGTTGGTTCTCATAAAGCTCAAATCAAGGTGGTGTGGGCCTTCCAAAATAACCCACGTATTCGTACACAAAGCTATTGAATTAGATAATCCAAACAAGAAAACCTTTAAAGTGAATGGACATAGATACGAAATGTATCTCAGAGGAGTATTCTTACAAGAAAGGGAAGTAATTTCTTTCCTTTCCAATGATTGAAAGCATCTCAGATGATGAATGGTCAAGCTAACGACCATAACTTGACAAATTTTAGTAATTAGGTATGTTTTGAATTCTAATATTAGGGTTTTAATTTCAATGTTTATGGAGTGGTTTGGATGGCTAAAATTCTTGTTTTTGAAGTTAATATGAGTTAAGGAAGCAAGCTCAAAGGTTACATAAGGAAGAGACAACAAAATAGGACAAAGGTGATAGAATTCACCATGACGATTGTGACATGCTGTATAACAAGTTAAGAAATGTGATTTTTCATCCCTTATATTTGAAGTGAATCACACGTTAAAACAATACTTAATACTGATATACAGATGCACAAGAAGGGGGGTTGAATTGTGTATCTTTTCGTTAATCCCCTTATAAAAAATCGTTCGACAAAAGAGACTTGTTCTTTTTATGAAAACTACTAAATATCAAAGTTATAGAGAGTTTTAGAAAACTTGTCTAAAACAGTAAAATCTAAAATTGAAAGATAAGAGAGATTGAGGGTTGAGAGATTTCGACACAACAATTTTTATACTGGTTCACTCCAAACCGTGAGGTACGTCCAGTCCTCAAATGTCTTTTTGAGATTTCACTATCTCTCAAAAATTTTACAAGTATTCTTTGTTTCTGAGCCTCTTCATTTCTCTTAAAGTCAGTATTCTTTCACGCTTAGCCTCTTCAGGCTATCTGCACTACTTTCAACTGAAAGGATTTTCGAGCTTTGTTATAGAAAAAAAATAGCTCTAGATATTTCACACAATAATCTCTCGATAATCGCTAAGCTTGTGAACTTTTGTAATTTTTCTAACTTCTGCAATCTTCGACTCCGACTTGTATTTATAGTCTTCGTCTCCAACTGCTTCTTGATTCTTTAAAGAAACGGTTATTCAGTTGAGTTTTGTAACTAACTCAAACTGATACGTCTTTTGATTCTTCCGTCTGCTTTTCATGCGTCTGCTTTCTTTCGTCTGATTTTCTTTCCGTCTGTTTTTTACTTATGCTTCCGTCTGCTTTTCTATTTTTGGCTTCCGTCTACTTTTCTAATTTTGGCTTCCGTCTGCTTTTTGTATTGGCTGCTTTCTTATTTGCCTTCCGTCTGCTTTTCACTTAGCTTCCGTCTGCTTTTTGCTTTGGCTTTCGTATACTTTTCATTTTAGCTTCACTATTTATTTTTCATCAAAATTATTTAGTGAAGTCATTCTGACTTAACAATGTTACCCCTCCTTCTTAAACCTTAACCCTATATTTTCATATTTTCTTGCGTTTGACATATACTTTCTCTATCTAAACCTTAGCTTCCACTAAAAATTTATCTCACTTCTCTCTTCACTTTCCTTAGATTTCTTACTAGTTCTTGCATTTTTCAATTAGATTTTACTCCCTCCTTCATACATTCTGTTACTTCCATACAAATCTAACATTTTTTAAGTGGTTTTTACATAATTTTGTGCTTATTTTCTCTATTCACGTTTCTTTGGTGTTCTTATGTATTTTATTATTTTTTTGATCTATTTGTAGGGCACCACTTAATAATGGGGCTAAGAATTAAGCAAATTGGTAAACACTAACAATCGAAAGGAAAAGTACCAATAGTGGGAAATAGAGCACGGGATAGGGTTGCAGACTTTGGAGCTCTGTTTACGATTTACTTAAAAGATGAAGGCATCCAATTCCAAACTCTTCTCTCTAGGGTTATTACTACTCCTAGGTATATCGATTTTGATATTTTAGACTATCTAAGATTAAAAGACAAAGTTGAGACTTTGAGTAGTAACATTCATTAGGACAAATTTCTAACTTTTGACTACATTGTGTATAAAGAATTAACCCTTGAATTTTAAACTACTCTTCAATTTGCATTGTGGGATCCGGTTGAATTTTGGTTTCATTTGAAAGGTCAACCTTATAATCTAAATTATGATTTTTTAGCTGAAATTGGTAGGTTTCCTCATTCAAACATAATTGAAAAGCATGATGATTTTCATTCCAAGCGATATTGGAAAATTTTAACAAGTTTAGATAGCTTTAATGTTCGAAATGTGCATAATAATTTCATCCTTACTCCTCAGCTTTGTTACTGCATAAGTTCATGTGCCAAGCTATTTTTCATAAATCATGAAGTAATAAATGTTTTGTTAATGAATTATTCATTTTGTAATGCATATATAACAATTCGAAAGTTTACACAATCACCCACATTTTTCAATTGATAGTTACTGATCTTAAAAAGAAAAGTAGTTATCTTGGAATGGGTTATATTGTCACCACACTTTTTGTGCATTATAGTGTTAATGTTGAGGGACTAACAATTGTTTTTCCTGACTTTTTTAGTCATACACACTTAAGGCAAGCTAAAATCTTGGTGGTCAATCATATAAGCCTATGAGATGTTAGCTCCAAAACATATGTAAAACACATGATAGGATAGGCTAGTTCAAGCTCTACACAACCATTGCAGCAAAATGAAAACATAACTAACGAAGAGACAGAGGATGTTAAAGAGGAAGGCTGGGAGAAGGTCCTTAACTTGGTTTCTAAAAACCACAAAATTTTGAAGGAGATAGTGTAAGAACAACGACGACTGTAACATGACATTAAGAATATTTACAAATGCTTTGCTGCTCAAGGTGTAAACATTCCATCTCCAACACCATTACCACCTTGATCTCCTTAACAGGTTTCAGGCTCTTACCCTTTTCTTTATGTTATGTCTTGTCATTTTTATTTTCATACATGTGTTGTTTGTTTGTTTTTCATATTAAGAACAATGTGTTGTCTAAGTATGGGGAGGATTATGCATTGACATATCATGTGTGTGAATTTTTACATATCATATTGTCTTAGTTTTTGACTAGATTGACATTGTGCGAACATATGTTACATATGCGTGAATTGTGTGAATATGCCAATGGCAATAATTTGATGGAATTAATTTAGCTTTGAACATAGTCATTTAAGTTGTAAAGACATATTGATTTGTGAATTTTATATTTTAAGTACCTTTGGTTGAATATACATGTTAATTAGGATATGTCATTCATTTTGTTCACCTTAGGAAATTTGTTTGTATACATTTATAAATATAGTCAATTGAATAGGTTAGCATCATCAGTAACCTTTCATGAGCATGATTGACTAAAAAAGAAAGGAGGTAAGTCATGTGAAAAAGTGTGTTAAATAAATAATTATTCTGTTAGCCCTTTTAAAACAAATATTAGGTTATGAATAGAGTTACTAGCCAATTGAGAAGGTGATATATCTGAGTAACTAGGGGCATTCACAAAAATGTTTGTCTTCATGTTAAAAGGTTATAATGACATTCCAACCAAGCTAATTAATAAAATATGGCCTAGTTGAGTAAATAGGAGACATTCATGATAAGGTGTTTACCTTCGTGTCAAAAGACTAGGTTAAAGTTAAAGAAAATTGAAAAAAATTAGTGTTTCAATAAATAAAACCTAATGATATTTGAAAATAGCAAAAATTTTTATGAAGGTATACTTAGATAGTTGCAATTTTGATTAACTACTAATTATAAATGTATGTGTACAAAGTGCTATAGGTGAATGAATAGGATGATAATGTTTTGATTAATATGTATATTTAATTTAAAGTGCTCAACCGTGATATGCATAGGTTAATATGTTGGCATAACTTAAATGATTGATGTTTGCAGTTAAATTGAGTTCATAAAGTAGATGTCATTGTCTCATTATTGCAAGTTACATGTTGCATGAATGTATTTCTATGCATTTATGTTGGTTTATTTTTTTTTTATATTTTGTCTTTGCTTTAAGATAAGCAAAAGTTTAAGTATAGGGATATTGATAGGTGTAGTTTATACTATGTTTTGATAGGTGTTTTAGTATGTTTATAGATGTTTATTAGGTGATTATTGCATTTATAGGCTTAGAATTGTGTTCATGTAAGTATTTACTTATAATTTAAGTTTTTGTATGGTTTAGAGCATGTTTTTAATCTTAATTTTATGTTTCTTAAGGTGTTTGATGTGCTTGTTAGTATTGAAGATCAGATAATTGAAGAACAAAGATGTTGGACGCGTATGGGGCCCGTTTACCATAAAACGTATGCATAATCCAATGAAATCATGAAGCTTAAAGTCTCATACCATTTCTATGTTCCTTTTTCCATGACACATCTCACTTAAATATATGTATGTAACAACCATTCACAATCAAAATAATCATATCAAATCGATAACTTCCTCAAGCATACTTTAATTTCAATTCAACCTTGTCCATACGCAAATTCATACTTCCACTCAATATCAACCATACATAATTCATAATTCCTTAACATCAAATAATAGAGTTTTACAAGCTCTAAAGGCATTCCAAGCAATATTACAACATCAATACCAAAATTCAAAATACAACAAAGGATGCCAAATACTAAAATTTTCAACATATATCTAAGGTCTTATTCTTACAACAATCTAACTTAAAATACAACACGTGCACAAGCAAACAAATGCCTTTACTTTCTTTCACCCTATCTCTTTCTTATCACTTGAAGATGGGAATGAAAAAGGGGATGAGCTTTACGCTCGTGGGTAACATGTTTATAACGAAGAATAAGCAAAACCATTGAAAAGTTCATTTATCATATAAAAATCATAATGAATTCATAAAATGCTTCATTCTTAAATTCTCGGTCAAATTCGCAAATCTAACTCAAAAGTCATAGTTAAAATACAATCACATCAACACAACATATCCATTTAACCATCAATGCAAAACACTCCATTTATGCAACCTACTTGACCATTCAAAGATGCAATGCACAAACAAATGGCTCAAGAGTTTTGTGGAACAAAACGGATAAACCAAAGTTTATACCGTGAACAAAACGAGTCCGAGAGAAAGCTATATGTCAACGTGCACATGACTAACAAAACGTTCCTCTCTCGCCCAAACAGAAGCACATAATCATGCTCAAATCAATTTATCGAATGCTCATACTTTTGAGCTTTTCTATCTTTTCATTCATACGAAATGTCATAACATGTTTCAATGGCATAACTTGATCATAATTCATAAATCTCAATGCATTTTCAATACTCACAATAATTCATTATCGAGCAAGTTAAAATTCACAACAATTCCAATTCAATCAATTAAGCATATACACACATAAGCAAATTCTTTAAATCATTTAAAAGCAATATATGAAGAAATTGAAATCATTTAGTTCTCTTGATTTGGAAAAACTTTAAAGGCTCATTATCCAATTATAAACATGAAACCCACCTGAATTCCTTGCTTGGATACATGCTTAAAAGATGCCTCTCTTCTTGATCCTCTTGCCTTCCTTGATTCTCTTTATCAAATACAAAATCCTCATTCAATAGGAATACAATTTGAGGACCTATATATTGCATATTCACTAAGATAAATTCTAGAAACTCAAACTCTTCCAAAAGTCCAAACATTCGGGTCAATTTTCCATGATCACTCTGATCAGGTAAATGACAAAATCTGATAATATTCTCTTCTATAAAAATTTTCCCATTGTCTTAAGTTTCTAATGATACCAAACTCATTCAATTTGGCTTAAAAATCTGAAAGTTATATGCCAAACATATTGGGACTATCCTTACGTTAAAACTATAATCTATACTCAACTTCCAGCCAAATTTTTAGATCCTTATAAACCAAATTAAAACTTATTTTCTTCATAAAACTTGTAATCCCGTGTCTCTAGTTTATAACAAATCAAAAATTATCTCATTTGAACATCTACAGCAAAAGTTATGCCCAAATTACTGAAACAAGTCAGTGTAGGAAAATGGACTCTCGCCGCGGCAAGAATGCTGGAGCACGTCGCAATGAGGGCATAAGCACGTCGCGACGTGCGAGTCCAAAATCCTCCCGAAAACTTGTTTTCTTGGCATTTTTCACCTATACACTTCTCATCCTTCAAATATAACCCATCTTAACCTAAAAACATCATTCTTACTTCATTTCTAAGCTCATTTCAGCCCAATATCATTAACAAAAACATCAAAATCTATCTTTGATCATTAACCCCAAAACTAAACATATACATTTACCTATTCTCACATATTCATCCCTTAACTAACATAAAAACATGTTTCATTCATCTAATCAAAAAGAACGATGCTTATACTTGTTGAAGTTCCAAATTCTTCAAGATTTCCCAAAACCTAGCTTTTCTCTCTTTTCTTCCTCTCTTCCACGACACTCTCTTCATTTTCAAACAAACCACTAACTTCTTCTTTTTATACCCTTACTAATCATCAAATGTCCCATTTGCCCTCCAATATAAGCCTTATATCTTTTAACCTTAAATGACTTGCTCATTTTGCCCTTGATACATTCTTACAACATTAACACTTAAATGCAATCAACCTATAACATAAAATCTTACTAATATTGACATAAATAATTAGTTCCAAAATTAATCCATCAAACCTCATAATTCATTTCAATCATCCTTAATTCAACAAGAAAAATTTCGGGGGCCAACAGCTAGGGTTCATCTGACCTAGATACTAAAAAAAATAGATATACATCAACGAACACAAAATCATATCAATTTATATAGAAAACATTATAATTATAATTCCAAATCTCCCTAATGTAGACGACTGATCTTGTGTTTTGATGGATCTATTAATAAAAACTCCAAGCCTCCCACTCCTTAAGCTCCAAATCACTTTTAGAATCACCTCTAACTGTCTCAAAATAGTGTCAGCCGCTACCTTCTTTCATTTGCCTCTAAAATGTCACTTTTATATGAAAACCTAACTTTTTGGGTTATGCATGGTCATGTGCATGACTGTGCATAGGAACATGCATGATTGGAAATTGTCAAATATCATGAAAGTGCACGAGTGTGCAAAAGTGCGCGATCGTGCTGTTAGTACTCAACCCCAGTCCATAGCACATCAGCCCATTCAGCCTAAATCCATTAAAATGTATACCCGTAGGAATAAGTTGGGACAGGGGAGTGAGAACGCTGCTGCCATGTAGGCAAGGTTGTTAGAAGAGAGAGTGAGGTAGTTATGGTGAGAGAATGTAGGGAGGGTATATTAGAAGGGGAATGAGTGGAGAATGACTTACCTATCGACATTGTTTAGGAATTGGCCTGGATTTCCAGGAGGGGGAGCTAGACTCCAGCTATTTTCTTCTGTTTCCTATACTGAATACTATCAATACAAACAACCTCTATAGAGGATTCCTAACACGTGCACTCCCTACTGATTTCCTGTTTAACGTTGTGTTTTCATCCGAATTCCTCTCCTTCAAGTCCATGAAGACAATTATCACCTGTACACACACTTGAAGCATATTGAGTACCAAATATATGTGAAAAGTATAAAATATCAAGCAAAATACATCAAATATGGGTGGTAAAATATAGTCAAATATCCATCTATCAATTGACTATTGGACCGTGGAAATTCCTATGGTATGCTAATAACTCACTTGAGACTACTAACAACTAATCTTAAAATTATCAACTGATATTATTTAAGTTAATAGTACTAGGATTACTTTATCGATTTGTGAATTCCACTGTTAGGTTTGACGCTAAGCCAAATGATATATGTCAACCTATTTGTAGGTTTCTATATGACAGAAGATCATCCAAACTTACATCAATGATAAGGAAGACATCATCATATGGAAGCATACTAACAATGGCAGCTTCACCAACTGTTTATGTAATAACTTCTTTCAAGGCAACCTGAACAAAATCCCTGGGACAAAGATTGTTTAGTTCAAACATTGACTACTTCATGCTTCCACTACATTATGGTTAGTTACGAAACACAAACTGCCAACAATTGATAGGCTGGAAAATTTTATAAATCTTACTAATTGGTGTATATTGTGTAAAAAAGAAAAAGAGAACATGAGTTGCCTATTTTTTCAATGTGATTTTGTTAAAAAAACTTAGAGAGCAATGTTGCACAAATGCTACACTCATGATGTTCCAAAGGAATGGAATGACAGAATGGATCAGTGCTTAGGCATAAAAAATTTAAACATCACAGTGAAATGGTGCTTTTGCTTATCACTTTCATATTTTGTCACAGCTACATGAAATGAGAGGAACACACAAATTTTTCATGGTAGAAGCCCTAGCAAGAAGCAATTCAACACAAACCTTACAAAGAATATTAGAATCCATATAAACATCTTCAAGCATAAATTTCACCATTTTGATTATCTTAGTAACACATGGAAAGTGTAATATTTATTTATGGATAAAGGATAGAGGCTTTTGTATGTAATTATTATTTCATTGAGTGGTAATATGTGATCTTCATTTGTGTAGACACTTGAGGTCCATTCTCCTAAAGAGTTTCAATCTTTTTTCATTAACAATTTGATGAGACTTAAGGAAATTATGGAGCTGGGAATGAAATGTAGAGTTGACAATGGAAAAAAAGCTCACTTTTAGTATTGGACGGGTCATGGTCCATTAATTCGAATTCCTATTGCAGTCAAATGTTGGAGTCATATTCCATTTAATGCTAACGCTTATGTAGTCATAACTAACAATGGACTAATTTTCCAAACTAGGTGACCTACTTATGTCCTAATTGTAGGACTCAGAACAAAATCTCATAGCTAAAGCAACCCCCTAATTCCTTTTCTAACAAGATATGTAGGTTATGGCTTACTCAGGGATAATCTTGTGTTGATTGGTACCCTATTGTCTGGAATAAGTCCTTAAGACCCAACTCCACTTGTTTATTATGGTTGGCAATATTGAACAAAATGGCCACCATAGATATACTATGTTTTCTAAATCTAGACAACACTTATATCCTATGCAGGAACGATTATGAAACTAGAGATTATCTTTTTTTCCAATGCCCTTTTGTTGAGAGCATATGGAGAAGAATTAAAGAGAAGTTTTGTTAGAGATATGATGTGATTTTGCTTATTGTCACATTGGATAACCTAAAAGGTCTGATGACTGTCCTTAAAGAGGATAGAGCAGTATACATCATTTCACTAGCTTCTAGTCTAGAGGAGTTATGGAAAGAGAGAAACTTGCAAATTTTCATAGGCAAAATGAGTTCAAATCTAGAGGTGTTGAATGCTCTAATCATGAGGATTAGAGAATTTATTTTTCTCTCTAAAGAACTACCTAACTATTAGACCCCTAAGTCATAATAGTGGAATCATGTGGGCATTGGCGAGCCTTGACCAGTGTTTGACTCACGGAACAACAGAACAAGGCAAAGGACTTGCGAGGAGGCAAGGACGAAAAGGGGCAACGTCAAGCGTTGGCATGCATTGGTGCACACTGGTGAAAATCTTCGACGAGATGCTAGATTCAGATGTGAAACCAAATGAAGGCTTGAGACGGACATTAGGTGGATGGTTAGCTGGATCACACGCATTATGGGAATATGTGAGAGTTCTAAGGTGACTTAGCAAGTAAATCAAGCATGGTGTGAGTTTTAGTATAGTTTTGAACCGTGTGCGAGCTGACTTCGCTAAGGCTAAGTTCTTGATGGACTATGGACTTATTGTGTGCTCAAGTGGACGAACTGTAACACCCCAAATTAGGGGTTAGAAAATTGAGGAATTTCAATGCACTGTATGCTTTGCATAATTGAGTATTCGCTGATATGTGCATATGTACTTTTGATATATACAAATATATTGTACACGTTTTCATTTACATTTTCTAGGTAAAATGAATTTGTAAATGCGATTAAATTGTGAAAAATTTACTCGGAGATAATTAGTATTATTTCAAATTTTTTGATAATTTTAAAAAATTTTCTGAAAATTTTGGGATATTAAGAAAAATAGACAAATGACATTATGACATGTAGCATTCTGTTTAGGTGACAAATGGCTCACATGCAATGGAGCCATGTGTCAAGGAATTAAGAAAACACGTGAGCACATGGTTTGTAAGACAAGGTTCTGTAACTTTGACTGTTCTTAAGTTTTGCTTGGTTCTTCATCAACACCGAACCGTGCCTTTCACTCTCACTGCTGGGATTTTTCTAAAGAATCAAGTAAGTAAAGTTTTAAGTTTTTGAGTTATGTGAATGATTTGCATGATGTATTAATGTTGGAAAATAAACACATGCATGAGTTATCTAAGCTGAGTGGTTTCAGTGAAAATGAGGATGAGATGAGTTAATAATATGGTACAGTGGAAAGGTACAGGAGGAGTAATACCGATTGCATGTAGCTTAAAGAGAAATTTAGTGAGGTGGAAATGTTTGGATGAGTTGAGTAGTTGTGATGAATGGGTTTTAATGGCAATAAACATAGCAGTAGTAAGAGAAAGTTGTAGATGGTGAAATACGGGTGAGATTCGGTTTTTAGAAATTAACTTGAATCTTGAATTTTGAGTTATTCTGGGGTAAGAGAATTTAGAATGGGAGTGGATATGTAGTGAGAATAAGTTAGATATGGTAAAGAAGAAAGATTCAAAAGATAGAGAAAATGCAAAAAATTTGAAAGTGTTACGTGAATAGTGCTCTGTTTTGATGTTTATGTTTAATATGGAATTTTGGTTTTGTTGTGTGTTATGGAGCTGAAATGGAAGTGGGAAGGATGATTAATGCATCAAATGTATTGATTAGAACGTGTAAAGTAAGAAAATCTGGAGAGTGTATCAAAGAAGGGGAGGAAAAACAGGTGTGGTGAAGAAGAAGGATGAAGCACGATCGCGACTTTGCAGGTCCACCCGGAGACTTCCCTGCTTATTCGAAGGAGGTTATTTTCTGAACATACTTTGATCTTTTTGTTATAACTTCTTCACCCGACATTCAAATCACTTGATTCTTGAACCAATGGACCCATAAGACATTGATCTTCATCTTCACCAAAAATTAGGACTTTCTGAAGTAGATTGCGTGATGAATTTAAGATGGAAATGTGACTGTGCTGAAGTATGATAACTGAGATGATTTTTACTGAACATACTTTGGTAATTGGACTATATATTGACCTGTGGACCTTAGAGTGAGATGATTATACATAAGACTACAAATTGTCTGAAGAGATTAAATTCTAATTCTGCCTTTAAGAATTTCAGAATCTGATTGGAAGTTGAGATAAGAATTCTGCTGAAGCTTAAGAATAGTATACAATCTTTTAAGTATAACTTTCAGTATACTAAACCAAATTGGATGAACTTGGTATCATTGAAAACCTAACACAAAGAGGGAAACCTTTCTAGAAGGAAGTATTACCTAATTACCTCACCTTCCTGATGAGAATAATTGAGCAAATTGAACCCAAAAGTTGGTTGTGAAATAAATCTGGATTGAGGAATTGAGTATGACTTCACATGATTAATTATGTGACAAGATTAAGGAGAAGAAACAGGAATTTGTCATGAATATGCATCATACATATTCAGTATACATGAATGTACGTTAGTAAATTCATATCGTGCATAATAGTGATATGTGATTGTATTAAATGTTATAGAGGAACACATAGACCGACCACTTCCAGATATTGCCAGGACTTCGAGGCAATAAGCAAACAGGGAGCTTTTGTAAGTAATGTAGACGGTAATTTTTGTAAGTAATCCTTGAGTAATTATGAGTAATTTAGATGATCTTATCTGTAAGTAAATCTTGATGAATATTTGTAATTAATTCGTTAAGAAATTTTTGATAGTTTTACTTTGACTGTTTTGTTTGCTACTGATTTTGATCCATTGAATGATTTACAAAGCTGTCAGATTGATATGTTTGAATTTTTGGCATGAAACTAATGATTGATATGTGTATTTAATTTCAGAAATCCCTATTTTTGAATCTGTTAAGTCCTAATTATGGGTAAATAGGCATGCCTAGAAGGTCTATAGCTGCTCCTGTAACCAGAAACTAAAGTGTCTTCTGTAACCAGACACTAAGGTATCTTTTGTACCAGACACTTCGGTGTCTTCTGATTTTAGACACTTATGTGTCTTCTGTTTCAGAGACTTAAGTCTCTTCTGTTTCATGGATTAACAGTCATTTGATTTTTGTATTCTGAAATATGTTTGGTTTTTGATATAAACAAAGATATTATGTCCTGATTCTGAAGCGTTTATACCCTCTTTGGATATTCAATTCTATTATTTGTACAATCTGTTCTGAGATACATTATGTTTAAATTGTTCGTTTCAATAAATTGTTAATGCATGCTTCTGTAATATCATTATTCTGTATTATTAGTTGTCGGTTTATGTATAGATTAGTTATTACTCACTAAGCTATAAGCTTAGCACGGTGGATTTGTCCCGTGCAGGTTCAGAAAGAAGGACTTAAGAACTGGGACAAGTCAACTGCAATGGTCAATGGAGCCTGATTCTTGTTTGATAAAAATATATTCGAGTTTATTTTGGCTTGTAGTTAAGGTGCACGACTCTGAATTTTGTAAGTTTCTGTAATAACTATTTTTAGGTTGGTTTCGATTTTTGGGACAAATTTTTATTAAGTCCATGTGTTATAATGTATGTATGGTTTGAAACAAGTTTGTTTTAAGTTCAACATATAGTATGATGTATGTTTGTTTTGAATTGCTTCCAATGGAAGATTTTGAATGCTATGCTTCTGCGAAATGTTTTGATTTGTTTATACTGTCTTGTGTGGCATCCACATATCCTCCTATGGGGTATTTGAGCATTACACGAACCATGGCTAATGGAGTTGGCATGGGTAAGCATTGGATCAGATAGTTTGCTATTAGCTTGGATGATTAATCATCAACGAATAGAGATGAGGAGATCTTAGATGATGTGGCGGACAAGATCGTAGTAGATGGACATCAGCTCTAAGAGATAAACATCATGTGGAAGGATCATCTAAAGATAGAGGAGATCTTTGTGGATATAGATAATCATTCCTAGATAGTGTAATCTTTTATCTTGCTTTTGTTATGTAGTTTGATCCTATTAGATAGAGTCTTAATTAGATGAGAATGTTTAGTTTGATGTAATTTGATAAGGATAAAATTGTGATCTTAGCTAGTAGAATTCTATTCGGATTCTAACTTAGTCATCTAGAGGAGCCTATAAATAGTTCATTTAAGCCTTGCTCTTCTCAGTTTGAGAGTTAGAGACACTCAGAGAGAGATGAGTGTGGGATACACTTAGAGATTGAGAGAATATTCCTTTGTATACTTTAAGGGAAGTAATAGAGATTGGCTTTTAAGTTGTATTTCTTTCTCGTGTTCTTTAGTTGTCATGATTATTTAGTTTTTTACGTAGTTTTCTTGCAAGGGTGTAAGAGTGAAACACTACGAGGGTCGCGATGCATTCGAGAATAAGTAGGTTGGTCGACGATCACAGGACAAGGCTAAAATTTGTTTTGACTGAGCTAAGTGAGATTGTTGTGCAGAGGGGTTGCACATCTTGTGTCACAAGTTCATGCTTGAAGGAAAACTTTTGTAACCCTAACACGTGCAGTACCAAAATGGAAGAGGAAAAATGATTAAGTTGTTACCTGTTGGAAGACATACTCCTAAAGCTATCATCCTACGCAATTCTTTTAGATGTCTGGAATCTTCTTCTCTAACGACTATATCTTGCAGGCTGTAAAAGAGAGCTAGAAGAGGTGAATCTCAAGCAAATAACATATATACCAACTCTAGTTATTTGCTAAACACATAGTTCGTGAAGGATAAGATGCTTAACTTTCGTTAGAGACTCCACTCCTTTCCACCAGTGATGGATAGGAGGAATCTTGAGATCATTAAACCCTGAATAGAGCCATCAAAGATCAGTAAAAGCAGAAAATGCACGATTTTTTCAGGATTCGACTTCTTACCTTAGTTGTCCAGCTTCAAGATGAAGAACCCACCTGTTGTCGTAATTCAGAAGCTTCTTGAGTCTCCTTTCGAGATGAGATATTTTCTTTACCATATGCAACACTCAACGATAGTTAACGCTTCTTACATCTACCTATTAGTTAGAAAGAATGAGAGTTTCCATTGTATATGCCGCCCTCTCGTTTGCTGATTGAGAATAATAAAGGAGGGAATTTTTGGCTGTTTTTGTTCTGATATTAAGATTCTAACACTCAAAGAATTGTCCTGAAAAACACTTTGACAAGTGTAGCATCTTAATGTCGCACTTTCCTCCAGTATTCTATTCAAGTTTATTTCGCAAAACTAATTTCACGAGGGTTGTTGGCGCATTTGCTCAAAAAGAATGCTTAAATTTGTATATAAATGATTATAAATATCAGATTCACACTAAAACAGTTCTTGTAGCGACCTATTTTTAATAAAGAAAAAGTGCCAATTTGAGATCCATTTCTATCCAATACCAAAAGAGAGACAAATCATTAGTCGATAAATCACGTTCGCCCCAACCTCATAACTTCAGGTGTACAATTCAAAGACTGAATAAAACACATTCTCCACGCATGACGCATCCCATGCCAAACTCCAAATTTGGCTAAGCACTAGTACCATCTTTTATAACAATGGCGGTCAAAGAAACGTGATTGTTAGGAAGTAAGATGAACATGATTCTGCTAGTCAATAATACTAGTAATTCTCTCTAGAAACTGGGAACAAAATAGAGCAAAAATGGTATCGGACCTAAGGCAATAATAGGTCCTGGCCATATAATCAGTGCCATAATCTGAAACTGTTCTCTAATTGGTTGTATGTTCTGGAAAAACGGGCCACTAAATTTGTCACACCCCCAAAAAGAAGCTTTCTGTAGACTTTCACTAAAATAACCAGCAGTCATCCCGTTAAAGATTTGCAATGGGCCATTCTGTGTGCCAAAAATTTTCATCTGCTGTATTGTAGCGTTAGCCATCAAAAATCCAGGAATTGCCAGATTCAGACTGCAGTAAAGTTCTGTTCTCTGCTCCCAAAATGATCATCTTTTCACAGAGCGTAATCTGTTCCCTAAGACAAAATAACCACAGTAACAAGCTAAGATAAGTATTATGGGACAGATGGTCCAAGCTTTCCTTATTCTTCCAGATGAAACTTGTAATATTAACTAATATAATGATTACCTTTTTGTTTTACATCTCGGCAAGATGCACTTCCACAGAGACATGAAAATGCCTCTATTGGATGATTATGGTCACTGAAGTCAATTCCATAGTCCTGAAAACAATTTCATACAAATAACAGTAACAGTTATTTCCATCAAATTTCTATTTATGCATCCAAAATAAAATAAAATAAAACAGGCACATGCAATGTTTTGTTTCAAGAATTATTACTAAACATGGCATTATCTCGAATTGGGTAACTAAGATACTAAAAGTTTACCTAAGAATCCTACATGGACAATCACTAGTTTTTCATTCACGGACCTCACCTAGTTTTACTCATGACTAGAGTTGTAAATGCACAATTTAATCGAATTATGACATTGGGTAAGAAATTGAGTAAAATATTATCTCTAACATTAATCTTCATCTAACATTGAGGTTCTTGTGGTTGACAATTCCACAAACAAAGTCCACTTGCCAGTTTTTTATTATCTGATTTACACGTTCATCTATACAATCACATAGTTTACTGCTAAAAGCACTTACCCAAGTCAGTTCTTCCAAAGCATTTACCTCTCTTGCCGTGAAAAAAGCAAGCTGCAATGAGGATCAGAGATCAGATCTTCTAATGAACTTCAACAAGAAGATAAGAATAATTTTCATTTTCTAGCAATTAACCATGCAAAAGTGTGTAATAACAAAGCCACTGGGATTATACATGGTAATAGTGTCTATCTGGAGTCTCAATTTCAACGGGAATGTCAATCAAGTTTGCATCTTCACATCTGTAAAGGAGGAAAGAAAACTAATAAAGATGAATGATCACAGTTGAAAGTTAAAGGACGTCCTATGAGTACATGAATGACAAATCAAAACAGAATAGCCTTGTCAACTTAATCATGATGAGGTTTCTTAAGAATGTTCATTGAAAGTTGAATGTTACTTAAAGTTTGGTGTCTGCTCCAACTTCAACTTTCATCCAAGTTCCATGGTCTCAGATCATGATAGGATTACCAGAGATGTGCTTAGAATCAAGAAAATAAGAAAAAATCCATTGAAAAATTTCCCAATTTGCACATTTGATCTCCCTTATCATTCTCACAATGCTTCCTCCAATTTATTGATTTTCTTCCACATGCTATTCTGCCAATCTATCCGTAAAATCAATCATTATACACATCAAATCAATCAATATACAGACAATAATTATTACCTATGATTAATAAACCTTGCAACATTGCCACTAAATGTTGCATCCAAACAAAGTGCTTCTTCATCCTTTAGAACCTTCTCTGATCCCCAGTCTGCATCAAGTGTGACAGGATATGTATGTTTGTCACTACCATTATTTTTCAGATTGCGTTCATATAATTCCATATTCGTCACTATTTCTCCAATATATTCACAAACAAAGGTTCCTTTGGGCAAGTCTTTAAGTGTTCTAACACCCCAGCCTTTACCTTCAGCAGTCGAGAATACCTGAAACAAAGCATGCCAGCAACATGCATCTTTGTAAGAGGGAATGTAAATTTTGGATCCAATAAATGAAAGGCAAGAAACAGCTCTACTGCTAAATGTGTGGGCCAGCATTTTATTTCAAGTTCATTGGTTAAAATATATAAGAAAAGTATTTTCATCAGAACCACTTCTAGGATTTCATAGATCATCTAACCTCCAAGTTGCATGAAATACCACGTTGCACCACTCGATTTCCACAAGCCATGTCGCATCCACATTTTCTCCAGCATTCTTTAATAAACTTTCTAACCAAATGCCCCTTGCAGTCTTCAGGTATATAATCATTCTTGGCTCTTTCTATGGGGCACTCTTGACAGAATACAAAATGGTGATCTTGAGGGTTATGCTTCATAAGTATGCAAGTGTTCAGAAATCCCTCTTTTAGAAGGCCTTCGCGTGTGTAAGCAAATTCTCCACCAGTTTCACTGGTACAAGCACATGGTATTGAAGATGACAGACAATCCCCAGAACAACTTGAACAGCAGCCCATGTCCGAAACCCGGGCAAGTGAGATATGCACATAAGCACCTTGATAGACTATATTTTGTGGAATGTAAGTAAATTTTGGGAGCTCCCCATTTCCTACTAATGAAATTTTGATGTTTTCTGTACCTTTTGTAATATCACTTAGCCGATGTTTGTTTCTATTTTCACCAGAAAAGAAATTCAAAGGCTTCGTTCTAGAAACCATATTTGAGTTACTACTTCCTGATGCTTCATTATTTGGACCAAGACAGTGAGGTCTATCACCAACTTTTTTAGCCAAAGATTTTGTCAAGTCATTGGCGATTTGTTTTGTACCTCCAACAGTCGGCTCTGTGCTATAAGAATTACGTGCCTTTTTTCCGCGAGGAAGAGAAGGGCCATTTCCATAAAGTTTGCGTTTAGGATTCGATTCGAGCAGTGCTGTCTCAGCAGTTGAATTTTTAAATTTAGAGAAAAGCTGTTTTACAGCAGGTTCACTTCTTTTGCTTCCGTGAGAATCAGAGGTCAGTTCTCTTGGCCCCTTAAATTTCACTGTAGACGTGGTAATTTCGACATCACCATCTTTTACCCGAGCTATGTTTTGACTTACCATGTTGCTGGTAAAACATAACTGATTTTTCTCTTTAGGAAGCAGTTTCTTAGGAGGAGGTTTTTCACATTTATAATTCTTCATATGAACTTTATCTCCATCTTTTGCCAAAGCTACATTCTGGTTTACCTTGTCTCTGGAAGAAGACATCTGCTCTTCTTTCTCTTTAACATGCACTTTCTTATGTCTTTCAGATGCATAATCATTCATCAGAAATTTGTTGTCATCTACTATCCGAGATAAATTTTGGTTTACCTTATCTCTAGCAGAGGACACATGATCTTCTTTGTCTTCAACACACAACTTTTTAGGAGGCCTTCCACACTTATCATCCTTCATATGAATATCATTTTGATCATCTATTCCCTGATCAGTTAAAAAAAAGTATGAGGCCAGGAACTTGATATGTCACTGTGGAACATGAGAACATATGCCATCTTCAGAAGCAATTAAACTTACTGAGGTGGGTATGCAATTGCATAGTCAAAGATTACCTTACTTTCCTTCAATTCAAAATATGAATCTATGAGCACCCGATAATCCTCTGCTTCTATAAGTTCCCAAGTTTTGTACACCTTCAGTAGCTCCTCCAGCACTGGTTTGACCTCATCATCGGGGATATCCAAAGCTCTTGTCACTTTAAAAGCATTGCTAAGTCTGTTGTTACTGGCCATATATGCAGTTAAAAAGGTGGTACCTTCCCGATTTATGAAAACCAAAAAGCACCTGCTTTTCGTCTTCAAGACCTGTAACTAAAAACGTTAGTCACATACAAAGGTTCCATATACACAGGTCCAAACTTCCAACAGTTGACATAAAATGTTTTTCTACAAGGATTTGCAAATAGGTAAAACAAATATGAACGACCAGCAATTGCATTAATGAGTTCATAAATATCATGTCAGGTTCTCTAACACAATTGGAGGTAATAGATCATCAATTTATGTTTCTCTTTTAAGGATTGCAATCTATAATTTTTAACCACAGCAATCCAATAATGCAAATTTCAGTCAACAAATTCCAAATGAAAAAATAAAATTGCAAAGCAGTATGCAAAATATGAAGTTCCAAAAGCTAGATACATAAGTGTTTGTATATGTATGTCCATAGATGAGCATTTACATTACTTAAACACCATGGACCTAACACATATATATGAAAGTTTATTGTTTTATCAATCAGTACAAGAAAACAGGAAGTGAATCGCATGCCCAGATATGTAAACATATTATTGTTTATGCCTGTATGCACCTCAAACTCTGAGTAGGTCATAATTAAACTAATTTAGCCCAGAAAAAATGAAGTTAGAAGTTAAATTGGCCAAATTTTTGCGAACATAATTGTTAAAGAGTACATACTATTATTTATACCTGTATGCACCTCAAACTCTGAGCAGTCATAATTAAACTAATTTGGTCCAGAAAAATGAAGTTAAAAGTTGGATTGGTCAACAATGAATTACAGAACCTTACAGAAATTTTGAAAGTTAAAGGATTTCCATCGGAATTAGTCATAAGAATCAAAATTATGTAAAATGAGCCAATAGCTTATTTGGAATAAGTATAGCAATTATCGTAATCATAAACAATCTTAGCTATAGCAAAAGGTTACTCGTACTCACAGACAGATGGAGTTCGATATGCCATTAGCTAAGAAGCACAAACACGCACACGGATACGGGACACGGGACACGGGACACGGGACACGACACGGATACAGACACGGGGACACACCAACTTTTAAAATTTGGTAAACACGGACACGGCATATATATATATTATAAAATTTAAAATTAAGAAAAAAATTCATAATTCATAATATGATATATATTGATTGATGCATTTCAAGACTTCTAACATCTTGATAGTTCATACATATTTGATACTTTATAAGCCCCTCTAAAAAAACATGGAGCATATATTTCATTAAGCAATGTCCAAGCAGTCTCTAGACGTGTCCAAGCTGTGTCCACCGTGTGTCAGTGGGTGTCCGACACGGACACGTGTCTGACACGCGGACACTGCTCCATTTTGCCGTGTCCGTGCTACACTGTCCATTAGATAACCAAAAATGCAGATCGAGCTACAATTATTTTTGCAGAATTGTAATATACAAATGATTCTAGTGTTATTAAACATATATTATATACAATCATCAACAAACAAGTGACATATTTTAGGATAAAGAAAAACAAAGTTTACATGACTATGGATTGGGTTCCAAATTCACTTCCTTGGGTAACAGTTAAAATTTATGGTATCAAGATGGTTACCCAAATCAAATTGATGCTGAACTTCAACAGAGAACAGCCATTCGTTCTCCGACAAATTGTAAGTAAAGCAATATCAAGGAACAAAACACACAACTCAGTCTCAAAGAGAATCAAGCATTCATCATAAATGAGAAATATATTACAGCGTACACTAACCTATTGGCTCTTTGGGTTCACTTTGGAATGCATACAAGGAAAAATGGAGTTTGTTTCGACACAGAGACAAACAGGGACTGACAGTCGGAAACAGAAATCTATAAACCTAACACACAATGAGGTTTGGATAAACATAATTAGATTACTAATAAAATCACAGTAGTGATCTGGAGAGAAAACTGAACCCACGAGATATCCGGCGAAACGTTTCAGTTGCTTTTTCGGAGGAGGGAGAGAGAACGTGTGAGACGTCTTGTATTTTGATTCCGCACCGCTTTCTTATTTCAAACATTGCTTTTGCGTGCGCTACCTTTTTTATTACTCCCTCAAATTCATAATAAGTGTCTTTTTAGATACATTATAATTATTCAAAATAAGTGTCATTCTTGACTTTGTATTTATGTTTATAATTTTACTTCCAAAATTAACCTTTAATTTATCTCACATTTTAATTACACAGATTATACATATTATATTTTCAATACATTTTAACTTGTAATTAATAAGAGTATATCAAACATTTCATTAACTTTCTTAATAAGTGTGCATTCCTCTAAAACGACACTTATTATGAATCGGAAGTTTAATTTAATAAATTACTTAATTAAACATTTGATTACATGTTAATACCAGTAAAAGCTTTAATTTTACTGGTAATTTTACTGATATTGACAAAGGTTTAATTTAGTAAATTACTTAATTAAACATCTAGTAAATAAAAATGTTATATAATTTAAATTAGCCGAAATATAATTACGCATCAAACACTTAATTATTTCTCAAATTTTATATCCCATTTTTCTTAAAAATCAATCTAAAGCATCCATCGTAATTCCAATCTATATATGGTTGTTTTGACATAATTTCACGCGTCAAAATATGTTGAAGTTAGCTTTAAATTTTAGGGGAAAGTACTATAATATCCAGATTTGAAAATAATAATTAATGATATATGAACAATGGAATGGATTTTGTACTGTTCCAGTACCAGTTGGGATTGTACTGAACGTCATGATATCATATCGAGTTCAACTACGGGTCATTTCAACAACCGGTACCAAAAATATTAAAGGTTTGGAGGCTACACTTTTTGAAAAAAAAACGTAATAATTGTTTGGTAAAAGCAGCGGTATCACCCTTACGTCCACAGCCTTAGTAAGTGCCTCTGCCTGTTTGCCTTCCGACTGCTGTTTTTATTTCTCCATCATCGCTGCTGCTACTCCTTTGTCAGACGCTGCTTCGCTCCGTCTGCTCCTGTTGCACGGTGCTCAGTCTATTCCTCTGTCGCATGCTGATCCCCTGTTATCTTCTCGTATCGCTGGCTTCTTGTAATGTAAAATGAGATTAAGCTGAAAAGGGTTATGGAAAACCGAGATTAAGTGTTAGGTTTATAAGTTGAATGAACCATGATTCCTTCCAATTTAATTTCTAATATGTCCTGAAAAATTGAAGGGGGTTAATTTCGCGAATTTACAGATTCGTTTCTGGCAAAAAAAAAATCAGAAAAATTAAATGAACAAAAAATAAATCAACACCAAAAAATTTGGTAACGCAGTTCGGCACACCTTGACTACTTCTGCGGGGCCCTCATCCAGCTTAATCACTTTCACGAAAGTACAATAGAATTACCCAAGGCTTTACTGAGCCGACTCACTCAACCCTTGACACTATCACTCAACCTCACTTCCCGTGAAAGAATTTCACACCCAATAGTACGACCGCCTCGTAC
>JANKOE010000204.1:25095592-25113721 GCA_026284465.1 Erythroxylum citrifolium
AATTTGTGTATGTTATAAGTTATTTGAGTTGAGTTTTGGGAGATTTATGAAATCATTTTGATAATTGAATGTTTAGGGAGTGATATTACATTAGAAGAAGTGAATTTGGAAAGATTATGAGTGAATATGATGTTAGAATAGATGCAGGAACCATTGGAGAGGCTTTAGAGGAAGTTTTGGGTGAGATATGTCTGTTAGACAAACTTTAAGTCCGTTAAACAGACCTTATCGGGTGAAAAAGAGCTCCCAGCCCAGTGCATGTCCGTTAAATGGACATTAGTGTCCGTTAAATGGACCTTCTTGGGTGAAAAATGGCTCCCAAGCTAGTTTATGTCTGTTACAGGACAACTACAGTAAATTGTGATTTTAATCATTTTAGAGGCAGAATCTCGCTTCAAGTTCTTCATAAAAGTTATAGATCTAGAAGTGTTCTTTTAAACCATCTAAAAATGACATCAATCTGACATCTATAGTACGGGAATTGTGCCAAGACAGGTACCATACGATTGAGGACATAAACATGTCGGATTCTTTTAGCCGTAACTTCATCATCGGACCTCCGAATGAAGTGATTCTTGAAGCAATGAATTTCTAACACGTTTTTTTACCTTTAAACTGGTGTTAAATTGGAAATGATTGATGGAAAGAAAATGAGGGATCGGTTGGAAGAGTATAACTAGGTTTTGAATATAATTTGGGTTTTTAAGCATATCTTGATCTATAGAGCTCCAATTAAGATGGTTCTTGCTTCAAAACAAACTAGAGGCTTAGAGCTACAATTTCTTTAAAGAAGTCAAATTGAAATTCAGGTTTGAAGTTTCCCAAAATCTGTTCTGAATTAGGAGAAATAAGTTTGAATATGGTGATTGATTTGTATGGGCATGCCATTAAACAAATTGTGGGAAAATTTTGTGATGATATGAGAATGAAGATGAACTGATGATGGCTAATGAGGGTTAATTGAAATAACCCTACAGGGTAATATGTTCATGCTTTATGGCTCCGGAATGATTGTTGGGCTTTGGAAACGAGGCCCAACATAATGTTAGAGTTGGTGCACTCCGATATGTGTCGTACCATAAAGGTGAAGTCTTTGAGTAGTAATAAGTACTTTTTTATGTTTATCAATAATGTTGCATGTAAGACTTAGGTCAATATGCTGAAAACAAAAAGCCAGGTGTTAGAGACCTTTCGGAGATTTCATGTCATAGTGGAAAGGGAGATAAAGAAGAAGTTAAGTGTCTCCGAGCTGATAATAGAGGAAAGTATACTCCAACAAGTTTGAAGAGTATTGAGCAAGAAATGGTATAAGGCATGAGAATATGGATCTTGGTACCCTACAACATAACGGCTTTACTAAGAGGATGAATAAAACCATTATGGGAAGGTTCATTGTATACTCTAAATGTCAAAACTACCGAAGTCCTTTTTAGGTGAGATGGTCAAAATCAATGTATATGTGATCAACATAACTCCTTTGGTCCTTTTAGAGCTTGACATTCCCAAAATAGTGTGGAAAGGAAATGATTTAACTTATTCACATTCGAGGGTGTTCAGATGTAAGGATTATAAGCATATGCCAAAGGAGCAGAGATTGAAACTAAATTTGAAAATTTCTCCTTATGTGTTCATTGGATTGGTGATGTGGAGTTTGGCTACAAGCTCTACTACCTAAAAAAGCAAATGGTTGTTGAAGCAAGGACTTAATCTTCTACAAGCAAGAGTTAGATGCAGATCACATCATAGAAGACAATACAATTTCTAATAGTTTGTCATTCAGTACTATAGATTCTACCCCTGTTCCAAATTCCTTTGAATAGCCTAAAAGTGAAGAAGGCGAAGGGCTTGAGTGAAAACAGGATAATAATCAAGTTTAACTTAATGAAGAGGGTGCATATGAGTCACTTCTTGTGGATAATGTAGAAGAGTTCCACGATTGTTATAAGTAAGGTGAGCAACCAAATCAAGTGTTAGAAGATGTCTAACTTCGAAGGTCAATTACAGAGAAGAAGCCTTTAATAAGATACCCTAGTTCACAATATCTCCTAGTCACTGCTATAAGGGGCCAGAAAACTCAATGATAAAGACTCTTAGCTCAAGACAACGCAAGAGGAGAAGGATTCATATAGATAAGAATGGTGTCGACATGTTAACAAAAGTAATTCCTAAGAGTAAGCTTGAGTTTTATAGTGAGCTCATCAAGATGGTTTTCAAGTGATCAATGAGGTGGTTGATTTCTCCTCCAAAAATGGCCTACTAGAGGAGATTGCTATGTGTCCAACCTTATTATATGGACTTTTTTGTTTAATTCCACTAAATAGACATTGAAAGTGTTAGTTGTCTTCCTGGATCAAAAGGGATGAAGTTGTAGATGACCTTGTATAGTATAAAATCTTATTCTTTAGAGATCTAAATATAAGTTTAAGAGACAAAAGTTGCATGGATAGAAATGCATAATGATATAAGAGTTTTAGAGTCCAAATATCTTTTATCAATAGCAATTTTATTAAAATTTGATTTCTAGAATTTGTTTAGGTGAAGTATTGGTTAGCGTGTGTGTGTTTGTGTACCAATTCGTACTCAATTTCAGAGGTTGTTAGTAGAAGTCTTTTGAGAGAGCTTTAGAGAAAGGTAAAAGAGCTATATTAGATATAGTTGTCTTTTGAGGTATTCTTGAATAAGAGAACTTCAAACCTTTATCATTTATATCCTACTATTTGATTTAATAGATTTTATTATCAATTTATCCCATAGTTTTTATCTCTACATTAGAGAGTTTTTAATGTTAAAATTCTATATTTATAATTTTTCAATCATCTTTATTGTGTGAGCAGTTTGTTAATAGTTGAATGATCTTAGAGATTTTATCAGCGTTATTGCTTGGAGCCTCAACAAATGGTACTAAAGCCTAATACATTTTAATACTTTTAAATTCTTGTATCTATTTGCATAATTATTATGCTTTCTAATGGACCTCTCAATGTACAAATATTATGTTAGTTTTCTAGTAAGTAAAAACTCAATCTAGAATAAAAATAATTTTAAAGAAAATCATGTTAAGTTTTAAATACAACATAAAAAGTATTCAAACTAAATAGTAACTTAAAACAAATTTTGTTTTATTTTACTCTTATATCACTTAAACTATCATAAATTACTATAAAAATAACAACATTTACTGTAATTTTCAAGCTAAGGTGGTTTTGGCTATTTTCCCTCCTTAAACCTAATAAAAAGCAAATAATCCACATCAAATATAAAAAAATTAAATTTTTTGCTCTTTTTTAATGAGATTCAAATTGACGTAAAAATTTAGTCAATGACAAAACCGATTTCCTTATAATAATGTGCAACGCAACATGACTAATTCATTTGTTTGCATTATTAGAAAATCATACTAAGGGAATGTAATCAAGAAGGGTTCCACTAACAAAGAACAAGAACAAGAACAAGAAAGGGGTCATTAGCTTGCAATCTCCTATTTATATATTGAAAGTTATATTTAAAAAAGTGTTTTGAAGAAATAACAGAAAAAAATTATTATTTTAAAATTCCAATTATATCTATTCTTTTAAATTCATTTTGTAAGAAGTAAAAACAAAAAAAGTACGTAGAACTGTCCAATTTCCCTCATAACTCTTTCTGGAAGATTGCGATAGTGAAATAGAAATATTTCATTCTTGCAAAAAATAATCTTAGACCTTACAATTAGTTGAAGAGTCTCGCAAATCACAATTATAAATTAGTAGCTAGGTAAAACTAAAATTTACGTGGTACATAGCTGTATATTCGTCATACTCGGGAAGAAAACTAAAGACAGCGATTTGTGTTTTTACATGTGCCAAATATATATATGTTCATTACCCCCTAAACATCACCTTTCTTGCCTGACGATCTGATGAACCTGCAAAAGATGAAGCCCATAAACAGAGCCGCCAACCCACCCAAAGCAATTGCAATCATCTTCCCAGACTCATCTCCTGCCAAATGCAAATATGTTAATTGAACAATGTCAACAAGTGTTTGCGGGCTATTTATATTGCAAAAAACATGGCAGCAACTTATAGAATTAGACCTGCTGTTCTCTTGTACGATATGAACGAAAATCTTTCTACTTTACCTGAATTACTGTTGTCTGTATTCCCATCCGGATGGTAAGAATAGCTCACGAAGCACGTATCATAGAAAGCTTGTCCCGAAGCTGAGGTACCGCAATCCTCTCGTGCAATTTGTGTTGCGATGCTTATACATATACCACAATCGCAAGGACCTAAATCAGCTTCACACTGTCCAGCAACATCAACGTGTTCATAGACAATTTTATACAACCCTTTAGTACTTAATATCTCAGTTTCTAGTGTTGCAAAAGCCTCATTCCTTGCCTTCTCGAAACTAGCAATATTAGCCACCTTGTTTTCGCTACATGTTTCATGAAGCAATGCATGGTTTGGGGTCTCATCAGAAAATCCATCTGTAGTATATTTGAAATAGCAGCCCTTAAGCTGGACTCTAGCTGCAACAGCTTGTTTACACTTGCTGTTTGATATGTCAGAAAGTTTATTTACACAATCATAGCACTCCTTGTTGACTAGATCGCCTCTACATTGAAAAAGACCAGAGATACCAAGATTGTGATCTCCAACAGTCGATTTATAGAACTTGGAATGAGATGATTCTGATGAGAGTTCTTGGAAAAAAGATGAAAGAAGTTGTGAGTGAGATTCAGCGGAAATTGTATCACTTTTGTTGGAACATTTGTGATATACTAAGGATGTATAATCTGAATAACTTGTAACGGATAGCAGGAGAAGATGAAAAGTGGTTAAGAGGGACAACAATGTTTGAGATATAAGAGAGAATGGTTTCGAAGTTGTTCCATCCATTTTGAAGTATCACGTTAGGAAAGTACAAATTGTTACTGGACTTAACCAATGCATAAGAAGTATCGAAAGTTCCCAGAAGATACTAGCTCAGGAGTTGAGTAAAGAAGTCAAGATACTAGCTCAGGAGTTGAGTAAAGAAGTCATTTTCGAACCTAACTTCTCCTAACATGGGAGATGTGTTTCAACAATCCATGCACCAAATCACAACCACACTCAACACTTGCGTATCAGAATAGGCATATCTAATTGCATTTTTCCCTTAGTAAATGAACCTAATCCTATGTACCGAAAGACAACAACTGATACCAGTTTTTTCTTTTTTAGGAATTTAAAGCAAGCTACTCTCTCTCTTTTGTCAAAACCATCAGCAACCAGCTCGATAACATATATGTATATATGTCACTAAACTACTCGAGGGTGAAGAATCACTAGCGGTGTGTTTAATTCACTTTATGTATGACCATCGAGATAAGTAATTAGATGCAGTTCGCTATAGGTACGAATCGTCTAGATTCCAGAATGATGAGGCCACACGTTATCAATTTATATAGACTGGGTTAAACTAGTTTGTGAATTTTTGACAGGTCTAATGGACTGCAAAGCTCCCATCAACAAATTGTCACCTTTTTTTTTCATATAAACGAGATTTTGTAATAGATTTCGAGGAAAGTTAAGGTTCTCAATGAATTTAAACTTAAAAATTTTCGGAGATCAGATTTGATCATCTCCAATTATGGATTGTTTTGATTTATGCGTATCAGAATTTCAGCAATCAAGACACAATCCCTGCTTACACCTGAAACCAAAAGAAAAATTGAATTAAGTTCATAGTTTTTTTTTTAATTTATTGCAATTTGTAAAAAGCTTTCTTGAAATATATCTTAATCATGCACTTTTAGCTCCATTGCTTGTACATTAATCATTTAGTAACTCTTATGCTAACCATATATTGTCTTAATACATCTTTTATGAATGAACCATCTATAAGTATAGTGCCTATTCTAACCTCTGAATTATCATCTTAAGTATGATCCTTTATAGGGTATTCGATATGCCAAGCATTATGAATAAAAAGTCATTTCGCTCACCTATTCTTAAACTTTGTTAAAGTTGATGTTAAACACATATTTCTCAACATCTATTTTTGTTAAACGATCTACCTAGGTTGAGGTTTTGATCATCTTGGCAAAGCTTCTTATGAGATTTCGAATACTAAGTTTTCAACAAATATTTGAAATCAGAATAAGCTATTTCTTCGATGTCAGCTTAACAAGTGGAAATACCTACAAAACCATCATCAAGGGCAACAATCTTGTTGAAATTTTTCCTAATTAATACTAAATTATAGAACAGACAATATTTGAATCTATCCTTCAATCAAGTGTTCATGAGTGATTTTTGGCTCTAATGCTATAATTGATCAAACTTTAGCTTTTCTTGTTCTAATTTTGAAGAAGTCATTAAGTAGCATAAGATTGAGTTGTACTTAAGCTTTCAACAATTCCTCCATAAATTAATTAAGGTTAGCAATTTTGCATCAATTCTAATGACGCTGAATTTTTTCAAGTTTATGTTTGATTGGCTTAAAATTTTGGACACATTTGTGGAAAGGAAGTTATTTAATTTCACTATTTCACATAAAGTAAGAATATTCTCAAATTTGAAAGGTGACTTCTTAATTAGCTTGTAAATAATTAGATAATCTAACGATAATTAGAGAAGGATAAAGGACATGTGGAGGCTCAAAGTTGTTCAGGTAAGAGGATACATTTGCAACCAATATAAAATTACTACAGCAATATTAAGTTTCTTTTAAATAAGCACTTTTATAACCTGTTTGTTACTTTAAGTGAGGAACTTGCTAACCTATCACTCGATGATTAGGTAAAAAGAAGTTACTAAGCTCTTTCATGTCTAGGTTTCATCTATCATTACCTCTAATAGATTCACTAGATTCTAAGTGGGTGTTAATATGATCCAAACTTTGTAAGTGTTGAGACTAATAGCTACAAGATCATATCAAAGAGCTCTCCTTAAAGAGATATTGTTTGGTGCATAACCTTTGATAGGGAAAAAAGGAGAATGTAATCTTAAATTGATCAATTGGGTAATGGTTAGCAGCATATTAATAGAACATTGAACACAATTTTAAGAAACAAGAATCTTACCACTGTGGTGGTTAGTAAGGTTGTTGATGGAAAGGCAATAATCAAACAAGGCACGAAAGTCATTATTATGTTAACCAACATTGATCTTTGGTTTCAAGAAGGCCAAAAATCATAAGTTTATGGATCGGATTAGTCTCTAATAAATAATTTTATATTAGGGAATTCTAAGCCCATAACTTTCTAACCAATTAAACAGGGCTTACTTGCAGGCAAATCTTCTTCTTTTCTATTAGCTTCCATTCAACCTTTAATGGATTGAGAAATTTTCACACGTTCTTATGATTTCAGTTCGTTGCAATCCCTTTTAAGATTCAAAGAAGCTTAAGGACAGCTAGAGATATCATCATCTCTTTATCTACTAATGTGGCTTCTTAGGCATCACTCTCACTATCAACTATCTCAGAAGTCGACTAGGCAATAAGTTTCGAAACTGGGAGCGACATTATCTTAATCCTTTTGAACTTTTCTTTTAACCGATTCAACATTATTTGTAGAATTTGGACAAATTCAACATATCCATGATTAGAAATATTGATTATTAAAAAGATTATATTGTCTTTATATCATCCATTTTGCTCACCTTAACAAATTCCAAAAGTTCATTTTGCATATGGACTTCAAGCATATCTTGGTCTCTTGAAAGATGCTGTTGTTTCATTTATATATATGAATTTTCTTATTGCACTAACTAGGTAGCTCAATCCATTAGTGCTTCAATATTCAAGTAACCATAATAAAACAACATTTTGATTTCTTTTATTAAATTTCAATCCATGTTGTTATTTTCTACCTATATGCAGTGGCAGATCTACAATGGGGCCTCCAACAAATTCCCTATAAAAAAGTTATTATTTTAAGTTTTGCCGCCATAAAAAAAATAAAAATTTATTCCTATTAAAATTTTGCCCTCATTAAAAATAAAATTTTGTCCCTATTAAAATTTTGCCCCCGCTCAAAAAAAATTCTAGATCCGCCCCTACCTATATGTGTGATGCCCCGTGACTTTCTTAGTGTTTTTGTGAACAAAAAAAAAAGATATGAGTTATGGATGTATACATGCTCAAGTCCTGGTTTAATCCATTGTTTAATAAAATAAAATAAAAAGTCAATAATTTGTTTAAGAAGAATCCCACCAAGAAAAGTTGTCGTTTTTTCTGCTCCTGTTTTCATTATTTTGATGACAGGATATAGTATAATTTCTCTATTACTCATGGAGTATGAAAAGAAGGGTTTCATCTCCTACAATCTTGGACACGATATCTTAGTTAAAGCGCTAATTATTGGTGCCTTGTCATTGGAGAGTCATGAAGGCCATTCATTATTAACTCTTACCCAAACCTGTGCCCTTATCCGGATCAAGAAATCAAAGAAGATTACGGGCATAAAACTTCCGAGGGGGATGCAAACAAAAAGAGAACAACAGAAATGGAAGAAGAGTTGGTATAGTGACACTTCAGTTAAGGGCCATACGAAGCCTCGGTCCACTTTTGTTACAGAGAAAAGACTAAAACATGCCAAATTATGCTTCAAACAAGTTCAATTCCCTAATCTGTCGTGTTTTGAAAACATATGCTAACAAGGATACATCATCAAGTTTTTATCTGTGGAGTCTTCCCAGGTGCAATGATGTTGGACGACGCATAATTTCAGTTTAAATGACACTGCAGGTGAGCGACAGTACCCCTTCAGATCAGACTGCATGAGAAGTCCATGAAATGCAGTTAGTTTCTTTTTTTTTTTTATGATTAAGCATTTCAGTCTTTAAATGGCCGTTGCTTGGAATGTACATAATCAGGACTTAGGACGGATCAAATGAAGCTGACAATCTGTTAAAGGATGTTCTGAAATATTTGCTGGCATACAAAGTGGTAAAAACTGATAAACTGAATTCAGCTTAGATTATCCGGAATGACACAACAAAATGATAGTATCAACTTCATTTGCTTATTTTTAGTTACTCTCCATATCATAGATTAATTCCAGATAATACATATAATGCAATAAGACAAGTCAGTTTGTCATGTTACTTTAAAGGGGTTTGGCTAAAAATAAACTGCGGAGGCATTTGTAACCATAAACAGAAAGAAAAGAACCACTGAAACATAATGTTGGTAGAAACCTTGCAGATTGTAACCGGTTTGGCTTAATTTATCAGGATTCATTGGAGAGGAGCCAAAACCGCAAAAACTATACATCCAAATTCAAATCACTTATAAACATCAAAACCTTGCAGAAGCCCTTACATGCCATTTTCCAATTTGCGTTAGCCTCTGGGATCTGGCAGTGATCCAGGGAAAGGGGAAAAAAAAAGGCTCTGAATATACCACGTTTTCATATCACTGCCGTACCAACAACTATGCCTTACAATGGTCATCCTTTCCAACTTTTAGAAATCAATGTCATATCTGCTCAGGACCTGGCTCCTGTTTCCAAGTCCATGCGCACCTATGCTGTTGTTTGGGTGCATCAAGAACGAAAGTTGACGACTAAGGTGGATCAACATGGCCACATCAACCCACAATGGAATGAAAAGTTCGTGTTTCGCGTTGACGACACATTCCTGAACGCTGAAACGTCCGCCATCATGATTGAAATCTTCGCGGCTGCATGGTTGCGCGATGTTCAGATAGGTTCTGTCCGGGTTCTTATCAGCAATTTGTTTCCTTCTCATAACAACAACTCCAAGATGCACTTCGTTGCGCTTCAGGTTCGTCGACCATCAGGCAGGCCTCAAGGTATCCTAAACATGGGCGTGCAGATTCTGGACAACACAATGCGTAGCATGCCTCTGTTAACAGAACTTAGCGCGTCTGCAATAGGATTCAATGAGCTTATAGATGCGAAAACAAATAACAAACAGAGCATAGAGGAGAAGACAGCGCAGTTGCGTCGGTCCAAGAGTGACAGATCTGAAATCACCACACAAACTGACGAATTTGGCGTGAAGGGTCGTGGTGGCGGAGGGTCTTCAGTTGTTGGTGGCGGATCGTTGATTAGTTCTGCATTGAAACCCAATCACAAAGAGAAGAATATTGGAAATGGAGGGAATGGCAATGGCAGCATGGTCAATGGATCTCTTTGCTCCGACGTGGGGCCTTCAGCTTCGGTGGTGGCAGCAGCAATTGCGAAAGGGTTGATAAAAACACCAGGAAACATAGCCGCAAACAATGCAGAGGGTGGAGGGAGCTCAATACTTGACGACTGGACAGAAAATGATAGTGTGGAAGGATTAAGGACGAAGCTAGAGAGATGGAGAGCTGAGCTTCCGTCAGTTTACGATAGGGATAATAGTCAGGAGCAATCGAGGTCGAACAGGCGGAGCCAGCAGAGGCGGAAGTCAGACGGTGGAGGGCTGTTTTCGTGCTTCGGTAATGCTTTCGGGTGCGAAATTTCAATTACTTGTGGTAGAGGTAGCAACAAGAAAAAATATGGGAAAGTATATCGTCTTGGCTCTGTTAACAGTCAATCCTACTTGTAAAGCTAACAAAAATGGAGGCTAATGCTGTAACTATAATTGGTATCATATCATCGAGGGAAGTGATCACAAATATTGTTTTATTTCTTTCATCATTTTTATATAAATCACCATGTTTTTAAGTCAGCTACTTGTAAATTGAAGTAGGGCACCAGCACCAATATTGTGATCGATGCATGGTCCTTTACCATCAACTTATCAGCTTCCATTGTCCAATGACATACGATTGCCACCTTGTTTTGTTTCCATTATCCAATTCCAATCTACTAGTTTATCTCTAATATTCTTATTCATACGAGCGTTGGAATGATTAGATAAATATTATTACGAATGAAAAGAAGAGTTATAATATAAACACTTTCTAAGTTACAAATATTGCTTTATAGTTTAGAACTTGTAAAATTAGAATTCTCACAACTTACATTCTTGATACTTGAACTTGTTTCTTGATGCATTAAACAAGAAGATGGGCGAATGCTTATAGATGTAGCAAAACTAACTATAACAATACATTTCAATTGATTACAATTACCACATATTCTAATTTTTATTTTATATACCATAAATTGTTTATCTTTATCTACATATTTGTAAATATTCAAAATTTTCTAATGTGAATAATATCTAGATATTGTGAGTAATTTCTAGATTATTCCATTTAAATAATATTTAACAATCTCTTACTTGAAGATTTGATGGAAATTCAACCAATCTTTACACCACCATGTCAATGTCATGTTATTTATATTTCTATCAAACAAACATATTATTATTGTTGACTGCTTTTATCATAAAATATATTATTGGTGTTGATATGAACCTTTTGCATATCCACAATTTATTCCTCCACATTCTTCTGAATAAAGTAAAATTGAACTCATATGTGCTTGACTTTTTAGTGAGCTAATGGATTCATTGCCAATGAAGGACACTTTGATTGTCACAAATAACGAAACATTTTATTATTTGTGCGTGAGTTTTTCCAACAGTGCCAATTTTAGCCATCTTACTTCTTTCCTAGCTTGTGTAGTTGTTACATAATTAGCTTTTGTTGTTGACAATGACACAAACTAGTAATGGTAGTAAGGATTGAGCTTTAGATATATGATTCGAGTCTGAGCTTGATCGAGCCTCTTTAGGTTGAAATCTGATCGAGCTAAGGTTAGGGCCTTTTTTAATTAAAATTTTAAAAAATTTATAATACACTTTGTTATCCAAAAATTCATTTTCATTAAAAATTTAGTATATGTTATTTTATATAAAAATATATTTTGTATCTTATTAGTTTTTCTATTAAAATCTAATATTTTAGGCCTTAAGTTCAATTTTAAATCATAATCTTCAAGTTGAATGTTCTAAATTACTTATTTTTTTTTGTCAAATTATCTCAACTCTAATAAAGAATCCATATTTTTTTAATTAAATTTATATATTTAAGTTCAATGTCTTGCTTTTGAAAAAAATAATTAAAATCGATTTGCTTGATATTTTAAATTAATTTCACTTTAAATTATTAACTTTTTTCTTTACTATTCATTATTTTCTTATCTAAGTCAAACAATAAAATTGTGTTTGATTCCTATAGAACATGAAAAAAATATCAATTCATGAGTTTATATATGTAATAAAAATCACAATAATATTAAGAAAATCATTTTATTATCAAATAAAAATTATCATAATGCCAATATTATCCAAATGAAAAAAGATACAAAAAGTCAAAGAGAAATTATCAATTGTGGCTAGAGAGTGGAGATTGAAGTTGAGTAAATTGATAAATGCTTAATAGACCCTATTTCTAATCCTATTTCTACTACATTTTGTTGGTTTATTTAAGAGTTTTTTAATTATTTTTTATACTTAATTTGTTCATAATTTTTTAGGTTTTAATTGCCTTAATGAGTCGAAAATAGTGAAAACTGGATGGAATTGAAGAAAAAATTTGAAGGATTGACGTTGTCCTTAAAGCACACAACTGTATGGAGGTGAATACCGATGTGTCCAAAACTATATAGCTTTCTAGAATTACATTTTTATGCTAATTTTTAAAGAATTAAAGTGAGATTGAGAGACATGGTCATGCACACGACCATATGAATGATTATATACAATTCAGAATCCCTAATTTTTAAGTTATAAAAGGCCAAAACAAAGATAAAAATTGATGGCTTAAAATAATAGAGAAAACAAATAAAAAGAAAGTAAACATAGTCAGTGTAGATTTCTATCAATATAAAGTGGATTTCATAAAGATTAAAAGGGATTTCATCATTTTTTATTTTTTATTTTTTCTTTAGTTTTGATATTATGTATTATATGATTATGAACTGAACCTTTGTTTGTAGTTGAATTAAATGAACCCCAGGATAGACCTTGTGGTTATCTTATGTTATTTAATTTATGTTTTAGTTTCATTAAAATTCAATTATGTGTTTTTAATTATTCTTTAATTAATATTGTTAGCATGTTGATTCATGTATGATTTCATGTCATAAAGAATGAGAAATCCTTTTATATGAATAGGTATACTATAATTAAAAGGAGTTATATGTAAATCTAGAGATAGGTTGATATAAATCCTTTATATTAGGGTTAAACCTAATAGTGATATTTACAAATCGATTAAAGCAATCTTAGGAGTTTTAACTAAAAAGAGATTTCAGTCAATCAACCGAGGATTAGATGTTAATAGTTTTGACAAAGATATTATTATAATTGAAGAATTTTCACAATCGAATAAACTATATATTAAATTAAATAGTAAAATTATGATTGCATAAGTAATCCTAGGGAGGATTCAAAATCCAAGTACCATTGTCTTCTTTGAATGTTTCCTTGTTTTATCTTTATTCTAGTTAATCAATTATGTTGATTTATTTTAGTTTATTTTTTAATTTTTAATTTGATTAATCATAATCACTGTAATTTGTTAGATTAGACGATAGAAAGATGATAAGTACTAGTAATTTTAGTTCTTGTGGAATTGACTCGTACTGATCAGTGCTAGCTATAGCTATATCATACGTTTGTGATTAAAACTAAATCATCATCACCATAAATGGGTAGAGATAATTGTATAAAGTTTTCTTTGTTAACCTATATAAAAATACACATGTAATGATTTGTATCTTTAACTGTAAAAAAAAGCAAAGTAATGATATGAAAAAAATAGTAAATCCAAAAGGAAAGATTAAAGAAAACAAATCTAAAATAGAGGAAGGAGGTTAACTAATTATTATAATTAGGATTGTCAATAGTTCGCACCACTTTATCCACTTGTAGAAACATTATCATGTAAATTATACCTAATTATGCAACAATTGTATTAAATGAATAGTCAATGTATAATAATCAAAAATTAAATATACCTTCAATATTGAATATTTTTTAAAAGAAATTTTTAGCTGAAAGACTAGTCTTCATATTCGTATCTGTTTAATATAAAAAATACAATATAAGATAATATAATATATGATTACCCTTAATATCTCCATCATCTAACCAATTTCGAGAACATATAAAAGATTTTACAATATTAGGATGAAGTTGAGAATGATGAAGACTAATTATCAGGTCACCAATACTAAAAGCAGACTCTGAAGCAACAGTAGATATTAAAATTACTATGAGATCTTGTGTAATTGTTACATTATTAGAAAAGCGCTTCCATGTTTCTTCCATCATAACAATACGTCGAACTTCAAACTTTTAATTTTGACCACAACACTTACCTTCAAATAGTTTTCCAACTCCACATTATTATAAGAAGTCTTAGCCTTTTTCTCTTTGATGAATTTTGCAAATGCAGAATTAACACTAGTCTTATAAACTGAATCTAAAGCTAAACCTAAAACTAGAGTTTGACTATCACAATCCTGATTTTTATCCCTTAACACGGTTGTTAACCTTTCACTTATATATGATTCCGACACATAAACAAGCCTACAATTTAAAGGTATGAAAAATATCAATTATAATATAATCAATAAATAAAGGCACATGATACTCGTGGTGCAAGATCACCTTAACACTTGGCTTCATTTGAACCCTTCATAATTGTTTTGGATATAAAGGTTAATAACTAGACCATCTACTAATGTAATTATAAAACTCATTTCACTAATACAATTTTCTTTATTTTTAAATAAATAAATAAATGGTAGTAATATTAAATAATATAATTTACCTTGATAGTCGACTACATAAAGTCTAATCATTATTAATGTAATGTGTCATCGCCACTATAACCCTTCTTTTGGTTGGCAACTGTCTATATATCTGATGTGATGGCTACCCATCTGTTAATACTCGAAAGTGTATTAATATTTCTTTCTTTTGATCCTCATATATCTTTAAAATGTTTTTCTTTAAGGTATTTTGAGTTAGGATCCTGTAGGTTTGTTGGAGTGAGGTGACAAACATTCTAAATTTTCTACTATCAATAGTAGAGAGGGACCTTTTATCACTAGGAATCATCTTAGCTAGCAAAGAATTTGATTTGTTGTTGTCATAAGTTATGATAGACATTTTGTTCTTCCCTCTTATTAGATTATAAATAAAAAATGTTTAACCTTTTATTATGATCTTCTTTATGTTAAATGACTCTATACGTCTCTTCAAATGAGATATTCCACTTTTAGAACTCTCAGCTAACATCTTATGGAAATACTTACATTTGGCCTTTTCTACTCCATTATTGATCTAGTCTTATTGAAGTGATTCTAGACATCTCTTCTCAATGAAGTTACTCCTTTAACCTAAATCATTGCTTCACTTAGTACTAAATTAGAAATCTCTACTAGTATCCGTTTGGTACCATATTAGAACTCTCTATTGAAGGAATATGTTTATCCATTTGAAACAATCAACATAGATGATCATTAAAACATCATTGAGTGATTTAAATTATTATAAATTATGTTCAATCTTATAAAATATGTTAGCTAACTAATTAGTTAAATGAATTGTAAAAGTAGAATCCTAAATCACATTTAACAAAGTAAATAAGAGAGCCACCAACTAAAATTAATCGGTATGAAATAAAAATTCCATGAATGAGATGATTAGATGCATAATAACACTCACCACAAGACAAATTAATTAGATGCATAACATCACTTAGCACAGGAGAAATTAATTAGAAAAATTAATTTGCTTAAACTTAACAAAACATATATTCCACCTTATTATTCACATTAGATACTAGTAATTTAGATTGCAAATTAGGTTTTTCATCCAACTTTTGTTATAAACTGCGTTTGCACTGGTAAATTAAAAAAGACAAAATTGGTAAGAAAGGCCATTAAAATTCATGTGATGATGTATTAAATGGAAGAGCACTTGAAATGCTTCCAAAGAACATGTGGGAAGCAAGCATAATCATTAAAATATCTAAATTGTCTTTTGTTTAGTTCTTTAGCAATAAATTCCTCAGATCATCTTAACTTAGAATCACATCCATTTCTAGCATATAATTTAACATATGGGGCTCTTCTTCCCCCCTTTTTATATAGTTCCTCAATTCCATAAACTTGTTATTCAATTGGGAAAAGGGAAAAAGAGTTATGTGCTAAGACAATTCTGGCGTCCTAATAGTGAAAGTGAATGCTTTTCCCAATTATATATAATTACCTAATAAAAGGTGATCAATTAATAAGCAATGCATATGAATAAACAAGGCACACAAACAAAGTTAAAAAGTTATCCTATAAAAGTATGAATAGCCAAGTATAGGCTTTGTTCACGTGAATTGTGTTAAGTATTATAAAGCTAAAGATCCATCATATGATAAACAAATAAAAAAAAGACAATAATAACTAATTAAGTGATAAAAAAATTGCCAAGCAAGCAAACTTGTGGTTTATGGAATTCAAAGAAAATTGTGAATGCTATATGATACATCCAAAGGACTACTCCTCCAATCATATACATAAATTCCAATTATAATGCCATGTAAAGGACTGACAAATTACGAAGAATCTCATAAATTTGTGATTACTATCTTTCTTTACTTTTATAAGAGCAATATTAAAAGGGTAAATTGCAATTGATTTTCCTAATTGTGGAGTTTTTGTGAAGGCTAATAATTGTTATAACAAAAGAAGTTCAAATAAGAAAATAGGAAAAGATAGAGAGATTATGAAACAAAGCTTTCCTTATTCTCTTTTCTTCCAACATTTCTTCTAGAATTATTGAACTGTGAGTGGAACTGTGGAGCAGTGTAGCAGCTAGAGTAATAGAATTGGGAACTACAAGTATAATGGAGATTGTAAGGAGAATGGAGATTAGAGGACAACATTACAAGGAGAGTGGAATTACAAGGAGGCATGAGGAGAAGATATGACATTATAGATTAATTATTATAATGAATCTACAGTGTCGAAGTTTGTTTGAAGAAGAGAACATAGAGGATTGAATGAAGTCGTTTTACCTAGTATAAGATGATGTTATTTTGCACAATAATTGAGACATGTCATGCTCTAGGCTAAGTCGGGCTCAAATGCTTGCGCTTAAGCTCGAGCATAGTGCAAAGCCTAAAATCTAAAAAAAGCTTAAGTTAGACTTAAAGCCTGATCAAACTAGGCTAAGACCAGACTTACTTGCCTAAAATCTAAAAAAAGCTTAAGTCAGACCTGAAGCCTGATCAAACTAGGCTAGGACTGGACTTACATGCCAATATTAGATATAGCTAATTATAGCTTTAAAACATAACTCCTTTCATAATAAAGTCTAATCCATTCAATGTGAACACATAACCATATTGTAATACAACATCAAAGGCCCCCTCAATATAACTTAGGATGCTTTTTATAGCACTCTAATGCTCTCTACTAAGATTTTTCATGTAGTGACTAACTACTCCTACTACATGTGCATTATCTAACTTTGTTTAAATCATGAAAAATATTAACCTCCCTACTACAAATCTATATAGTACCTGAGGTATCTCCATCCTTTCATCTTCATTCCAAAATCTCCTTAGTTTTTTTTAGCATCCCAAATCATTTTATTATTTCATTCTTAGAAAATTTGCATCCCTATAATCTTGTGTACTAGTCCTAATTCTTTTATGTAAAATTTCCTAACCAACCATGTCTTTAATTCTTTAATACGATTTTATTAGAGCCTATAACTAATATGCCATATACATACAATAGTAAGATAATAGAATGATTATTATCAAACCTCTTAAAATATGCACAAGGGTCTACATTAAGTCTGATGTATCTATAACTCATAATAAAGGAATAAAACTCTTATACCAACACCTAGATACTTGTTTAAGACCATATATACATTTAATACATACCAATTCTATTTTCCTTTTTCTTTAAAACCTTTTATTTGGAGCATATAAAATTTCCTTAGATATCCATAAAAAAGTATCTTTTGTAACACCCAAATACCCCCTGGGAGGATACATAGATGCCACCCAAGACAATATAATCAAATCAGACTAGTTCACACACAACATCTCAAACCATATATATAGTATTTTATTTATATGAATTTGTAAATTTTCCGATTTAATATTGTATTCCTGAAACTTCGAGGTACATTTTGTTCTATGAGTTTTTGAGTCATCCTGAAAATTTGTCATGAA
>JANKOE010000204.1:25113821-25123839 GCA_026284465.1 Erythroxylum citrifolium
GAATGAGATGATTAGATTCATAACAACACTCACCTCAAGACAAATTAATTAGATGCACAACATCACTCAGCACAGGAGAAATTAATTTGCTTAAACTTAACAAAACATATATTTCACCATATTATTCACATTAGATACTAGTGATTTAGATTGCATATTAGGTTTTGCATCCAACTTTTCTTATAAATTGCCTTTGCACTAGTAAATTAAAAGAGACGAAATTGGTAACAAATGCCATTAAAACTCATATGATGATGTAGTAAGTGGAAGAGCACTTGAAATGCTACCAAAGAACATTCGGGAGGAAGGCATAATCATTAAAATATCTAAATTGTCTTTTGTTTAGTTCTTTAGCAATAAATTCCTCAATTCATCTTAACCTAGAATCACAACCAATTCTAGCATATAATTTAACGTATGGGGCTCTTATTTCCCCTTTTTTTATATAGTTCCCTAATTCCATAAACTTGTTGTTCAAATGGGAAAAAGGAAAAAAAGCTATGTGTTAAGACAATTGTGGTGTCCTAATAGTGAAAGTGAATGCTTTTCCCAATTATATAATTACCTAATAAGAGGTGATCAATTAATAACCAATGCATATGAGTAAACAAGGCACACAAACAAAGTCAAAAAGTTATCCTATAAAAGTATGAATAGCCAAGTATAGGCTTTGTTCATGTGAATTGTGTTAAGTATTATAAAGCTAAAGATCCATCATATGATAAACAAATAAAAAAAGACAATAATAACTAATTAAGTGATAAAAAATTGCCAAGTAGGTAAACTAGTGGTTTATGGAATTCAAAGAAACTTGTGAATGCTATATGATACATCTAAAGCACTACACCTCCAATCATATGCTTAAATTCCAATTATAATGCCATGTAAAGGACTGACACATTACGAAGAATCTCATAAATTTATGATTACTATCTTTCTTTACTTTTATAAGAGCAATATCGAAAGGGTAGTTGAACCAGGTACCAAATATCTGAACCAGTGCCCTTAATGTCTTACCTATCCTCTTGTCAGTAATTGTGTACAACATTTGGAAAGAAAGGAATACCAGAATCTTCAAAGATGAAGCCTTGGAAGTAGGGAGCTTAAACTCCAGAGTGATCTTCCAAGTAATGAAGCATCTCAACTCAAACACCAAGAGAAGGTAAAGGCAGTAGCAAATCAATATACCTTCAGTTTTGTTTTTTGGTTTCAGGTTTGCACAAGGTAAGCATCAACACAGATATAACACTGAAGCTTCTGTAGTGATCCAAGTAGTAGGGAAGCAGCTCCATTTAGATATTCACAGACAAATGATAATAAAGAGACACCATCAGTCACTTCTTCTTGTTTCCTCAAGGCAAGAAGAAGGAAAGGTATCAATCCTATCTTGGAACTGGAAGTTGAGGTGAAGCCATTCCCAGGTTCAGACAATGCCTTCAATTCAATAAACATGGACCTAGCAAGAAAAACCACAGAAACAGCAATGATGCAGCCTCAAAGCAATTCACAATATGAGAGTATCCCTCTTATGCTGTAATGCAGTTGATTGGATTGTATGTTTTTGTTTTACCTATGGGTTAAATTGAGACCTGGCAAGATGGGGTATCTCTATACGGTTTTGGTAAGAGGGCTGATATTGCTTTGGTTGTGTGGGTGTGATGTAAGGAAGTGATGTAGCTTCCAAAGGTATCTTTTGTTGTTCCCCTTTTGTAGCTAAGGAACTTCTGTTCAACTAGCCTCTACTGATATAGATAATGGGTAGCTTCCAAATGTAATACTCTTCTGTGCCCTTTTGTAGCTAAGAGACCACTGCTTAAGTAGTCTAAAACGATGTACATAACTTTTATATTTGTATAAATTCTTCTGATTTACCAAAACAAAAATATCAAAAGGGTAAATTGCAATTGATTTTCCTAATTGTGGAGTTTTTGTGAAGGCTAATAATTGTTATGACAAAAGAAGTTCTAATAAGAAAATAGGAAAAGAGAGAGAGAGAGATTATGAAAGAAAGCTTTCCTTATTCTTTATTCTTCTAACATTTCTTCTAAAATTATGGAACTGTGAGTGGAATTTTGGAGCAGTGGAGCAACTAGAGTAGTGGAATTAGGAACTACAAGTAGAATGGAGATTGTAAGGAGAATGGAGTTTAGAGGACAACATTACAAAGATAGTGGAATTACAAGGGGGCATGAGGAGAAGATATGACATTATAGATTAATTATTATAATTAATCTACAGTGTCGAAGTTTGTTTAAAGAAGAGAACTTAGAGTATTGAATGATGTCGTTTTACCTAGTATAAGATGATGTTATTTTGCACACTAATTAAGACATGTCATGCTTCAAGCTAAGTCGGGCTTAAGTGCTCAAGCTCGAGCTTAATGCAAAGCCTAAAATCTAAAAGAAAAACTTAAGTCAGACCTAAAGCCTGATCAAACTAGGCTAGGACTGGTTACATGCCTAAAATCTCAAAAAAGCTTAAGTCAGACCTAAAGCCTGATCAAACTAGGCTAGGACTTGATTTATATGCCAATATTAGATATAACTAATTATAGCTTTAAAACATAACTCCTTTCATAATAAAGTCTAATCCAATCAGTGTGAACACATAACCATATTGTAATGCAACATCAAAGGCCCCCTTAATATAACTTAGGATGCTTTTTATGGTACTCTAATGCTCTCTATTAAGATTTTTCATGTAGTGACTAACTACTCCTACTACATGTGCATTATCCAACTTTGTATAAATCATGAAAAATATTAACCTCCCTACTACAAATCTATACAATACCTAAGGTATCTCTATCCTCTCATCTTCATCCAAAAATCTCCTTAGGTGTTTTTTAGAATCGCAAATCATGTTATTATTTCATTCTTAGAAAATCTGCATCCCTATAACCTTGTGTACTAGTCCTAAGTCCTTTATGTAAAATTTCCTAACCAACCATGTATTTAATTCTTTAATACGATCTTTATTAGAGCCTACAACTAATATGTCATATACATACAATAGCAAGATAATAGAATGATTATTATCAAACCTCTTAAAATATGCACAAGGGTCTACATTAAGTCTGTTGTATCTATAACTCATAATAAAGGAATCAAATCACCAATCTTGCACGATATTACTCTACTTGATATCTATTTTTCTTGATCTTAAAGACCTATTTATTACCAATTGGTTTCCTTCCTTATGGTAATGGTTCAAGTTCACAAATTTTATTTTTATTAAGAGCAGTTTCTTCTTAAATTACTGTCGTATACTAAGAGGCATCTAGCTTATTAAGTGCTTTTTAGAGAGTTAATAGCTCTATATCCTTAAAGATGTATGTTATGATTGGTGATGCTGTCGCCTGCAACCAAATACAAAAGAAATCACTTCCATTAAAACAAATTAATGCAGTAGCAGTAAGCGGATATCGTTCCCACGAGGAATCTCTAACGGTAAAGGTTAGCTAGTTCAAAAGAAAATAGCGAGAGGGGTTTTGGTCACTTACTGAAATAATAATGAAAATTAAAGAAAATTGCAAATTAAAATAATTAAGTCGACAAGAAAATTAATTAAGCATAATTAAATTGAAATCAAAAGAAACAATAAAATAAACAAACTCCATAACTTGTCTTTATTGAAAATACTAAAAATTCCTAATTGAAATCTACAAAAATAAAAACAAGAAACCAGCAAATTAATTTAACTAAAATTTCCTAAGCCTACGCATGAACTATTTTGAAATTGTAAAAGAATTAAATCATAAAACATAATTAAACGAAACCAGCGGCAGCTAAGGGTGAAAAGAAGATGTTGGTCTGTTGAACAACAAAAAACAAGAAAAGCAATTTGCGGCAATCCAACAAGAGAGTAAAGTGCGATGATGTCTATAGGAGAGAACTGAGAGACGTGGCCAGCGATAAACCAAGGATGAGACAGCCAAGAGAAGATGGGACGAGCGATGCTACTGGAGAAGGATGACATGCGATGATGTAATTGGCAATAAGAGAAGTGCATCGATTTTGTTGTCTAATGGAAAATTAAGAGGAAATCACGATGTGGCAAGGAAGAATGAAATAGCGGCAACCCTAAGGAGAATAGAAGATGGTCTGTTGACTAATAAAGAATAACAAGGAAAAACAATGTGCGGCAGCTTCCAGGCAAAAAGAGTAAAATACGATGATGAAGCAAATCAGGAAGACCAAGAAGTGGGTTGCGGCAGCCAAGGAAAAGGTTATGTGATGATGGAAATTGCGGCAGTTTCTGGGAAATAAAGAATACCTGATGATCTACTTTAACCTAACCTAATCTAATGCTAAGCTAATCTACCCTATAGAAGAGAATACGACCGTCAGCCTTGTAACCCTTGCTTCCATTTATAAACGCCAATCAACAATAGTTTCCTTCTTGAATTAAACATCTTCATTATCTTGATTTGATATTGTTTAGATTAGGTGCACATCTAATTCTAGTGGGGTCTTCTTGAAAAGAGGTTGAGATGATCTTCGATGGTTGTGTTCTGATTGGAGACAAATTCTGAAATTTCGCAGATTTGAGATTTCTTCCATATTTTTCCTCTTTTTAATCCTTTTTCGTCTTTTTGGTATTGACAACCACCTGTAAATATTTAACAAATAATTCCATTAATTTACGAATACAAATTCTTAACTCAATAAATATTAAGTCCAAAATATTTGTATTTTAAATGACTTAACATGCAATGACAAAAGTCATCATTTTTTTGACTTTCATCTAACACTTTATAGGCATACGAAATTCATCCTTAACTATTAACAAAAACATTGGTACGTAGCATTCTTCACCAACAGGAACACATTCAAATGCACATTGAAGCATTAACAGTTGAAATAGAGGTATGCAACACAAACCACATTAACCAAAATTGACCTAAACAAAAAGCTTCCCTAACAACAAGCAGTAGAAAAAAAAAACCAAGTGCAAAAGAGGAATAACTAATCATGATGGACGATTAACGGGAGATCAAGATGACGACGATGGCGTATGGAGCTGAAGACCACGACGACGAGGGAAGAGGAAAAAAATTTGCAAAATCAGAGACATTCGACAGGGGGGGAGAGGCATCTCTGTTCGCTTAAACAGATAAGGAAACAATGTCATTTGTGGGTGAACAAACGACGTTGTTTTCCTTCTAGTTAAAATCACAATCTTGACATCGTTTAAATTTACCAACGAAATTATATTTCCGTAGGTAAATTACTAATGGAAAAATAATTTCATAAGTAATTTCCCTATTGAATGGTTTTTTCTAGGGAATTTCCCTACGGACTGGTGTTTCCGTAGGTACCTACGGAAACATCTCCCCGTTGTAATTTACCTATAGAAGTCTATTTTCATTGGAAAATTTCTATGGAAACATATTTTTGTAGGTAAATTACCTACGAATTATTTTTCTACCTGTAAATTTCGTACGTAATTTTCACTAGGAACTTTTGATGCCTACGACTTTCACTATTCTGTTGCTAAATTCTATTAGCAAAGTTTGATCTCCTCCTTTAGCGAAGGATTTTTTTCCAGTCAAATTTATCTACGAAAAGCTATTTCCGTCGCTATATTATTCTTACTATACGATATTTGATATAATTTTGTTATTATATGATATAAATTATAACATTTTAAATAATTTGTATTAATCTTAGTTTTATATGTGTAAATTAATCAAATAATGTTTGTTGTCATACTAATTATGGTTATTGTTTATGCATAAAATATGTAAAAAAATAATATTAATAAAAATAAAAAGATAATTGTTATTTGAAATTTATATTATTATAAATTTTGAGACATAATTAATGTAAAATTAAAAATTATATATCACAATATATTGAAGGGCTATTTTATAAATTTAAAAAATTTAAAAACTATTTTGAAGTTTTAAAAAATTACACAAAATAGTATTTGGTACTAATTGATACCGAAAATGAATTATAGTGTAGAATATTTCTGTAATACTTGTATTTATTGTGTACTGTCTTCTTTTGTTTAGTGTAAGATACTGATACATTGTATAGATTTTAGTTGCTTTGCGTTTTGTGTATTAGTTATTGTTGTTTTGTATAAGCAGACAATGATAGTATATATACTATCTGTTTCTTCTTCGTGAAAATAAGATAACTATTTTACCATGGTTACTTTACGAAAAATACAATCCCTATAGTGTGTTTACATATTCTTCATATAGTATAACCAAATTTGGTACTGATACAATATTTATAACATTAATTTTAGATCTAGATAAAGCTCAACAAATTAAAATATTTTTTCAGATTTAGTTTGATTCGTTTGAGTTGTCGTGTTTTCCGTTCGTTTCACATGACTGCAATTAAGTTCTATAAAATAAATTATACCCTATGTAGCACGGACACGGTAAAATGGAGCCGTGTCCACGTGTCGGATACCCACTGACACACGGTGGACACAGCTCAAACACGTCTAAAAACTGCTCGAATATTGCTTAATGGAATATATGCTCCATGTTTTTTGAGAGGGGCTTATAAAATATCAAATATGTATGAACATTTTGATGTTGGAAGTCTTGAAATACATCAATCAATACATATCATATTATAAATTTTAAATTTTTTTCTTAATTTTAAATTTTATTATATATATATATGTCGTGTCTATGTCCACCAAATTTTAGAAGTTAGTGTGTCCCTGACTCCCTGTATCCGTGTCCGTGTCATGTCTCGTATCCATATCCGTGCTCGTGTCATATCCCGTATTTGTGTCTGTGTCTGTACTTCTTAGATTATACCTAATGCTATAGGCCAGCGGGCCAGCGGCATTTTCAGAGTCTAGGAAATATCAAATTAATTTACCGATTATTCTAAGATTAAGCCACGTGAAGGGTCCAACTTTCCAGGTAGTAAAAAAGATAGGCTCTTTTATAATAATAATGTCTCTTCGTATTCCAAATACGTAGAGTTGTCAATCACCTTTCATCTTTCTGGCAAATCTGTTGTTTAAATGAAGCTATAGATCCGCCCATATCGTCCTGTAGTAGGTATTTGACAAACTGTTTTAAGTGAAATAATAGTTTACAGAACATTAACGTTTAATAATTGGGAGAATTACTAATCATTACGAGAACTGACAGAAAAGCGACCCCTTAATTTAGAATAAAAGTATCAGAAAAACAAATAGTAAAAAATCTGGATCTAGTTCGTATTTGTTTATATGTTTCTTTGTTTAGATCGTTGTTTCCTTTAATAAGCACTATATATAAAGAACAAGCGATAGTCCTTTGCCCATGAGCACTTACAAGAAGTTAGCAAAAAATTGAATTACCTGAAATAGAAAATGAACGGCCAAGTACAAATACTCTCCCAAACCATAGTCAAGCCATCTTCTCCAACACCAAACCAACTTCGCCATCTCCAACTATCCTCTCTCGATCAAACTATGGTTCCAATTTTCGCACCTTGGCAAGTTTTCTATCCCAACTCACCGAGCATCAGCAATGCTGAGAGATGCGAGCGACTTAGGAAGTCTCTTTCAGACGCATTAACGCTATTCTATCCTTTAGCAGGACGAGTAAGACAAGATTCGCATATAGATTGTAATGACGAGGGTGTGCCTTTCGTGGAAGCTAGAGCAGAAGGCACCATCTTGGAAGTTCTTCAAAACATGTATTGCAGTCAACTCAAGGAGTTGATACCTTTTAAACTAGACCACAGCAGTGACCTGTGTTCTTTTGTTCAGGTCACCCACTTTGAGTGCGGTGGAATGGTAATTGGTGTCGGATTATCACATAAGATTGCTGATGCCGTGTCAGGTGTCACATTCTTTAGCAGCTGGGCGGCAATTGCTCGCGGAGAAGGAAATAATGTACTTGTTCCTAAATTTGAAGCAGCTAAGCACTTTCCTCCCATCGACATTTCTGATTTTGAGCCTTGTTTTGAGGTTGTCAAGGACAATCGCAAGATGGTTTCAAAGAGGTTTATTTTCGACGCAACTAGCATTAAAAAACTTCGAGACAAGTACACTGAAAATTATTGCAACGCCACCGGGAATATAATCGAACATCCCACACGAGCGGAGGTGTTAACAGCTTTCATCTGTAGTAGATTCATGGCCACAACTCAACTTAAGGCAGATAGTTCTGACACAATCTATATGGTGAAACACGCTGTGAACTTCCGAAGAAGGATGGATCCACCTCTCTCTGAGCAGCATATAGGAAATATGGTTTTTGATCCAGTGGTAGCAGAAACTCAAATCGACACCGAAGATAAATATTGTTATGGTGTCATTAACCAAATGAGAAGAACACTAACGAGCGTAGACGCAGAGTATGTTAAGAAATTTCAAGAGGGAGATGAGCAGCTAAATTTAATGAAAGACATTGCTGAGAGGCAGAGGTACAAGAAAGTCGTCTGTCTTAGCTTCACTAGTTTCTGCTGGTTTCCTGTATATGAAATCGACTTTGGATGGGGAAAGCCTGAGTGGATAGGATCAGCTTGTTGGCCGTATCAAAATATGTTTGTGTTCAGTGACACAAAAGAAAAGGGAGGTATAGAGATGAATGCCAACTTGTTAGAAGAAGATATGGCCAATTTTGAGAAGGACGGTGAGCTTGCTGCATTTTTATCTCCCAATTGTCAATTCCATGTTAAGAGTTGTTCTCCTTTTTAGGAGTTATCTGTTTAGTGCTTAATGTTTGCAAGTTGTCTTTGTATCTCGTTTGTATGATCCTTTGCAGGTGTTTTTGTACAATTAAAACTTTGTATTTTGCATGCTTTAGTCGTAACTATCTATTATGTTGTCAAAATTTATTCTTATATTAGATATATTATTGATTTTCTCATTTATTAATAGAAACTGAGGGGTGCTTGGTTGATGGGTTTAGGAGGGAGGCAATGAGTAAGGAATGAAAAGTAAATGGTTGGTTGTTGATTATCATTATAGGGGTAACAGTTTGATATATCATTTTGGAGAAATCTTCCGTACCCTCCATTTAGCAAAAGAATGAAACTCATTTTTTAGTGGTGACTCTTTTTTTATAAAATATTTTTAATACTAATTAATTAAATATAATTAATTAATTAAAATATCATTAATTACAATATAATTAATTAGAATAATATTATTTATTAATTACATTACATTGTAATTAATTAAAATATAATTAATTAATCATAATATAATTCATTCATTTATTAAAATATTGTAATTAATTAATTAATTAAAATATAATTTATTATATTATATTATATTATAAATAATTAAAATATAAATAAATAAAGAGTTAAAATATAATTCATTAATTAATTAAAATAGTATAATTAATTAAGCAATTAAAATATAATTAATTACAATATAATTAATTAAAATATTATTATAATTAATTAATTAAAATATAATTACAATTAATTTATTAAAACAAAATTTATTCATTAATTTTAATATTTTAATTAATCAACATATTGTAATTAATTAATTACAATATAATTAATTAAAATATAATTACTTTTTATTTCTTAATATTTTTTACAAACTAACCACTATCAATAATAATGGGTAATCATTCATTCCTTTCAACCAACAATTAAAATTATAATAATAATACTCATTCCCTTTCTTCACTATATTCATTCTCATTCCTATTACCTATGATCCATAAATCCTCGGACTAGTAGCTTTCCCAACAAAAGTTTATGTACCAAGCAGTTGCGCAAGCTCAAAGGCATTAAATATGAACTCAAGTCTCTCAATTCTTCAAAGATCCCCAACACGGCTCTAGCTCTCCGGACAGTTAGAACTGAATTGACTGCTATCCAACAAATTTGTGACTCCTCTCCTCAAGATCCAATGTTATGAATATCGTACCGGGTTCGGTAACGGATTGAGCTCTGCAAAATAGAACTGTACCGGTACTGGTTGATACCGGGTACCGTTTCGAAATTTTTTTTAAATTTATGAAATAGTCCCTAAAATTTTTAAAAATTGCAAAATAGTCTATATTGGTATATTATACAGTTGT
>JANKOE010000204.1:25152392-25163955 GCA_026284465.1 Erythroxylum citrifolium
AATAAAGGGAGCAAGTTCACCTTCTCAAGACCTCCTTCTTTGCATAAACCAAATAAAATTAATAGTGAATTAATAAGAAAATTACTAAAATAACTCAATGAAATAACACGAAAAAATGTATGCATGAACAGACAAAAACAATTAAAATTAATGTAAGTATAAACACTAAACACCTCCCTGGCAACGACAACAAAAACTTGTTGTGCCCAAATAAGTTCTACAAATACCTAGGCTATCCTACTCGCAAGTATACAAGATAGTTGTAGTGATTACCTAGGGTCGTCTACTATAGAGATGAAATTGGTTCTCTTAAATTAATCTTGAACAAAAATAAAAATAGATGCAATCATAAACATTATATCCTGATTTGTTGAGTGTTAAACTGACAAGTAAAAGGAGTTAAATGGGAGCAAAAACGAATAAAATAATCGAAGTGGAAAACTCTTTATAATTGAGTTCACTAATTTAATCTCCTAGGCATGACTAAGGGGAAATGATTGGGTTATCGTCTTACTAAAATTAATAGTTGGGATCTAAGATGAACTCAAATAATAAGTCTAACTTTTGTATTCAACAAGTTATCATCCAAACTAATTATGAAAACTCGATTATTAGTTACTACTTAAGTTAATAGATTTCTAATTCTTAACCTAAGCGTTTATAGTTTCTCGTTTCATATTAAACTTCTTCTCTCGATCCTTCGTTTAATACCAAAATGATGCAAAGTTTGATCATGCTATTATATCTATTTAGTTCAGAAACTATAACAAATATAAGACAACAACACAGTCCCTTAATTATGCATATTTGACTAAAATAGTTCCATTAATCCTTAAGAAAAAGAGATCAACCCATCAAGAAAATAAAAAGATTCATCATATTCAAATACTTCTATCTTATCTTGATCAACATTAGAGAAGTATTAAAGCAATAATCCAAGTGAATAACAGAAATAAACTATCAAAAGCTGACATAGTATGAGTCCATCAACTAACAGAGGAGTAAGTTCAGTAAAGCAGTTAACAGAGAAATAATAATCAAAATGAGCAAACGAGTGTTCGAATGAGGGAGTTACGGTGATCTCCAACCACTCTCAAGCTTCCTGCATTGGCTCTTGCCTTCTACTTCTACTTTATTCTCTCCTAGACTGCTCACGCTGCTACGACCTCTACTTCCTTTTTCTGCTCTTTCTCTCTTATATCTTCTATTTTCTCAACCGAAGCTCTTCTTTGCTTCCCTTCTCCACCTTCTTTCTATCTATTTGTTATATCCCCGAATGAGTATGTGGTATGAAAGATGTGTATGATAGAATGTGTGAATGTGTCTGGTGTGCTGCCACCCTCCTTACTCTTTCTATTTGTAGTCTGTTTTAGGTCTAGGTTTTCGAGCCATCGCTCTTACACATGACACATAATAAGTTGATAAATTAAAGGAAAATTAGGTCATTAGGGGTGACAAGTTAAGTCACCCCTGTGAGGGCACTTGTCACGGTGGTGACAAGTTATGCCTATATCACCACCATGACTAACTTGTTACCACTGTGACAAATTCCCTCACAGGGATGACAGTGGTGACTTGTTATGTCAGCACCTTTCTTCTTCTTCTTTTTCCTTTTTATGCAAAATTATGTGAACTTTTCTTTCAACCTTCATGCAAAATTCAAAAAATAATCCAATTAATATTAATGCAATATTCACACCATTTCCACTCAATTTATCTCACATTTGGATCAAAACACAAGAATTTGTAACCAAAATTAAGATATGAAGGCAATTAAAAGTAATAGAAACTAGACACAACACTGCTTCCTCGAGAACTCTAATAGGAAGTTTTGATGTCGTCAAGTGCTTGAGTTTGTTATATCAAAAGCATCATTAACACCCCCCAAAACTAAACCTAATTGATTAGCACTCAAGAACTTTAATGAGAAGATTAAAAATGATATTAGAAGGAAATTAGATGGAAGGAATAGATCCAAAGGATCTATCAAATCCGCCACCATGTCAATAGTTTTATAGAATGTGAGAAGCATTAATTGACCTACAAAAATCCAATCTTTTAAGAGTTTTGTCTATGATACCAAACTTGCTTTAATAGGAAATTTAGAAACTAAAGAAAACTACTGCAAGCTCAAAATTTTGGCAATCATTGATCTTATTTTGTCCAATCACTAGCATCACCATTATTGTTATATTGTTATTGCTCTTGATACAAGAATAATTAATGTTTCTTTACTATAAGAAAGTTATCAACTAATGCATGAAGCTATCTTTTTTATTTCATCAAGATAATAATAAGTTGTTTGTTACCTTCATTTATGGATCTATTTTTGCTTTCCAAAGGAGCACAATGTGGAAAACACTAAAAGAAATTCATGTTACTTCACATGGATCTTGGATATCTTGGGTGACCTTAATATCATCCTTTATAATATTGAATCTAAGGTTAATGTGTCCTTAAGAATTATTATAATTGACTTCAGGGATTATATGCAGTAGGTAGGAATTGTTGATTTAAAATATAAAGGTCACTTTTCAATATGGAGAAATAAACAAAATGTAAAGTGTCATATAATGAGAGTATTGGACAGAGCACTAGCTAAAGATGAATGGTTGAGTAGCTTTTTAGAAAGCAAAACCATGTTCATAAACTCCTTAGCCTCTGATCATAGTCTCATCCTTATCCAAAACATTTTTACAAAGTGTAAGAGAAGCTTCCCTTTCAATTTCAACAATTTACTAATCGATGATAAAGGAATTAATAAGGCAATAAACAAGGGGATGTCCTATCTTTTCACTGGTTATAAAAGCTTCATATGTGTTCAGAACCTCTCCATGATTAAGAAAGAGCTCAAAGACATTAATGCAAGAAGGAAACACAACACTTATGATCAATTAGCTATTGCTAAGGGCATTCTTATTAAGGCTAAAAAAATGAACTTCATAAGAATATTGATGATAACACTAAAATTATAGAGGAAAAGAATGCCCTAAACTCTTATATGAAACCAATAGTAATATATAATTCACCACTCAAGCAAAAATCTTGGATAAAATGACTTAAGGAGACATGAATCCCAATTTTCGTTATAAATCTATCCTATAAAGGAGGAATACTAACATTATTTGCACTGTAGTCTCTCTATTGAATTTTTTAATATGGGCAAAGTGTAGAGTCTATTAACAATTGGGCTTAGGTCAACTATTGTCCAAATAACTAGAACTAGTTGTTTAAATAGTTGACCCTTACCAATTATAAACCCTTTAACATTTTCATGTCTAGGCAATATGGGACACTCTAACACTCCCCCTCAAGTGCGATTGGGGCTGGACATCCAGTTGTCACTTGAAATATACACAGTGGTAACTAGACCGGGCCGCTGGGACTGGACATCTAGACGGACAACCGGGAAATTAATAATCCGAACCAAACCTGCTCTGATACCATGTTGAATTTTTTAATATGGGTAAAGTGTAGAGTCTATTAATAAGAATTGAGCTTGGGTCAACCATTGTCCAAATAACTAGAACCAGTTGTTTGGATAGTTGACCCTTACCAATTATAAACCCTTTAACATTTTCATGTCTAGGCAATATAGGACACTAACACTCTCCTCATGGTAAAGTTGTCCACTCTCAAGAAGAAATCAAGCTTTGTGCAGATTCATACTTTATTGGACTTGATATCGCAGTGCAGATTCAATACAAAAGTAGAAAATTCTAACCCAAGGGGTGTAGTTGAGTGGCTGGGACTCATCCATCCTTAATCAAAGGTCAAGGGTTCGATCCTTGACTTTGGGTATGGAGCAGCCTTAAATTCTTGGGCCAACTGTCCTACCCTGTGAGGTGCCTACAAACCAGCGAGGGGATTAGTCACTGGGTCCACCGGTGGATACCCTGATCTAAGACCCAAAAAAAAGTAGAAAATTCAGTCATAATTTATTACAGCAGTTTACTTCTTGAATTTTCTGAAACAACAGCACAATACAACCATATTTTCAGGGTTGAGAAATTTCAAATTGGCTAATTCAGGCTTAAAATATTTTGAGCTTGTATTTTTACATTCAGTTGGTATATGAATGCTCAAGTTTTTTCTCTCAAGGAAAAAGATTTACATTGGAAAACATAGACTAAAGAAGTCCTATTACTGGTGAGTTGGTAAAAATGGGCTTCTCTTTGCTGGAATTCTGACAGACACTTTTCCTTCGTGGCTTTGCCTCACCAAGCATTGTTATAACATCCCTCATTGATGGTCTATCTTTAGGGAGCTTGGCTGTGCAAAGGATTGCAATACGGACAACAAGAAGCATCTCTTCTTGCACATGCTTGCATTGTCCTGAGATGCTGGGCTCTAATGCTTCTACCAATGATCGGTTGTTTATCATCTTTCTCCGGACCCATTCCACAACATCCACAGACTCCCCAAATGCAGGATCCAGAGGCTTCTTTCCAGTCAGAAGCTCTAGAAGCACTACACCAAAGCTGTAGACATCACTCTTCTCATCGACCTTTAGAGTGTATCCATATTCTGCAACGAGAAAACAAGAAATTGACTTTAGGATTTGATATGTACCACTTACATGTATAATAGATTATCAAGGATGAACGCTTACCAGGTGCAATATAGCCATAGGATCCAGCGACCATTGATACAGTCTCGTTCTTGTGAAGCATCATTCTTGCCAGCCCAAAATCTGCTATCCTTGCGTTAAGATTGGCATCAAGAAGGATGTTATTGGACTTGATATCGCGGTGGATGATTGGCGGTTGACAGTCATGATGGAGGTAATTTAATCCCTGAGCAACTCCAACTGCAATGTTATACCGTGAAACCCAGTCTACCAGCAGCTTTCCAGCTTCTTTGCCATGCAAAGCCGTCCCAAGATTTCCGTTAGACATATACTCATACAACAACATTACATTTGTTTCATTGTGAAGGTATCCAAACAATCTCACAATGTTCCTATGTCGTAGCCTCCCTAAGAGACTCACTTCACCTAAAAGATCACCGCCGCATTCTATGTCTGTTTCTGCCCTCCATAGCTTCTTGACTGCCACCGCAGATTGTGGACGATGAACTTCAGCCTTGTAGACGATGCCAGTTCCTCCCATGCCAATGATGTTTGATTCTTTTATGCAAGCTAGAATATCGCAGCTAGTGAAGCTGACCCTCTGGAATGCCACTAGTGTCCATGGCCATTCTTTGCTGCTCTCCTTAAACCAATCAGAGAAGTAACTGTTATACAAGTACCACCTATTATACAACCATCTACCAGTCAGAAACGCTGTACCAAGAAATAAGATAATTGAGATTCCGACGACAAATCCGATGATGACATGATGAATATGTGAATTCTGTCGCTGCTTTGATGCGTGGAAACTTTGTGAACACGGTTGAAGTACTCCACCACAAAGACCAGCATTTCCAGTGAGATCATTGGGATTTATGGTCATGAATATATCATTTGAGGGAAGTGGACCCTCAAGCTTGTTATATGAGAAGTTCAACGTTTCCAGAGTTGGAGAGTTCCCAAAGTTTTTTGGGATCTCACCTACCAGAGAATTGTTGGAAAGGTCGAGAATTGCTAATGTTGGCATCGTTGAAAGTTCTTTTGGGATTTCCCCGGTTAACTGATTGCTTCGAAGGTTAAGATTGACCAACTTTTCACAAGAAGCAAAACTCTTGGGAATTTTCCCATAGAAATGGTTTCTTGAGAGGTCAAGCACTGAAAGTGATGGACAGTCCTGTAATTGGTCTGGAATTTTGCCTCCCAATTTGTTGCTGGATGCCAAGAATGTTTGAAGGTTAGGAATGGAGAGAATTCCAGATGGAAGTGACGATTCAAGGTAATTATCTGAGACATCAATGAAAGATAATGACATAGACATAACAGTATCATCTGGGATTCGGCCACTAAGATTGTTATTGGCTAGTTCTAGCCATTGAAGTATTGGTAGCTTTCCAAGGCCAAAAGGAATACTCCCAGAAATCATATTGTTTTGCATTCTAACACGAACCAATGATTTACAGGATGAGAGGCTTAGAGGGATTGAACCAGTAAATGAATTGTTGAAGAGGATGAGTTTGGTGAGATTGCCAGAATCACATAAACTTGATGGAATCTCACCTGATAATGAATTTGACGATACATCTAGCCATTGCAAAGGGGAGTTCTGCCCGAGATTTTCTGGCAAAGGACCTTTCAATGAGTTCCTCCAGAGCTCAAGTACCTGTAATTTGGTTAACTCACCAAGCTTGCTAGGAATTGTACCTATCAGTTGATTGCGCATTAAGTTTAAGAGCTGCAAATTCTTCAGTTCTGCTAACTCCTCTGGTATCTCTCCCGATATTTGGTTGTCAGAAAAGTCCAAGAACATTAAGGCCGTGATGTTGCCAAGTTCCGGTGGAATAGTTCCAGTGAAGTCGTTATGGTACAAATATACTGTAGTGAGCTTTTTCAGTCTACCCAATTCAGCAGGAATCTGACCACGGAGACTGCCAACAGCAAAGTCAAGATACTCGAGATTCGTGAGGTTGCCAAGCTCTGCTGGAATTTCACCTTTGAACTCATTGTATCCAAGTATTATAGTCTCCAGAGAAGAGAGCTGGCCAATCTCTTTTGGAAGATTTCCAGTTAGGTTATTACCTGAAAGTCCCAGAAATTTCAGCTTCTGGAGATTCTTGAAAGAATCAGGAATCGAGCCTTCAAAGAAACTCCCTCGAAAATCCAAGTTTTCAAGGGACGTTGCATTTCCAAGATCCTCAGGAAGTAACCCAAAAAAGTTGTTGCTTGAAGCATTGACCGAAGTCAGCCTTGATGCCCTTCCAAGGCCTGCCGGGAAGCTACCAACCAAATCGTTCTGACTAACATCGATAGTCTTCAGTGACGTGAGATTTCCTAGTGACCTTGGCAAAGAAGAAGCAAACCGATTACAGGAAATGTCAAGAACAGAAAGATCATGCAAACCGGCAATGTCATCTGATATGCTGCCACTTAGATTCATGTTCGAGATTTCAAGCTTCTCCACAAGGCCCTTGGAGTTGCATGTGACTCCTTTCCAGTGACAATGAGGTAACTGGTCGTGCGCCGCATTGGTTGGCATTCTCCAATCCTTGAGCTGATTTGAAGGATCTTTTAGGTTGGCTTTGATCGATAGCAAGGTTGACAATTCATCAAACCCTATGGCTTGAATTCTCTCAGTAAAAAGAAGAAAAATTCCGACCAAAGAGTAGAAGACCAGCAAGTGTGGGGTCATTTTTGTGTTCTTTTGACAGTATTGCTTCTGCTAGACGTATGACATTTTTGGGTCTAAGGAACAATGAAGAAGGGTCGCAAGGAGGATGTTATATGACAGAAGGAAGGTCAGAGGCAGGACAAGAGGGGGAGAGATTCCCTGATAAGAGTTGTGTTTCATTAACAGACGAGAAAATGAAGGAAAGCAGACAGAGAGAGAATCTAATGAACAAGGTTTAATGGATATAATGTTTACGTGGGTTCTTGGGATCTGTAGCAGCCAAATGACTGTCAAGTTTTTATCTTATTGAAAATCTGCCAGACATTTAAGACATGAAGAGAATGTGTTTTTGCTCACGGGCTGACTAAGCTTCGTTGTTATATGATTGATTGTGGTCAAACAAAGTGGGGATATGATGGAACTAATCATTTAGTCGAGCATTCTTTTAACTAGGTTGTTCCATTTTTCCACAGAAGTACTCAGGTGAAGTTCCGCTGTGGTCTTCCGTTACAAACAAAACAGCCAACTCATATACTATCTCCTGTTCAAAAGTAAGTACTCCCTCCGATTTATAATAAGTGTCATTTTAGAGGAATGCACACTTATTAAGAAAATTAATGAAATGTCTGATATACCCTTATTAATTACATGTTAAAATGCCTTGAAAATATAATCTGTGTAATTAAGATGTGAGAAAAATTAAAGAGTAATTTTGAAAGTAAAATCATAAATATGCATAAAAAGTCACAAACGACACTTATTTTGAATAATTAAAATCCTCTAAAATGACACTTATTTTAAATAGGAGAGAGTATAAGACAACATATTAATGATATGGTACTCAAAAGTCACAACCTCAAAGTTAGGAAATCCAATTTTGATAATCTTTACGAGTCAAAACATTTGAAAAATAGCATGTCTTCTTGTCCATAGACAAGTGATGAGAAAATAAATGGTGAAGAAGCAACTCGCAACTAGGCATCAAAAGTTTTATAATATGGAGAACTGCATCGTTAACAATGGCTATGTTTCCTAATCTTGCACAAAGAACCCACTCAATGATTAACCCACTAAGACTAGCCATTATCTCTACTTAACCCACTATCAAAAATATGATACCCCACCTTCTCCAACCTCTCCATACATGTGCATGCCATCCCCACCCTCGTGCTTTAACATCAAACTATAAAATCATGCACTCTCTCTACCTATTTTTAGCAAAATATCATTTCTCTACTCAACAAGACTTTAGTTCTCTAATAGGGAACAACATTTGTTCCAAAGCAATTTACATAATATTAGGTTAATATAAGATTAAAGGTAGTACGAATGATGAAGTATGAAATTAGCATATTTTATTCTTTAAAATTAGATCTATTATCATAAAGATCATTACAAATTATGATGTTGTATATAAATAATTAAATTCATCAACCATGTGTTTAATGTTTATAGTCCAACATTGCTTTTGAGAAACATAATCTATTTATGCCACACTTCATCAGTTATTATCTGCATCATGATTCTAACATATTGCTTTTGAGAAACATAATCTATTTATGTCAAACTTTATATGATATTATCTATATTATGATATCCGATAATCCAAATATGGTAAATAATAATAACAATATCCAGTAAGAGTCTCATTAAAATGTGAATGCTTGAATAAGGTGTGATATAGAAACTAAATTAAGGGAAAATAGATGTTTGATGAAATTGAGATCAATTAACATGTAACAAAATACATTTGGGTAATATTTATAAGATTATGTATGGTATTACATGTGACATATTTTACTTTTTATTGTGCTTATATTTTCATCAACTTTAATAACAGGAATGACTTAATTAAGAAAATAATTAAAAATAGGATTTAATAGGAAAAATTATCATCCGTAAAAGTAACAAGTTGTACTAAAAAGAAAAGGAAAAGGCAAGAGAGGAGACCGACGGTGCTCCTGTAATTGTATAAATTTTACGAAGAAAAAACTTGACCATATAAATTTTACGAAAACGAAGTGCTCCTGTAATTGTAATATTAGTCTAAAACATGTAGACATTTATTTTGACTGAAAATAAGTGTCAAGTGAAGTAGGACAAGGCAGAGGACGCGGCAGACGTACAGGTTATAGTTTTTTTTTTTTTTTTGAAAAGAAGAATTGATTAAATGAAATAAAATAAGATACAAAAATGAGAGTATTTTAAGTAGGGACAGAAACACCAAAGGCAAGGAAGCTATCTAAACATCAAGGATAATACAGCATAAGGAAACAAACACAAAAGTATCAGCACTTCAAAAATGGTTGGAGACAGTTCATTATTGCCTTTTCCACCTAACTCGAAAATGCATTAAGGAGTGATGTGGCTAGGAATCTTGAATGCGTAAAGAAAGCTGCAGATTTGATGTTGCCTTTGGACGGGGACTACAACTTTAATCACTCTTTTTGTATTCTTTTAACTTGAGAGTTCAGACGGTTCAAGGATCCATCATCCACCAAAGAGTTATAATGCTTTTAACAGGTTATAGCTATAAATGCTTTAACAGGTTATAGTTATTCCATTCAGGGAATCGACAATCAGTATCTTCATGCACAAGGCTTGTGCATAAAGACTGTCTTACATTATTGCCACGTAAGCATGAAACGAGAACTGATGACGGTGGGTTCCATATGATCGTACGAGATCGTTATTCTTCTTTTGTTTTTTTTGAAAGGTAGATCATTCTTCTTCTTGGGTCTTCTCTTTTCCAAGGGAGAAAGGGGGAAAGAATGCTTTTATCATTCAACAATTTGAGAAAAATACACAGGTCCCGTCATTACATGAACAAGCAAATCTACCTGGCACGTCTTCACATTCTGTTTGCTTTTGCTTTTCTCTGTTTTCCGAAATCCGAACTTACTTTTCCCTTACTTTTTGGTGTCTGTTTCTTTAAATCCTTTTCCTTCAAAATATCACTTTGATATGAGCAGAGACAACGCTAGCAGCTTTAATGATTACAAACCCTAAACCTTTGACTGGTCTCTCACTCTCTCCCCCAAAATTTACTGACCACACGTTCTGTCCCAGTGGCTCCCGTGATCATTTGATTGTAACATTAACGTAGACATGCTATATATGGAATGAGTGTGTTTGCGTGCTCGAGTCAATCCTTTCGCTTACTAATTTTACGACATAAACATACGAGATTAATTGAGCAGTTGTGGTAATAACCTAATTACTTGAGAGTCGGATAGAGATGCATGCTATGGTTGATAAAGGAATATTTTTGGTTGATAAAGGAATATTAATTGGGGTCAACTTGTAAGAAAAGAATATGTAGGACTTTTAGAAGCACAGTTAGTCTGAACGCGCTGCTGCCGCTGTACGACAAAAGAGCAAATGGTGGTGAACTGAAGATAGGAAGCGGATTATCCCCCAGTCCTCAACCAGTGCGCGGATTAACTCGCAGCTGTGGCAAGCAGGACATGTCCCGGGGTCTCCATACTTTGAAAGCCTCCGTTGATCATCCCAGATCTTCTTCGACATGACCGGCAAGGAATGGAGTATCGCCGAGTGTTGCGAGTTTTAGACTAATTGTGTTTTGAGTCCTTTAATTTGTATTAAAAAAAAAAAAGACAATTGAATTTTTTCTTTTTTAAAAATTAAAAGTATGGAATAAACATCGGTATGCAATTGCAAATGCAAGGTTTGAACTCATTGTCACAGTCTACCATTTGATTATGTCTAAGACTAAGAGTTGTCTTCGAGGCTCATTTTGGGCTCAAAGTCCACAACACTCTTACGTCGACCCCATTTAGCAGCATCACTATATTCTCTCAAATTAGACCTTGTTTAATAATAATAATGTAATTACAATCACTTAAAATTACATAAAAAAATAAAATTAATTTAACTAATCATGAGCTTGAGTTGTGAATAAGATACAAGTCTTCCCTCAGTCTCTGACTATCGGGTTAAGGTAATGACGTCACTATACAAAAGAATATCAATTATAGGCAATTGAAATAAACACTATCCTTTTCAATCCTACACTCCTATATAAGCACACTTCGGTGTCCCTTCCGCCAAGTCTCGTCAATCAGCTTGAAATTTGATTTGCCAGACGAAATCACTCTCTGGAACTTGTTTTGAATCTCTCTCGCTCTTTTGATCTTCGAGCTCTCATTTTCAGATTTTGTGCAGCTTGTGGTGTAGTATAACTAAGGCGGAAGTGCAGATGGCAGACGTTGAGACCTTCGCTTTCCAGATTGAGATCAACCAGCTCTTGAGTTTGATCATCAACACTTTCTACAGCAACAAAGAGATTTTCCTCCGAGAGCTCATCA
>JANKOE010000204.1:25164055-25179154 GCA_026284465.1 Erythroxylum citrifolium
CACTTATTAAGAAAGTTAATGAAATGTCTGATATACCCTTATTAATTACATGTTAAAGTGCCTTGAAAATATAATATATGTAATCTGTGTAATTAATATGTGAGAGAAATTAAAGGGTAATTTTGGAAGTAAAATCATAAATATGTATAAAAAGTCACAAATGACACTTATTTTGAATAATTAAAATCCCTCTAAAATGATACTTATTTTGAATAGGAGAGAGTAATGTATTCCACCATCCAGAGCACTCACCGCTCCTCCCACCTACGGTATTCCTGATAGAGTATTATTGTAGGTATATACACTAAATTCAAGATGATGATTTGTTTGGTGGAGGAGAATCCGCCCATGTTACTTCAAAGGAGAGACAGAAAGGGTTTTGAAACTATGACAACTTGGAACTTTCTTGTCTTTCTCCCGACAAAGCACAATTGCTAAGCCAATCTCCCAGAGTTTGCACATGCCCACACAACTGGCTGCTTGGCAATTATTATCTAACTTCCAAATATAATATGAAATGGGCGTAATAATTCCCATAAACCCATGTCACTGTCATGTGCAAAGCCTTGGCAAAGGACTTGAATTAGCCAATAATTCCCATCCTCATCTTGCATATGCATATGCATATTTTATTTGCTTCTGTCCCATTTTGATTTGTGCCAGAGCCAACTCAACCTTCCAATCATTTTATGTCTATAGAAACATTGGTTTCTCAGCTCAAACAAAATCAGAAACCAAACAGATGCAATCATAACTTTGCCATTAGGCATATGAGCGTTTGGTTAAATCTCCTATCCGTCTGCTATGGTTTATCCTATATTTGTTCTCCTAAAGGCATATGCAATCATAACTTTGCATTAGGGCAAAGGCACACTTTTATGCTTGACACTATCTATGTAACAATTGCTTCTAACCTAAACTTTACGAGAACCTTAATGATAGATTTCTAAGCCTCACTCAAAAGTTTAACATTAGTTATCAATTTCTAGGTTCAAATTAGTGATATGATAAGTGGTCAACTACCACATTCTCTACTCCTTTCTTATCTCTGTTCTTAATATCAAATTCACGTGGTAGTAACACTCATCGAATCAATTTTAGTTTTGCATCCTTCTTGATGAATAGATATTTAAGTGCAACATGTTTTGTAAAAATGATCACCTTAGATTCCAAGAGATATGACTCCTTAGAATTAGTTCCTCTTTATTTTCCTTTTATATTTTGTTTTATTTTATTTGGTTAGATATCTCCACTATATTAGAAAGTGTTTTAATGGAAATGACTTCCTAAAAATTTATTAAAGCTTGAATTTATATGTCCTAAGTCAGGGAAGTACTAGTCCTTTACCCTTGTTCTCTCCCAATTTTCCTTTATTTTCATTTTTCTTATGTGCTTTTTAGATTAAAGATAATGTCTAATCTAAGAGAAGGGTGGGACTGCTTATATTCTTCTTCGATGGCCATGTTTATTAAATTCATTGTGAATTTCTTAATAAGAATCAATTTTTGAAAATTTATTTTACTTTGAAAGCATTTTGATTGAGATAATTCACTATGAATTTGATTGCCTTTGTAATTTGAAATGTTTAGGAAATTGCCCACATGTTGATGACTAAATTAATTCAATTTGTTTCATGAATTTAGATAACAGACACCTAATTGTGATTTTTTTGAGCATTTTCATTATCCAAAAAAGGGAAATTTTGAATAATTAAGCATTAAATAATTTGACTTGTGGTGAATTCATACCAATAAAAAGGGTAAAGTTAAAGAGTGTGCTAGTAGTCATTTGAGACAATGACCTAATTGAGTAATTGAGAGTATTCATGACAAGGAGTTTACTCTTGTGTCAAAAGGCTAAGTGACTTTTTAAACAAGCTTCTAAATGCTCTAGTGTCATTTAAATATTATGTTTTACTTTATGTTAATAAGGGGTGTGAATACATTCTAAATTTTAACAATTTTTCTTTTGAATATTTATTTTATACATAGAGTTGAATTTTTTAACTGTGTTTAAAGTTTAAGGAGCTATGAAGAAAATTGACTTAAGCTTATGAACTAATATAAGCAATTAGTTGCTAATGCTTGGATGACCTTTGTAATTGAATGAGTGGTGGAGAATCTTGATTGATATGTTCAATTTTTTAATGCTTTTCTAAAATTGCCTTCTGTTTGAGTTAGGATAATAAAATTGATATGTTTAAGGACTAGCAAATGCTAAAATGTGAGTGATGGGTGTAAATTATACTATGTTTTGATAGATGTTTAAGTATGCTTTTGAGTATTTCTTATATAATTATCATGTATATAGGTTTAGAATTGTATTATTATTAATGTTTGTTTATATTCTAAGTGTTTGTGTGATTTTGAGCATAATTTGGATCTTAATTTTATATCTCAAAAGGTGTGTGATATGTGCTTGAGTGTATGTAAATAGGAAATTGAAGAGAAGAATTAGAAGTATGGAAGTAGGTCACAATCGTGACTTGCTTATCACAATCATGACAGAGAGCACAGACAACAATTCCAATGAATTTCAACTTGTCTAGTACGCGGCTTTTTTTGTAATTTTAATATTTTTGGGATATTTTGGAACAAAATTAAGTGGGTAAATCCTATAAAGAACCCTAAAAGCCTTAAGAGCTATTTACAAACATAAAACTCTCAAAAAGAGTAGCCACCATCTTGCATTCTCGGATCAAATAAGGAGCATCAAGGAAAGCATTGGGGATTTTCAGATTTTGAGTTCAAGTTTCAAATCAAGTTCTTCTTTCTCTCTTTTTGTTATTTTCATTAAACTTGATGTATGAACTGAATTTGATGATGTTAATTACGTTTATGATGTTTTAAATTTCTAAATTAGCGTTTTTCTTGGATTATTTTATGACTTTAATTACAACTGATTCAATATATAATTTTCGTTATGTTAATGGTGCATGCATATACTTTGACAATAAATCGAGAGAGTGAGTCAAAAGTAATTTGATTAATTTTCGCAACGAGGGTTTGTAAATTAATATGTCACATGATTAACAAATCAAATATCATTCGAAGAGAGATCTTGTGTGATAACTTAATTATTTGATAGATAACTTTTGAATTAATTGAAATTGTTAGGGAAAGAGTTATCAATTAAGAGATTACAATTTTGGAATTTTAAGATTCAATTAGGGATTATCAATTAGGGTTAATTGGTTAGATCTTAAGAGAGACTAATTAAACCCTTAAAAAATCTAGAATCGACATATAATTAAACCAGTAATCATTAGAGGAGTAAAATAACGACAGAATAAATCCTAAGCTTCATCCTTAATTTTCCTCACATATTTGTGGTAGCTCATTTGATATTTGATTATTTGCTTGATTTAATTTTTTAATTTTATGTTATTATTTTATTAAATAATCTTTTATCTCCTTAGACAAAGTTAGGTTCATTTAGTTTTAATTATTTAATCGTGGGATTGTCACCTTTAATACTATAAGTTACGATCCGTATATTTGCGAATATTGGGGGTTTTATTAGAGTTAAAACTTGTTCAACATCGAGGGGGATTGATATATGCTAAATATTTACTTTTAGCATAATTTTTAGAGAATTGTGATTGTGTTTTAGGTATTCTTATAGGATTTGATATTCAAAATGACTTATATTTTGTTCAAGATCTTGTTTCAAACTGTTGAAGAAAAAAAAGGGTGAATTTGGAAAAAAAAATTGAGTCAATTTGGACAAACTTTAGAAGATATGAAGAAAGAACTCAAAACACAGCAGTGACACGATACCATATCACTAGCTATAGTCCATCATGTCCCGCTATATTTCTTAAGGAGATTTTCATCTAGAGAATGCAATAACACACCATCATGTTTAGGTTGTGTTCAAAATAGGGACATTATGTTTCTCTAGTGAATATCCTTATGTTCAACCCATATTCACTAACACAGATGTAACACAGACTCGTGTTCAATCTTATGTTGGCATTGATTAATTATATAAAAGTCTAGAATGGGAGATAAATCAACATAATGTGCAACATAGTCATGTGTTATGGTTGTGGTTGTGTTGGGTGTTTAAAAAAAAGGTTTGATTATTAAAAGAAAAGGTAGCTAGAACATAAGTGAACTTTTAGCATAAATAAGTTTTAAAGCAAAATAATTCAATTTGGAGCTAGTCAAGTAACTGAAGATTAAGAGGAAAGACAATTATGGAGGAGGAGCAAGAAATTTAATAAAAATCAATAATAATTTAAAGATTCAAGAATCATGAAGATGTTTCCTTTCACTTTTGTTCTTCCTTATTAATAAACTAATTAGTATATAGATGTAGATAGGATGAGCTCTAGGATGTGATGTTTTTAACTGATACCTTGGTTTAATGAATTCCTAGATTTCTTGAAATTTGTTCATATTCTTATATTAATTTCAATGAAAGAAACAAAAGTTAAAGATTCAAATATTAGATTCATACATTAAGATCAAGAGATAGTTTTTATGTTTTGATCACAACATTGATGATAAAGGTTAAGTGGATTACTTAAAAGAGAAATACATAATCTTTTTTGGATAAGGTAAAACTTATCATGTGAACTCACAAATTTGATTAATACATTTTAAGTTATTTTTAATAAAAACATATTTTGATCTATTTAATTCTGGAATTGGAATTGCATTGGTCAAGAGAAAACATAGTTATAACTTAGAAATTCTTACTTGTCCCTTAGAAATTCTTTCTTGTCCAAGGAACTAGAGTCATTCCTTAAATCAAAGTAAAGCTAGCTAAAACATGGTAAAGTCATAGGGATTATCTTACTTGGATCTTGCTTATTCATGGATTTTTTATACTTAATCATTGCTTTAATTTGGTGTTTTAGAATTGTTCGCTATTTCCTTTTAATCAATCATTTTTTATAGTGAAGATAATTAATTTAGTCAGGAATCGGTAGTTAACAATTAGTTATTGTGAAATCGACTCGTACGTACTAGTACTAGCTATAACTACATCATTAGATTGTAATAGCTGAAAATAGCTGCACACATTTCTTTCACTACTAGTAGGCATTTGGGTCTATCTTCCTTACAAAAGGTGACGTTGCCATTTTAGTGTTTCCCATATTATTATTCACGCTTTCTTTATACTCCCTTTTGTATCCTACGCCAAACATGCCCCACTTCTTCCGTCCATTCTTCCTCCTTTTCCTCTTCTATCACCCTTTGGATTGAGCTCTCATATGTTGTTGATAACGCATTCAACTTCTTCATTTGCCTTTGTCATCCATCAGTATCCTAGTATCTAGAGGTATTTAGGACTTTTATTAGCAAACGCTATAACGATAATAATAAGTTTTTTTTTTTTTGTGAGATAATAATAATAAGTTTTTGATTGACTTGAAACTCAAGAAATACGAAATAAAACTTAGGAACAATTCCTTCTTAACAGAACTCTAACAATTTCTTTCGCAAGGGACTTATTCGACTCAAGTGAAGATTAGTTTAAAAATAAATAATTTAAAGGTGCTTTCTCACAGTTAAGACCCTCCTTAAATACCTCCTAAGAAACTAAAAAATAAATTTGAGTTTGAGATTTAAGTCAAATACTTTTCTTTTAAATGTTATTAAACATTAAAATTAAGTTCATTATTTAGGATAAATTCATATATTATGCCAAATAAAAAGGCTTACTAGTTCTAATGAAGCAAAACATCCGATCAGCAGAAAAGTCATCGGTCAAAAACGGCCCAATCTGAATATTCAAATATCGACGGCTACGCGCACTTCCTTTTCCGAAATTCTATATTTTCCTTCACTTTGTAGTTTGTCGGGAAAATCTCTGGATAATATCAGCTTACTGATTTTATTTAATTTGCTAATATGATGAGCTTACCAAAATGGATCGCTCTGTTTATACTGATCGCCGTGGTCTGGATTCAATCTGGAGTTGCAGTTGGAACGCAGAGAACAGAGGAAGCGTACGTGACACTGCTGTACGGAGATGAGTTCGTGTTGGGAGTTAGGGTTTTGGGGAAATCAATTAGAGATACTGGTTCAAAGAAGGACATGGTGGTTTTGGTCTCCGATGGTGTCTCTGATTCGTCCAAAGCTCTCCTTGAGGTAATGTTATACGTAATTTTCTAACCTTTATTCTCGTTCTACTTGCAAGTTATTTTAATACGTTTCAAACCAAAAAAGAAAAAAAAATCTTTAAATTGGGATTTCTGGATGAGTGAGAAATGTATGCTGGTTTGCATGGAATTTAGAAGCTAATGACCTGAAGATGAAAAAAAATGGAACTTCGCCCTTTCTGCTTGCAGTATCTATTTGAATGCTGTGGAAATCGGGAGGTAGAGTGTTGACACGTGATTTATTTGCTTGGAGACAGAATATCAGTTTAGGGGAAGTTGGGTTCTTTCATGTTGATTCTCTTTCTGTTTGCAGCCATTTGGAGTTTTCTGGGTTGAATAGTTGAAATGTTAGTTGAGAGAAAAGAAAATCGTCTTCAAACACTGTTTTATTTCCTATCATCTTAACCTTCATTTCTATACGATATTTTGGTCAGTTCGCTAGCCTGCAATCTTATCTAATTTTGGAATGCCATGCAGGCTGATGGGTGGATATTGGAGAAGATTAGCTTACTGGCAAACCCTAATCAAGTTCGGCCAACGAGGTTCTGGGGTGTTTACACAAAGCTTAAAATCTTTAACATGACAAAATACAAAAAAGGTAATTAAAAGGATAATACTTCCAGATGGTTGCATAGCATATTATTGGGAAGTTTTATGTTGTTCTGTATATATTCGAGGTTCTTCTGAGCTTACCTTTTAGCACAAGAGACTGGGTTTTGATGTCTTAAATTTTCATACTTTTCCTGTGTGAATATGGTATTTTAAAGATGAGATCTATTTCATTAGAATGAGAACTAAATTTGATGTGAACCCCTTAAGAATAAACCTTAGATCACTCACAAGCAACTTTTGAACCACACCATGAAAATTAAATAAAATATAATAAGAAAACTATCCTGTTGATTATAAAGAATCAAGAACCAAATCAATTAATTGAATGCCACAAAGAAAGAATCCTTTGATAAGTTTGACATTCAATGAAGAAAAAGGCAGGAAGCACTCCATGGCCTCAATAAACGAAGGTGTCAAAAAACGCCTTAAAACTAAATAGAAACAACCCTTTAATACCATAAAACAATTAGGATTCAAGCAAACACGAACTAGGACATGGCTATGTTTTAAGTCGTGTTTACAAAAATTTTATTGCAAGTAAACATGTTATGAGACACATCCATATTTGAAACCTTGGATCCTTTTCTAATTTTTGTTAAGATAGACTTATCTGAGATAAGACCGTGTCTCCACAACTTGCTTTCCCAAGAGTTATACAGGTTGGCAAACAATCATTTGTCAAGTCGTGTTCTTCATTAGAACTTCAACTCTTGCATCCAAGGAAGGGCAAAGTCTAGCATAGGCCACTGTGTGAGGGTGTGTCTAGCCAAATATGAGTGTTTTGCCTCCACATTGTTTGAAACTCCAGCTCTTGTAATTGATTGAAGCCTACATGCAATGAATCCCTTATTTTGTTTAGTCTCGCTCGCATTAAAATTCTTTGCATATCTTTTGTCATTATTGGTTTCCATTTCATTTGTCGTGCAAAACAATCATCCGTCTTTTGTTGATGCTGCCCATTTCTTGATTAACACGTGTTTCTTTCTTGTCCAGTTGTATATCTTGATGCAGATACTATAGTGTTGAAAAGCATTGAGGATCTTTTCAAATGTGGAAAGTTCTGTGCTAACCTGAAGCATTCAGAGAGGTTAAATTCTGGAGTTATGGTTGTGGAGCCATCTCAAGTTGTTTTCAATGACATGATGAGCAAAGTTAACACATTGCAGTCATATACTGGAGGTGAAGTACTTTCTTTTGTGTGTCGAAGGAGATATCTTTGCTTCTGTTGGCTGGATGCGTCACTTTTGAAGACTTTTATTGTCAATCTTTATCTTTTTAGCATTCTCCATTCCATTTCTCAAGATGTTATTTATGCTTTCTTGATTTGTGATCATGTGCATCTAATCTTGTTGTTACCTTGATAAATTAAACTAGTGTTTTTTAAGATCGATAACTTTATTCTTGGTTGATGTAAATTTGATAACTCTATATCAAATTCACCTTCCTCTTTCCCTCTCTATCTCCTTTTCAGAGGCTATGATCTGTCAACATATAATCCTTCCTCTCTTTGTTCTAACAGGAGATCAAGGGTTCCTGAATTCATATTATCCTGACTTCCCAAATGCACATATGTTTGAACCTACTCTACCACAGGAATTTCTGCATTCTAGGCCTGTGCCTGAAATGGAGCGGCTCTCGACCCTTTATAATGCTGATGTTGGTCTTTACATGCTTGCCAACAAGGTAACATTTTTAACATATGTGCATGTTTATACTAGGCATATCTAGATAGGTGATTGCTTATATTCATGGGAATGACCTTGAACTGATATTTGATTAAAGATCCTATAGGTTTTAGAACCAATTTGATCATTTGTTGACTATTCATACTTCATGAGCAGTCTAATAAGGGTATCAAACAGTGTAAACAAGTTTTCTATTAGAATATTGTTAGCACGGCTTAGAATCCTAATTTTTCTGCACCATAGATATGTATTTTTACCTTAGAGCAGATGGTTTCAGTAAGAAAAGGAAAAAGCAGCTGTTGCAGTATTTTAACTTGTCACCTTAAGGCAATGAAGAAGTCCCTCTACTACCTATAAGACCACTTTTATCATACTTTTTCTGACCTTAGTAACATATTAGGCTTTTAAAATATGATTGTATATGTTTTTATTAATTATTTTTGCTCCAGTGTGATTCGAGTTCGACTGTGGTTGAACTTGGGTTTATCGATCCTTATCCTTGCCCACTTCAGTTTTCTGGTTCAATTTTTAAATTGTTAGTACTATAACTAGAATTACTTTGATTAGCAGTTTATAAGTTTGCATTACGCAATTGCTGGTATGTTATGGTTCTAAAAATGATTCCTACTACTATCTTCAATTGCTTGAAGCTCTGTTTGGTTGATTAAGTGATGAGTTTTAGTAGTTGACTAATTCTCTTTCCTCTGTTCTTATTTTAATTGCAGTGGATGGTAGATGAGAGTGAACTCCGTGTTATCCACTACACACTTGGGCCTCTTAAACCTTGGGATTGGTGGACATCTTGGCTCTTAAAGCCAGTTGACGTCTGGCAGGTATTTTCTATCATTTAGTCTCATTAACTGCCAAATTTTTTATCTTCAGAACCAGCTGTTCTTGGATCCCTTGCCCATCATTCTCGTATCTTTTTTGTAATCTGTTCTTCTTTTTCTCCTTTTGGGAGTTTATTTAGTAGGAGAGGAGCGGGGGAAAGGGGCTTGTGGTTTTGGTTGTGTGGAGAAACATTAGTGTTGGCAATCCTTTTCCTTTCTCGTTCGGGTTATACATAAGAGGATGGTGTGCCATATTTTATAAATTTTAAGTTGATTATTGACTGTTACACGGGCTTACTTAACTCATAGGTTGATCATAGGAACATTCATGTAGTTATGGGCATTTATGTGAGGGAAATTGAAGTTTGTTGTAATCATGCTTTCTGCAGTGGAAAAGTAGGGATAAAAATGTTTTAAGTTCTATAATTTTGCTTGCTAATGATGCAGATGGTTAGGGAACAGCTTGAAGAATCCCTTCCTGGAACTGGTGGTGGCAGAAATCCAAAGGATTATTATCTTGTCAGATTTCTATTCTTCCTGCCATTATGTACTCTACTGTTTTGTTATTATCATTCTTTTCTTCAGGTAAGAAACTGTTCAATCTCCAATTGTGATAATGGGCTTATGACTGCATACATTCTTCAGATGTTTAAATATTTCTTTTGCAGGCACGGACATTTTGTAGAAGTTCATTTCTCGATCTTATTAGGCATATCCACTACAGAATCATATCCTACGGAGCAATTAATTATTCTGGCATTTCTTCATCATCAGCATTTAATTCCCCCCATAAAGTTAGTTTCTCTTCCTTGTAGTCAATTTTGATGGATGTGGTTATTCACATTGAGATCACTTTCGTTTGGTTTTAGCTATTTACTTGCTCTTTGGTTGTTTTACTTATACATGGACTTCTGTTTTGTGTTAAGCAGTTCTCTAACGTTGTACAGGCTAAGGTGCCAACATATTTGGGTGGATTATCCATATTTGCTTGTTTTATGGCTGTTTTGGTGTCACTTGCTTTTAGTATTGCAATTGTGCCTCGTCAAGTGGCGCCATGGACTGGTTTGCTTTTAATGTATGAGTGGACCTTCACAATTTTCTTTCTCTTATTTGGGGGTTTTCTCTATTTTACCCATCTTTGGGGAAGGATGCTGGCAACTCATGCTGCATCACTTTCCCCTGAATCTCTTGATGATGACTCCAGGAAAGGTACTTAACATCTTACTTTCTGACAACTCCATTTTGGTATAAACTTGTGGAATTGATTGATAGTTTTTGTATCTTTCACAGGTCATCAGCGTCAAGGATCTTTTAGTGATTTTGGTACTTGTCATTATTGGCTAGGGATGGCAATTTTGGCTGTTTTTTCCCCTTCTTTACCTTGTGTTTTTGGGATTACTGCTCTATTTGCAAGGTAATAATATGCTGACTAGGGCTATTTAAAATTGCAAAATTTAGATGATCAATTGTTGTTTGATATATAGTTTCTCCGAGGTAAGGAAAATGCAATAATGATATATATCCTCTATACAGGCTAGCTTTGATGGTTGCGGGAGGTCTAGTTTTAGCATCGTTCATGACATACGCTGCAGAGCACCTTGCAATCAGATCTTTCTTGAAAGGGTTTGAAGATAGGGATCCCATTCGATCCTGGAGCGCATGTTTATTATGTTAAAATGCAGCTTAGGAGGAAAAGATGCAACTGTAATTCAACATGGATTTGTAAACTATTGGCATTCAATTGATTTGTAAGAATCGGATGAGAGATGCATTGCTCCAGGAGGTTTGTTGTAAAAACAATTGCATAGATGGGTTGATCATAGTTTTAGCATTGCTACACAATTTTGGGATTGGGTTATGAAGTTAGATAATGTAAATTACCGACCATTAGAAATTTCTGAGGCTACTTAATCTGATATTTTCGGATCAGTTACTTGGATCTAACCTTTTTGGTGTTTTAGAGCAAGCTCTAATTCCATCCATGTCTTCTTTGTTGACCTCAGAAGCTTGGATTTAAAAAAAAGAGAGAGAAAAAAAAACTTGAACTTTTCCATGTATTTATTTAATCATTTAAGCATTTAGTTTTCTACTACTTAATTTGATGAAGCAAATATTGTGATTTGGTGTATATAGTTTGCATATTTTCGTTCTTATTTTGGTAGTATACTTTATATAGGTCTTTACGTTCTTTAGGACTCAAAGAGTTGTATATATTTTGTAACTTGGTCATACATTATTTTCCAACAATATTCAGTAGTCTAGTGAATCGTTCTCTCTATTCTTTTCGTTGTTCTCATTGTTCTTTTTCATAGTATTAGAGTAGGCTTTAAAAAATAGCCTCTCTATCTACCACTAATCTCGATCATCACCATTGTACTGATGTCATTCCTTCATTCGAAAATCTCATTGACCGTTCATCTCTGTGGAAGTTGCATCCCCTCCCTTATTAAATGGTAGAAAAGAAGGTGGTTGACATGTCTTCGCCATTTTTCTTGTCTCCTTTTGACAACCTAAGAGCGATGATCAATGACGTGTGTGTTGAACTGAGATAATTTTGATACGTAGGAAAGGCTATGGTGAATGCTTTGAGAGCAAAGAACGAGTTAGAGTTTATTAATGGAACCTTGAATACACTAGCAATTGATTCAACTGAACTGAGCAATTGGGAGGCATGCAACTTAATGCTAATTTCATGGATTTTCAATTTGATTGACAAATCCATTCAGCCCAGCATTGCATATGAAGAGACTGCTAAATCAGTTTGGGACGATCTGTGAGACCATTTTTCAGTTGGTAAAGCTCCATGAATTCACGAATTGAAGGGAGAAATTGCCCCACTCAGACAAAAAAGCATGATGGTCATGGCTTATTATACCAAATTGAAACGAATGTGGGACGAAATGGGCAGCTAGATGAAGGTTCCCAACTACACGTGCAGAGTAGCGCATAAATTTATTCGCGAGCGCAAGGAAGAAAAATTACACCATTTTCTGATGGAGTTAGATGACGCTGTGTTTGGTACTGTCCGTTCTCAAATTCTAAACGTGGACCCTCTTCCCACGATTAACAAAGCTTATGCATTATTCACTCGGGAGGAGCGATATGGTTGTAATGCACGATTAACAAATCTTATGCGTTACTCTCTTAGGTTGTAATTACTAAGCGCTAAATCATAAACCCTAATTAAGTTAAGATACCGAACATATAATCTCTTGATTAATGAAACAACCCATAACATAATTAGTTCTTAAGCGTTCAAATAAACAACTGGGTCCTCACACGAGATCTCTCTCCGTATAATTATCGATTTGATTATTTTCTTGGTATATTAGGTCATTTATCTCTCATTAACTATCCTAATCATTTTGTATTTGGTTCACTCTCTTGATTTATTATCGAAGTATGCAATTACAACAAATAATCACAACATACAACATCATTAACAACAAAAGCAACTAGATTAACATTAAATCAAGTATAAATCCCTAAAAGAAGTTAAAACATCCTTAAACCAAGGCTCGTTATGCTCAATTCCTTCTCATACATTAAATGAACAAAATAAACAATGGAAAGAAGAAAAATACCTTGGGAGGACTGGAGGTTGAAGCAGCAGAAGCTCCTCCACTTTCTCTCTCTCCTTCTCTTTCTTCCTCCTTTCTCTTCCTCTTCCTTAGCTTTTCCCAAAGTGTCAAATGAAGGCTTGCATTTATGCTTTCTTTCTTTTTCTTTTATAGAATTTTTCCATTTAGGACCTAAATTTTTTAAACAACCCTCGAAAAGTTGAGTTTGGAAGCAGTTCCCATGTCTATCGTTGCACCTTCCCACAATCAATTGTGGCACTTAAAAATTACTTTTGTCACGATCGTGGCCTTGTCATACCTGCTTTTATCACGATTGTGGCCCTAGGTCCTCCGCCAGGCTTCCTCCAAATCTTCTCTATTCTTCGATATCTAATCTCTAACACTAACAAACACATCAAAGAACCTCAAACACACAAAATTAAAGCTCAATAGCATGCTCTAACCCACATAACACTCAAAACACAAATATCTAACCAACTAACATAATTCTAAACCTAAGCATACATAAATAAATTAATTAAAAACTAAAAATATACTAAAATGCCTACTAAAACATCATGCAACCTAGAACTATCATATCATTATTCCTAATAAGCATATCAAAGAACTCTTTACAAAGAAGGAATTAAAAATAAGTATACAGAAGGACGATCTTTTCATCTTTATATTCAATTTAAAACTAATTTGTTAAAGATTCAGGATTTAGGATTCTCATATGTTAATATCAAACCACTTTTTTTTAATAAAAAAGGAGATATATCTAGACCTAGAAATATTGCAAATTAAGTACATCCACATTTGGATCAGTTTTCATAATATACCATTTAGAATACTAGTCCATTATAAGGTTGAGTTACCTAACTAGTTTCCTGGGCAAACCTTTATGCCTTGATTAAGATACAGTCAAGATGAGAAGAATAGGTTATGTAAAGGTTTGAATTAAGTTGAAAAGAGTAAAACAATCCCTAATGGTTACACTGACGTCTGAATTGGACCCTAATGTTTTAGGGTCTTCAAAATAGACCCAAACATTTACAAAATGTTCAAAATGAACCCTAACATTTAAAAAATGTTCAAAATGAACCTTGACCACTAATGAGGTTAAACCTCCATCAGTTAACTACTGATGAGGCAAATTTTTCATTGACATGGAATTTTTTTAAAAATTATTTTAAAGTAAGACTCACCTTATGATGACTGGAATTTTAAAATATAGAGATGAGTCCTACTATATATAACATGGCTATGATTTTGGGATAGATAGTCTACTTCCTTAAAAAAACAGTATGATGATATGATAATTGTTGGACTCCGCTTGATTTCGGAATCCAACTCTTGTGAAAACATGAAACGTGAGCATATTCCCATGAAATCTCCTCACAATTCGTTCAATGGCGTGCCTATACAAATCAATCACCATAATCAAACTCATTTCTCCTAATTCAAAATACATTTTGGGAAACTTCAAACTAGAATTTCAATTTGACTTCTTCAAAGAAATTGTAGCTCTAAGTCACTAGTTTATTTTGAAGTAAGAAACATCTTAATCGGAGCTCTATAGATCAAGATATGCTTAAAAAAGCTGAAGTCTGTTCATACCCCAATCATGCTCTCCCAACCGACCCATCACTTTCTCTCCATCAAACTTTCTCAAATAAACTCCAAAAGATACCAATTTTTATAAAGAGATAGAAACATGTGTTATAAATCCATTGGTTCAAGAATCATTTCATTTGGAGGTCGGATGAGGAAGTTATGACCAAAAGAATCCAACATGTTTAAGTTCTCATTCATATTGTACCTGTCTTGGCCCAATTGCCATAACTTTCAATAGATATGTCAGATTAAGTTCATTTTTAGACTGTTTGAAAGAAAACGTCTAGATCTACAACTTTCATGAAGACCATAAAGCCAGATTCTACTTCTAAAAGGGTCAAAATCGCTGAATTATTATAGCTATCCCGTGAATGTCCGTTTAACGGACATCCATGTTTGTTTAACGGACATTGTCGGGCCTGAGGGCTCTTTTTCACCCGAGAAGGTCCGCTTAACAGATATAAAGTCTGTTAAACAGACATTGGTGAGGTTGGGGGTCCTTTCTTACCCGAGAAGGTTTGTTTAATGGACCTAAAGTCTGTCTAACGGACATAGGGGTTCCCCAAACCCCTCCAAAGCCTCTCCAATGCTTCATACATTTATTCTAACATCATGTTCACTCATAATCTTCCCAAATTCAACTCTTCTAGTGCAAAATCACTTCATATCAATTCAAACAC
>JANKOE010000204.1:25182784-25194842 GCA_026284465.1 Erythroxylum citrifolium
TTCGGGACGTGCTAGCACACCACAGCCGCAGCCCGGATAGTGCATGCTCGTGTGGATACCGGTAGAGGGCATTCGCAATTTGCTGTGTCTTGGAATCTGAAAAAGAAGCAATCCACCCACACAAATAAGGTATTTTCGTTAATCCTTTGTGTTTTTGATTATACGTGATGTTTTGTATGGTCTATTCCGCAGCATATTGTGAATACTCGGACCGTACGCGATCTAACGCCTCGGGCCAAATCTCTCACGGTTTTGCTCTTCCCACCCTTGGAAAGATGCGTTTATGGTGGAGAGGTATCCATACCCTTATAAGGCATACTTCGTTCTCCTCTCCACACTATGGATGTGTCTTCCCAAAGATGGGAAGAGTAAAACCGTGAGGGGTTTGGCCCGAGGGGTAACCTAAAGCGGACAATATCTGTAGGCAGGTGATCTAGGCTGTTATAAATAGTATCAGATCTGGTTCCTGGCCCGATATGCCAGCATAGAACGCTGGGCCCTAAAGAGGGTTGGGCCCTAAAGGGGTGGATGATGAGATCCCACATCGGTTGGAGAGGAGAACGAAGTTCTCCTTATAAGGGTATGGATAACTCTCCACCATAGGCGCGTCTTCCTAAGGGTGGGAAGAGCAAAATTGTGAGGGGTTTGGCTCGAGGGACAACCCAAAGCGGAGAATATCTGTGGGTGGGTGATCTGGCTGTTATAAATAGTATCAGAGCTGGTTCCCAATCCGATGTGCCAGCGTAGGATGCTGGGCCCTAAAGAGGGTTGGGCCCTAAAAGGGGTGGAGGATGAGATCCCACATCGGTTGAAGAGGAGAATGAAGTACACCTTATAAGGGTATGGATACCTCTCCACCATAGATGCGTCTTCCCAATGGTGGGAAGAGCAAAACCATAAGGGATTTGGCCCGAAGGGCTACCCAAAGCGGACAATATCTGTGAGCGGGTGATCTGGGCTGTTACAATTGGGATATGTATTTTTGGTGTTTTTAGTTGGTGAATCAAGAAAAGATAAAAGAAAAGAGAAAGAAGAGCATTAGAAGAAGAGCTAACTAACAAATTTCAAGGTTTAGGACTACATTTAGTTTAATTTTGGTTTGTGTACGTTTGAATGGATACAAAGATTCATTTGCATATGGAATGGTAACTTGGTGTTACTCTGATGTTACTTTGCATGGAATTGGTTGAATATGACAAGAGGGTAATATGTTGTGGAATTCTGTCTTAGGTCAATTTGAAATTTTTTCATTATTTTGGCCTCTAAATTAGGTGAATTAAATTGTAAATGAACCTTAATACATAGCACTAAAAATCTCTAGAAGAGACCCTAACCTAATTCTGGCTAAATGACATTGAAATTTGAGATAAAAATGGTGACTTGATGTTGCCCTTGTATTGGAGAAACTTGTGATGTTTGGTGCTTATCTCACGGTTTTGAAGTCAAAATGATCGGATCTTTAGTAATATCGAAACTAGAGACATAGTTGAATAAATTTCTAGAAGATTGAAATCTCATTTGAACGTTTTATATATGAGAATTTCGGAACAATTGGAGGTATGAATTCTGGGTAGGGTATACAACAGGAAGGAAATTGCACTATTTTGAGTTTCTCCGCTTCCAATTTTTACACATTCAAACCTCTTTCAATGTTTGTAAAACTTTGCATACACCTAGAAATAAATGAAATATGACTTACCATATGTGAATTGAGTGATTAAACATTGGAATTTAAGATTGAGCGTAATGTATGCTAAAGAAAATTTACATGTACATAGATGATTTGTATACATATTTATTGCTTATATATGTGTAGTATGACTATACAAATTCACATACTAATTTTGTTAAGAAAATTAAGTACAATTTAACCTGTTTTATGTTTAAATAAGATATAGGAATTTATATACTGGAATTATGTGAATGCACCTCAAGCAAGACAACTGAACAAAATATATACAACATAAATCATACAAGTACTTGTGATTTGAATACTATCCTAATGGTGATAGTTTATGACTTGCATATATGAACTTAAAAACAGATTTTATGTTTTTAAATGAATATCATCTGATTTGTCAATATATTAATTATGAAAATGACAAATGGTTAAAGGAAATGTTATAGTGCTTGCTTCATTATCTTGGTGATGAATAGATAGGCATAACTATAAGGATACACTGCATCTATTATAGTTTGACACCATTGATGTCTTCATTTTGAGACCATAGTGTCTCTACAGTTCGATAACTTCAGGCATCCACAGTTCGATACCTCTAGTATGCACAGTTTGAAACCTTTAGGTATCCACAATTCAATACCTCTGGTATCTACAGTTCAATACCTTTGGGTATCCACAGTTTGATTTCTTTGAATATCCATAGCTCCCATTATCCACATCCATAAGAATGTGCAGGCCTAACACAAAGAGGAAATTAAACAATTATAAATATGAGATACAACATGATGATATGAATAATTTGTATTGATGAACTTTGGAAATCACCATTTGGTTTATAAATGTTAATTTACGGCATATGGTTAAAGCATATTTGCATTATGAACTTTGATTAATTATGCCATCATTGTTTACATTAGTTTATGATATTCATAAATGTGTGTGTGCTCTTGGCGGATGATTGTTGTGAGTGGTCATCTAAACTAAAATTTTCCCCATTAAGCTTTCAAACTTAGAACAGGTGTTAATTCGTATAGGTCCAAGTAATATAAACAAGACTAGGGATCATCTGTAGGGACCAAGGCCAACCGTTAGAAGTAAAAGTACCTTTGGACATGTCTTTTGATTAAAGAATGGTTGTATACATAACAAAGGAAATTTTAGTTTCTTCACAGTTTGTAATTAAAATTTTAAGTTTTGTGTAGTATCACTTTTGGATTACCATATAAATGTAATGTTGTGATACTACTTTTAAATGATAAAGTTAAGGCATATGAAATTTTGGTAATATGTATATGTACAACATTGGAATAGACAGATGAGTGATGACAATACTTATAAATGAATATAATTGTATGTCATGAATGTATGGACATGAATTTGGGTGTCATGTGTCTATTACATTGAAGGCCTTCTCGAGAAGTGCTCTAAGATATTCAATGAAATGCCCACATATGGCATGCTTTAAAGCGTCTTCTCTTACACTACTCTTATCAACTCGTATGGTCGTCACAGTCACTATCAGGTTTCTCTAGAGCTTTTAGAGAGAATGAAGAAAGAGAAGGTGTTGTTGAGTACATTGACTTATAATATTGCGATAAATTCTTGTACTAGAGGTGTCACGAGCTGGTACCACCTCGGGTATATGACAACTGCCGCATACCCTGGCTAAGGACACTCACGATACCCTTAATCCGTCTATGTAAGGTTAACTGAATATCCTTTAAAAACATTTGGACAGCACAACAACTATATTATGAAAATCCCAAAACTCAATCAAAATGCCTGTAAATTAGTTTTAAACGCACTTCTATATTCACATTAAAACTCTACCACAACTTCTGAACTTTTAAGTCTACTCAAAAGCAATCTTAACAACAGTATAAAAGGTTCATACATAAGGTCATTTACAAACCACAAGATAGTCAATAGTGCATTTACAAAATCATAAAGCATATCAACATAACCAACTTAATAAAAACAGTTCATGAGTCACGATACAACAAAAGTACAAAACAGAGACTACCCACAAACGGTAATGGCTCGAAAATGTCAAAAAACCGCACGATACACTCAGAGCTTCAAGTTCACCAAATTAACTTGTATGGTTGGAAACGGATGGGGTGAGTATACTATGTACTTAGTAAGCAGGAAAAACATATATCGCAAACAAAACTCAATACATACGATGACGGTCTAAATAACCACTTATAAAGTGAACATAAATGACATAGAAACACATAGGCCTAGCCTATGACTCAACAAGTACTAGTTAGGAACCACATAAGCCTAGCCTATTAATCACTCATTCAGTGAACATAGGTTCCAATTCCAGTACACAGAGCAGAAAAGCATCGCATGTATAAATCAAAGCTCGTCAGGAAACCACATCTTAGAATAGGCCAAAACAATCATGTGTGTCGCCACTAGTCAGCCAAACTAATGTGCACACCTACCGACTCCCGGTGTTGGCTTGACTTTCATCAGTGGTGAGTTCGGACTACAGTCGACAAGAGCGTCATGACCCTAGGTGATGACCTCGTCAATGACCAGACCTCTATGTGTGCAATCACCCGTAATTCTCGTAGAAAGGTGTCGATACGGGGACTTGACTTTTATGTACCAGCATCAAAGGTACGAGGGTCGCTTAATCTATTGTGCCCAACACACGATTAGCTAATCATTACCTCACTAATCACAAAAGTCATATACAAATATTAAGTACTAAAATCAAGTAAGGCACCATGCCTTTATTTATCAGTCCAACCGATCAAATGGAACCTTGCCATGACTCTAAGCCAAAAGAGAACACATGCACATAACATACATGACTCGATTATGCATATGTAAGTTCTAAAACATTATTTCATGCAATAAAAGTCATCTTTTGCACTCCAATTGTAAAGTTGTTCAAAAATATAGTTTCAGAAAATAAAACGTTGTCCTTTACACTTTAAGTGCAGGTTTGCTGAAAATAATATAATTTCTTAAAATACGTAATAAAAACATCAGTTGCAGTCCAAATGCAAAGAGTTATTCAGAACAATGTTGTTTATTAAATACACAAGTATACTAGCATATAGTAGAGATTCAATTCTACTATGCATTAGCTAGGTTCAAAATTCACATACAAGTCATCATGTATGTCTTGGGATGTCCTAATCCCATTTGAGAGATATGATTTCCCAAACTCACCTCAAAAGAAGGTGTACACTTCCTTGACTTTAGCAATCCTCGGTACGAACTCCTTGATCTACAGCTCCCGAGCCTTTATACATACAAATTTACAATGTATTTACTACTCAAGCATGTATCTCATATTCGTACACCACCACAACCAAATTCATCCCTAATCAATCATCACAAATGTTATTCTAACATGTGTCAATAGGTTAATAATTCACTTACTAATTTAGCTCAATGTCTCCTTAACCATCAAGCTAACCTAACCTTATATGCAATGTTTACATCATTTTCTTCCTAATGTTTCTTTATGAACAAGCTGTCTTCTTTTAATCATTACTCTCTCTAAAAAAATCCAAATATCATGATTCTTATACCCTTAGAAATTAGACTTCCATTAGCCTTAATATATACAAAAATTACACAAACGATTTCTCCCTTTAAAATATAATCTCTATCCAAATTATGTCCTATTTCTGGTAAGAAACAGACTGGCAACCAATACTCAACCCCTAATACATCATTATCAAAACATTTCCTAACAAAACAGTTTCACAGAAGCATTAATAAGACATCAATAATCATTTTTCATGTTTTATACTTTCACTAATTCGGACTCTAGGGTCCTCAAAAATCAGGAAACAATACAAGATTTCTGCATAGGTCTATCACAAGTAGTATTAGGAAAACAAGCATAAATCGAGCTCTAGTCACTATTTTGTCAAGACAGTTTCACAGAGGTCAAGTTAAGTAATATATCTACAACTTTCATTCTTTGAGTTTCTTCAAATTCGTGCTCTAAGAATAAGAAAGACAGATTGAAAGAGAAAGATGAAATTGAAAACATAATTTCAACTTACCTTGATATCTTCTTTCCTTCTCCTTTTCTCTTCCCCTTTTTCTCTCCTTCTCTTCTCATTTTCATTCTTCTCCCTCTTCTAACCTTATGGCCGACCTTCACTCTCACTTTTATTGCCTTTTCATCCATTTTCTCTAGAAAATTCAAGAAGGTCAAACTAATTCATGTGTTACCATTCCATTGGTCCATATGTGACCCTTCTATTGGTACATATGTTATCCTTCTATTGGCCCATATATCACTATTCTATTGGTCCATGTGTCACTTACTTTAGGCTTCACATGTCACTCATTTAAGCCTACATATGTCACTACTTGTAAGGCTACACATGTCACCAATTATATGGCTACATATGTCATCATTTGTAAAGCTACATATGTCACCATTTTAAAGCTCCACATGTCACAAGTCTAAAGTGCCATTTTTCACAAATTTAAAGGACCAGTTGTTCCAATTATACTCAATCCATTTGTCATTCATTTAACTAAGCCATTTTTCACTTATTCCCAATGCCACATGTCACCATTTCATAGGCCTAACAACTTAAATTCTTATGTATCAATTGTTCTTGCTCTTTAACATTTTTCTTAGACTAGGTGCACATATCACCTCATCAATTACTCAATTGTAACGATAAATTCTCGATTCACTAATTATAATATATCAATTCATGTTATTGGATAAAAATGCAAAACATTGGGAATTCACATTCATTTTCGTTCCATACCCTGGAATATGTCAATTGGGTGCATATAATATCTTGCAATGGTTTCTAAATCATGATTCATATGTGTATATGAATATTATGCAAGTGAATGAAATGCAGCTCGTGAATTCTTAAATAAAATAACTCATATGACTCAATCTAACAGTTTAATCTCTTAAGAATTTTAGGAGGTAGGATATTACAAAAGGTGGTTTAGATTGGGCTTATTCGCAAAATGAGGCAAGAAGGAATACAACCTGATATAGTAACTTATCACACACTACTTAGTGCTTATACTGACAAGGGATTGGGGGATGAGGTTGAGATGGTTTTTAGGACTACGAATGAAAGTGGGATATTGCCTGATATTAACACTTATAGTTATCTTATTGAGACTTTTGGGAAACTGAATAGGTTGGAGAAAGTCAGTGGGTTACTTAAGGAAATGGAATCGAGTGGAAATTTACCTAAAATTTTCCTTGTATAATGTGTTATTAGAGGCGTATGCTAGATTGGGGAATATAAAGAATGCAATGGGAGTGTTTAGATAGATGCAGGTTGCTGGTTGTGTGCCAAATGTGACCACATATAGTATAATGTTGAATTTGTATGGGAGATATGAGAGGTATGATGATGTTTCTTAGAGATGAAAGTAAGCAACATGAAGCAGATGCTACTACCTATAATATTCTTATCCAATTATTTGGTGAAGGTGGGTACTTTAAAGAGGTGGTGACCTTATTTAATGATATGGTTGAGGGGAATGTGGAGACAAATATGGGAACTTATGAGGGATTGATCTTCTCTTCGGGGAAAGGAGGCCTGCACGAAGATGCTAGGAAGATTTTGCTTCATATAAGTGAGAATGAGATAGTTCCTAGTTCAAGAGCATACATAGGCATTATTAAAGCTTATAGACAAGTTGCATTGTATAAGGAGGTTGTTGATATGTTGAATACCATGAATGAAATGGGAAGCATGCCTATAATTAAGACTTTCAATTTACTAATTTACATGTTTATTAGATGTGGGTTGTAATAAGAATTTGAAGTAGTATTGACAAAGATGAGCGAGTCTAGGTTAATAAGAGATAGATACACCTTCAATGGTATGATTGAAGGTTACAGACGAGCGGGCAAGTGCAAAGAAGCTATTAAGGCTTATGCTGAAATGGAGAAAGCGAGATTGAGTCCTAATGACCATACCCTTGAAGTTTTTTTAAGTGTCTACTGCATTGCATGTCTTAGTGAGGAGAGTGAGGAGTTCTAGGAAATTAGACCCTTGAAAAAAACAACTTTTGGGTCCCACTTTAAATTTTTTAAAAAAAATTTCTTGTCAATAAAAATTTTTCCACTTTAATAGTTAACTAACGGAGGTTTAACATTGTTAGTATTCAAGGTTCATTTTAAACACCCTGAAACATTAAGGTCCAATTCAGACGTCAGTGTAAACCTTAGGGGTTGTTTTGCTCTTTTGGCCCTTGCATTAAAATAGAATTGGAACAAGAACTACCTACCACAATCCTTATAATTAAGCATGAAGAAGGCAATATTCTTATAGAGGCTAAGAATGAGACATTGAATAAAAGAGACTAATGTCCTTAAAGAAGCATTGCCTAGATTCACTAATGGTTGATAAAAAATTTAAATTGAATTAAATAAAGGGTTTCGTGAAAAAAGAACTTAATGAGCATGGGGATGTGCCTAGTAATTAAAGCTACAATTATGAATGTAAATTGGAGATTGCATTTAAACATTGAACTTGTATATTTACATTTACATTTGAATATGACACATATGAGGTGATATGTAAAATAAAGACATTATTGAGTATTTAGATGTTAAATGTGTGTTATAGGTTTTTAATCACTTTAGTTACCCAATATATGTTTTGATTGTTCTACTAATTTGTCACAAACAATTCAAACAAAAGCAAGTCGTCTCTAATAGAAATTTCATTGAACACATTACGAACTATCCTTAAACAAGCTTTCTAATCTGTCTAAACCTTAATCATCCCATTCTAGACGCATTCACCATCTTCCAAACTATAAGACACAAAATTGAGACAACGAGCAGCATAACACAAAACCTAAACACAAAAACTCATAAAATGAAAGCAGAACTTAAAAACTCAACATAAGTTGGATGACTTGCCTAGACGGATAGACAACTAGAGAAGATGAACTAGGAACGATGAAGCTGAATGAGGTTTAAAGCTCTTCAATGCAAAAACCAGAGGAAAAAATGACGATTAATAATGAAGAGGAAAATGAGCTTTATTTTCTTGGTTAACGTAACACAAAAATGACATCATTTGTTATGGAACAAACAAAGTCGTTTTCATGATATATTTAAGAACTATATCCAACATTTGGCAACAATTTAAAAAAAACATTGACAAATGTAGACCACTGGTGACGAATTTAGAAAATTTCCGCCCAAAGGTTAGCCCATTGGCTATGATTTCATGGAATCGTCGCCAAGAGGTAAACCATTGGCGACAAATTAAGACAAACATTGCCAAAAGGTTGACTATTTGCGACGATTTATAAAACTGTTACTAAAGGGATAATCTTTGGGCTACGTTTTCACTAAAGTGCCACTAAATCAAGGATTTGGAGACAATTTTATAAATCGTTGCCAAATCTTTTCATAAATATTTTATATATTTAACAAATTTTAAGTAATATAGAAATTTTGTAAAATAGTATAGAATTTCTATATAATAAATAAAGTTTTTTGACACCGCATAAAATTATCAAATCATATATTTTAATAAAGAAAAATAAAAAGCATAAGTATATGTAATATTAATTAATTTTGTGTTTATAGTTTTATAAAATTTTGAAATGACATTATTGTTGGCTAAATTTATTTTTAGACTTGGAATCATTGATAATAATATTAAATTTGATGTTGATGAATATGATATTAATATTTGATATTGATTTCCATTTTTTACTATATTGTAATTATTTTTTAATTATATTATAATTAATATAATTAAATATGGTAATTAATATAATGATATATAAATGTATAGCTAATAATCATAATTAATAAAATGATTTGTGAATGCATAGATAATAGAAAAATTTTCTCATCTCTTAGTTAACATATTATTTTATTTAATCATAATTCTTTATTTATTATATATAAATTGTATAATGTTACAAAGAATTTTTATATTATATATAATTTCTATAATATATAGATTGTAATATATAGAAAAAGGATTTTTGTATTCATCATTAAAGGTGAAGCCAAAACCATGTTGTTTTATGAAATTGAAAACCTAATTATCTAAAGATAGGACATAAATTGTTTGGATAGAGCCTACAAATGATTGAGGGCCCATTTCTGCAACCAACAAACATTCTAGAGAGTTTCATTAGGATTTACATCAATGGTCCAGATGAATTGGAAGGTTCAAGACGATTTATATGGAAATACATTTAATATCAACAATCCCTAAAACTTACTCTTGCCTCTCTTCACCTTAAGCAGGTAGCAACAATGGTAACAACCCAGGCCTTATCGAAACACCCACCCTTCACTCTCCATCTTCTTTTTCTTCATCTTCTTCCTTTCCTAAGTAATTGTTCAACTCTATTCACTTCTCTATTTTATGCTTATACTTCATATTATGAGGATTGAATTAACTATTAAAGCTTTTTCCTTCAACACTACCACTGTTGGAGGTGATAGCGTACATTCGTATTCTTTTTGGAGGCTTATTAAGATTATATGTTTTTATGTTTCTTAGTCATATAACTTTTATCATATGAAGTTGTCTCAGTTAATATATCACAAATTTAACATTGCTAGAATGTTAGAACAAATTTGTGGGGAAGTAGGATAATTGTGTGCATGAATGATTATCCGAGATCTCCAAAGTCATTCCCTCAACGTTTCTTCTTATTTACAGTGTTTCTATTGTTTGTTATAAGTTTAGGTTTAATATGTTGTCTCTTGCTGATGCTTCTGGTAAAAAAATGCATTATATTGATATTTATGTACAAAATTAATGCTTGGATTGATCACACCTATACAAAGATAAGTAGTGAACTTTACCTTAATTGATAAGCATCTTTGTATTAGATTTGATGATAGAAAACTTAAAAAAGTCATATGGTATAAGTTGTATAATTTGGCACTGTATTTATATAGGTTGTGACTTATGTTTGTTAGATGTGAAAAGAACATTCAAATAGGAAGTCTTTTATTATTAAAGATGTCAGATCATTTTTTAATCTGAGGCATATGCTTTGTGTTTTATTACTCTTTAAGGGTGAGTGGCAAACTTAGAATGTGCTTGTGCAGGAGATTTTTGGCTAGTTAAAAAATTAAGTTCCGATAATCTTTTTTTCTGTGAATATTTTGTTAATTTCATATAACTTTATATAATTTTTCGTCTCCTTATTTAATTGTACACTCTACTTCTATATTTATTATATCTATGACTTGTTTTTGTTCTATTGCCTTTTCAAAATAAAACCGTAACATAAATTCATTGCAAAATGTTGACGTGACAAATAGTTTCTAATGGTGGAAATGAGCTTCAATGGGAGGTATATGACAGAATTCTCCCTACTAACGAACATATCAATGCACAAAAAATCTGCTTACCAAAGTGATCACCGCTTGCTATCAATGTTCGATCTTCTTCCTCAAGTTTTTTAGTATCATTCGAATTCGTTCTCCTTCTTTATTATTTGTATCTCATTTTTTGTTAAGAAGTTATTAAATGAATGTATGATTGTATATACTATGTGTTGTGTAAAGCTTCCTCAAAGTTTCAAGAGAACGTAGATGAAAATGGAGGCAGTGGTGATGTTCGAGGATCTGTATAGGTTTAGGTAAATCAGTAGTTTTGAAGCAGTCATCAATTGCAAAAACTATTCCTATTTGTTGTGCCAATGAAGGAGTCATTCAATTGGGCATGCAAGTGTTCAAATTTGGGTTCCTATACCATTTGATTTTTTTTTGTTTTTAGGATTTAATTTTTCAAGGGATTATGAAGAAATTAAGGTGATTGTTCGATATTAATTGTTCCTTTAGTGAAATGCATTGTACGTGCAGTTCATCTAATTCATTGTTACATACTGCATTTGAGAAATCGTTCAATATATCTTCTGCTAATTTAGTTAGAGCGAAGAAGTTGTTGGAAGAGAGTGTCAATAAACCAACTGATGGGAGGAGATCTTTGTTTGTTTCAATTGATGCCTTCGACCATACAAGAAGCCTCCTTGGCGGTCCAGACATAGGGAACTCCTTTACCTTATCTACCGAGTCTCGTGTCACTGAGAATCCAAAAAAAGAATTAATCATTTTCTCTTTGATGGATTAGGCGTGAACTTCATTATCTATTAAGTCTCGTGTTTTGTCTGTAAGAATAGTTAAAGTTGTCATTAAAATCTTATATTACTTACTATATGTCATTATATTATATTACTTACCATATGCCATTATTTATTATTTTTCTGTACGAATCATATATCATTGTATTACAAACTTTATGTTAAAATTATTTGAAAATTTGTTAAAACATATAAAATTGTCAAATCATACCGACTGCGTATCTCCATGTCTACGGAACACTGCATTGGATTGGTTGTTCTTCGATCAAT
>JANKOE010000204.1:25255299-25272627 GCA_026284465.1 Erythroxylum citrifolium
ATCTCATAATCTCATATATCAATTTACATTCTTAAACTGTCTTTTTCTTAGCACATGACTAATTTACCACAAATTCTTATTTAATTGTCATTTAATAAATCAGATCTCCAAGAAAATGTTCGGGGTCCAACAAGATCCCGATAATTGGTTAAACTTGAATAAAACACAAATTGATTTAGAAATTGTGCCTTGTTTGCTTTCCTTTGAAAAATATGTGAAACTTTTCTCTGATTGATTAATCACAAGCTGTCCAATTGTCTAGCCTTTGATGATATCTACAGAGCAATTTTCAAACTGCTTTGAGAGGAAGAAGACAAAAAGTGCTAGCTTCTAAAAAGCTCTTTCCTTTAAATAGAAAAATCATGACAGTCTTTTATTAAAATTAAATCTCTTTAATTATAATTAAATTCTAATTCTAATTCTAATTAATTTAATTTAATTTTAATAAAATCAAATATCTCATATTTGATTCCGAAAGTTTCTCAAACTTTATAATTAAGTCTAACTTAATTAAATTAATTTTTCTTTCATAAATTGCTCTTTAATGTGTGGTTCCTAATAAATTGGTAATGATTATAAATTATAAATCTAATTCACAATTAGAATTAGATAAATTAAATTTTATTCTCTTTAAAGTGTGGTTCCTAATAAGTTGACAATGATTATAAATTATAATTCTAATTCACAATTAGAATTAGATAAATTAAAGCTTGTTTTAATTTATCTTAAATTAAAACTTGTTTTAATTTATCTTTAATTCTCCAATTAAATAATTCATAATCATAAATCATGATTGACGTCTAGCAACATGTTATGTCAAAGTGATTTACTTAACTTGTCTATGCATATCTATAATGTATAATTTAATTCTTTCGTCATTCAGTATTCTAATTGGAAAGAGTATGGATACAGTGTCTACTCTTATCATCCAATTATGTTTGTTCTTGCTAATTAGTAATTGATTTATAATTGAAATTTGAAAACTCCTTTTCAAATATCAATTCACTCTGGCTAGAAAATTTCATAAATCATTACTAATCAAGAACAACAAAATATTCTTTCTAATTACTTTAGAGTGATGAATCCTATATTGACTTACTCAACTATCTACATATGGTTCATACTGTATCTAATTACTACCGACTGAATTATCCTAGGACGATTCATAAGGTAGTATCAAGATCATCACATTGTAGAGTAGGTTGCAATTATCAATTTCTTCAAATAAGGAAGTGATCCAATATAATTTAGCAGCGGCAAGTGGAATGCTCCAGCATTTAGTTTCAGTACTAAAATAAGCAATAATAAGATATGTCTTGGCATTTTAAGATATAAGATTAGAATCCAGAAAAATGCAATAACTAGAGGTAGATCACCAATCATCAAAATTGTTAGCTCAATCAACAAGCGTTGAAGGTAAGACAGATGAATTTAGTTAAGTAAATACTAAATAAGACTGTAGATTGTAAATAATATAGAATTCACTTATCCATAATCTAGTGTACATCATTTAGGCAATGAAAAAATGAAGAGACTTTGTTTACAACAAATTGAAAGTCGAGATAAGTAAGGATTATAGTTTTCAATATTGCTATAATATTTGACAGGATTGAGAAGGAGGTGACCATCATTTTTGAAGAGAGGAAGGGTAAATGTGATGGAGGAAGCAAAAAAGCCAAAAAATAGATTTACTTTAAATGAGAACCCATTTTCTAAAAGATTCATAAATAAGTTTAGAAGTGTCAAGTGTGCATAACGAAGGAAATCTTAGGTATTATTTAGTTTTGGTAAGGAGAAATTTTGACTTAGGTAAAAAAAAAAGAGAATTAGGCGTGAGGAGATTGTTTGAGACAGTATAGAGTTTTTTGAAAATGACAAACATATTATAAATGATGATAGTCAGCGAAATTAGGAGGTTGAAGCATAAAACCAAATCTTGACGGTTAACACAAAGAAAGGAATTAATGATGTCAAGTTAACAGACAAATCAATTATTTGCAATGAATACAAAACTGGACTAGACCAATTGGTTTAGTTGAGTTTGCTGAGAATCAATCAGTCAGTCGATTCGATTAACTATGCGAACTTTTAAAATTTAAAACTAATCAATTAAGATACAAACTAGCTAGTTTGTTAAATCTTTTAAACTAAAATTTCTTGAATCGGTTAAAGAGTTTCCATTAGTATACTTCTTCATCATCTTCTTCTTTTTCTCGTCTTCTTTTATGTTTTAAGCCCAACCTCCTTACATATATCTCCTTACGTTGGTGTATTTGGTCTCGTACTTGTTCCAATTGCGCTACTTACTTTAAGATAACTGCGGACTTCATTTAATTTCTTTATTGAATCGATTGACTATGTAAGGTAGAAAATTTGATTGTGGACTTCATTTAATTTCTTTATTGAATCGATTGACTATGTAAGGTAGGGAATTTGATTGTTTATGAATCTTTCTCATCTTGGTGATTAATTTTAAAATTTTGAAGCTTTTAATCACCAAGATGAGAAAGATTCATGAACAATCTTATCAAATTCGCAGCTTCTTGTCAACTACTCTATGATGATAATTAACAGGAATGTGTCAACACATACTTCTACTTTTATACACTTATGGGCTTTGTGAGCTTTGATGAGGTAAAATGAGTAGACGATAAAATTCTAAATTAAGCTTTTATAAACTTGAGAACTATAATCACTAATTGTGCCATATTCTTTTTGGCTGAAAACTCTATCATCTTTTTTTGGTAATTAAAATTCTATCATCTTTAATCTATTCTTATTCTTAAATTTCTTAAAAATATTCTAAAAATACAAAAAATTATATTAAGACATATTGTTATATATACAGATGTTTACATTATTGATATCTTTTGTGCTATGATTTCTTATGGAGCATTAATAGCTTTAATGATGAAGATTGGTCATTAATGAATTGTGATAGAGATGATATAATTATTGCAGTTAATTCAACTAATAATTTAAGTAGCATTTCTAATCTTACTAACTCTCTTTTTGTGGAAGCATTCATTGTGCTATATATATATATATATATATATAAGAAAACGTAATTTCTTTTTGTTCCTGACTGCTTTTGTCATGTAATGTCAACTTTGCTAGTTTGTCACCCTCTTCTTCTTCCTCTTCCTCTTCCTCTTCCTCTTCTCCTTCTTCTGTCATTGTCATCCTTTCTTCTTCTTTATTGTTATTTTGCCCCTAATAACACCCAAGAGGGGAGTGAATTAGGTGTCGATAAAATTTAAGAGAAATTTTTACTAGGTATACTAATGAACATAATTTATAAAAGATAAAAATATGATATAAAGTAAAAAAAATTTACAACATACTCACGAAAAAAAACTAAAAAGTTAAGTGTCTCGAATAGATTTATAATAATTCAACAAACAACTTTTTCCTACATCCATTTTTAAGGATCTTCTTAAAATTTCACTATTTCTTCTTTTAAGGAGAAGAATAACCTTTTTATATATATTTTTTCCAACAAAGAGGAATCCTTATATAATTTTCCTTATTAATAAGGAGGAACCTCAATACTACTTAAAATACCACAGGTATCATAGAAAAAATCCAGTAGAAGTTTACAACTCCAAATATGTCACTTTGTCACTTTGATAATACTAAAAATGCTCTCTCACTTAAATATGAGATAATGAATATTCAAACGCTTAATAATCACTTAGAAATATACATATAAAACACCCAAATACTTTTCCATATAAAATTTGAAGCAAAAACATGTATTTATAGGATTTTGAGACCCTTATCAGTTGCTGGGACAAAAGATAGTTGTTACAGTACATTAGTCCACCATTAGGTCAAATTAGTTGACTAACATGCATTCAGTGCATAATATTCACTATTTGTTGAATTATCACTAGGATAAATTAGTCGACTAATGTGTCCCCTAAAGGGACTTCGACTGACCATGTCAGTGCATTAGTCGACCAATATGCTAACAAACAATCATGTTATACATTTCACCTATATTGGTCGACCAATCCGTCAAATATCATGATTTTAACAAGTTTAAATGCTAAATTTTAGTATATTTAGTGCAATTATAATTTAAAACAACTTCCATGATGCTTCCTAAAGAGTGTTGAATGAAAAAGAGGTTATTATTTTAAAAACAAATAATTTAATACCTGATGATGAATGAAAAGACTCATACAATAAGGTAAGATAATATATTTATGCATGTTGAGCCTCTAAGATCCTCAAAGTGATTAAATGAGATTACAATTTATATTATAAAATATCGAATGACCTTGATGAGCAATTATCTTCTTTTTTTTTACTTGATCATCCTTTGAAGGTAGCAAAATTCAACTTTTCTTTATCATCTTCTTGAAATATCTTTTTATGTGATAACTATATCTTATTCTTGTATTGCTTCTCATCAAAATAATAACGTCATTGGTAGTACTTAGTTTTGTTATCATTAAAATATAGATTGGAACCTCACTTGGTTTGACAATAACCCTCTTTTTGATGATGATAAAATATTTTTAATGTTAGAGAACAATAAAATTAAGCACTCAAACAAGATAACGATTAGCTCCTCCTTAATTGATGTAGAAGATATAATTCAATATCAAGAACAAAAGAAATATTCAATATCATATGTAAAAAGTATCCAAAAATGTAGATAAATTAACTTAAATATAGCATAAATTTACTCCACTATTAAAATATCATATAAAGTACAAGAAATACAAAATTACTCCTCTTAAATTTTGTCAATCTTCCTAAATCTAACACATTATCCTTTCTCCTACCTTTTGGAATCATTAAAAAAAGAAATAAATTATCCAAAATATAAAATGTGAAGTGTCATGCATCAAGCTAACTAAGTTAAAAGATTACAATGAATTTTAATAAGATTGATAAAGTTGTTCAAGAAGGAGTGCTATTAGACATTTAAAGGTCAAAATAATTGTTTACAAGGTCAATATTGATACAAGTAGCCCTAATTGTTTCTAATTTTAAAAACTCTCCAATTTCAGTATTGTGCCAAGTTAAGAAATTCAATTAAGGTAAAAAAAATGGCAAGTTTGACAAATTTAAATGTAAATATATATGCATAATTGTAAAATAAAACTATTAATCACATAAAAGAGTGTACAATTTTGATTGTCCCAAATTTTTTTAAAAATATGATATGCCAAGCACTTCAAATGGTAAGTTTGAACAAATAAAAAATGTATAGATATAATTGGAACAGAAACAACCTTGACTCTTTTTTGACTATAGAAACATCAAAGATAACCCTAATTATAAAAAACTTTGAAAAAGTTCCAAAATTAAAGTCCTAAGACGATAAAATTTCAATTTAATGCAATCTATCTTATGAAATTAAAATTACCCAACTTATATGAATTAGGAAAATTATTAAAGAAAAAACATAATTTAGTAAAAACTCTTCAACTCTAGAAGAAATAGAGTTCACCTAATGAAGTGTTGATGAATTTGGGAGTTTAAAATTTTTTAAATGAAAGAAAAGAGAGTTGAAGATGTGGTAGCTATTTGTAATGGGGAATGGAATTTTCCCAAGAAAAGAGCGAGTTATATAGAGTATTGGAAGAAATAAACAATCAAGATGGCAAATAGAAGAAAGGAGGATGAAGAGGGTCTTGTAACATGAAGATTGGTTAGCCACATAGCTTCATTGATTGACTACATATGTGATCTATCATGCTAGTAATCATTCTCATTAAAAACTTTACATAAGCAATAAGCGTTTAGGTTTAGCGCTTATTATGATTTTCTCTCCTAACTCTCTACTTTTTGCCTTCTTTGAGTTAGAATCAGCTCTTAAAGTATTCTAAAAAGTTGTTGTCCATCCTCTTATCTTCTAAATGACTTTAAAAACATTCAATTAGACAACTATAAATAAAGTTGCTCTAAATCTTGAATTTATCCTTTAAATTCAATCACCTGTAAGAAATAAACTAAATATAGAAAAAATAAAATCTATATAAACACAATAGAGAGGTATCAAATACCTAGTAAGTAGATCTCAAATAACAAGTAAAATATCGTCTATCACTAGCTTGTTATTTGGCCCAGCTTCTAAAGTATTGGTTATTTATGAGAATAAGAGTAAAAATGATATAGATAGTGGTGAACTTAATAATAAAAATGTTAATATAGTTAATGCCAGGAGCTTGATGATATTCATTGATAATAAGAAGGCTTGAGCAGGATCAAAATAGAAAACTGACGATGATGGGATTTAGAAATAAAGGAACAAGGGTCAAAGTTTTATTGTGATAAAGATAAGAACTTATTAGGCATAACTTGGTGCTGATAAGAAAACTTATTGGTTTGTGTGAAGGAAGCAGGGACTAGGATCATGAGAGTTATGGGTGACAATTTTATATGTCACATAGTTGGAGAAACGATACGGGATTCACGTGTAATCATAGGTACAAGTGGTTATAGAATGTTGAGGTGGTGAGGGTGGTGGAAGGGTTAGATTTGGTAAAGGTCAAGGTGGTTGATTTGTAGGAGTTGAAAAATGAGAGGTAGAGGTGATAGGATTTGAGAAGGCAAAGATTGAGAGAATTAAACTTTAGATGTATATAGGTTAAAGTAATACTAACCCTTGAGAATGGAAAAATAACAGATAAAGATAAAGTAATAATTTGAGTATAAGTTTATCAGTGCCAGTGAAACCAAAGAGCATGAAATAAATATAACCAAAAACTTAAAGAAGAGAGGTTAGGTTTAGTGAAAAACAAAAGTTTATATGGTGATTTTTAGTTGAGGAAAAGAGTGGATAAGATATTAATAAGCTAAAAAAATTAGAGTAGGCTTCAAACTATAAGGACCTAAGAAAAGAACCATAAAGAAGCAAAATAAGTCTGATTTCAATTATGTAACATATTTTTCATTCATCATCAATTCCATTTTATTAAGGTGTATAAGGGCAAGAAATATGATAAAAATGTCATATGAAGTAAGATAATGACCCAAGTGCCTTTAATGAGTACTAAAACTCTATCACATTAAAAAGTTTTAATAGTTGTGAAAAATATATTTCCAGTTGTTATTTTAAGTTAACAAAAAAACAAATATTTAGCATTTGTCTGAGTGGAAAATTCAAGTAAACTAATTATAATCTTTAATAAAATAATTAAATATTGACAATCAAACTGAGAAAGAGATGGAGATGGTCCCCCAATATCATCATCATTATTTAGTTGTAATGACTTTGTTTGGCATATGAGTTGATAAAAGAAATGAAAGATAAGCACTTTTGCATTAAAAACATAAAGTGTTACCAACACAGTATATAATATTTAATACGTAAAAGGTAAAGCAAACTAGAAAATATTTTATTGTAAGGATGGCAGAGAAATTGATGCTAAAGATAAGACAAAGCGTGATGAGCTATAAAAGCAATGAGATTAGTGAAGTTTAATAGAATCTGCAGATGATAGAGTTGTTATAGGTGTTCTTGTAAGGAGCTATATCTTGGTTTGAGATCTTTCGCAAGCAACCATAAGTTTAATTAAACAAGAATTTTCTTTAACAAATTCAGCGACAGATAAAAAGGTTGGCTTTAAGTTATGGAATAATTAAAACATCAGAAAAATTAATTACTGTTCCAATGAATACTTGATTGGGACCTTAATATGGCTCCACATATTTGATGAATTATATATTAGGAGTCATGTGTGATTGCACTAATGTCAGCTAACCATTCAACAATGCCACTGGAGGTAAGTTGAGAGTTATCTAAGGATGGATGTTCACTGCAGAGAAGGCAATGGTAAGGACATTTAGGGACTAAATTGAAATTTAAGAAGGGTAATCTCATAGAGATTTATTAATATATGGGCTAAAATAAGTTTCATCTTATGGCCGACTGGAACTACTATGTCATGTTCTATCACTACAATAAGATGAAGTAATTATAGTTTTAATATAATTATTGTTGATAAAATCTTAATCAAATTTAGATTTTAAATGTAAAATTCACCCAGAAGATGTTAATCATCACAAAACTTTGAAGGAGGTGAAACTGTCTGCCAGCTAATTAGGCTTAGAAAGGATGTCTAGATTTGTGGATGGTCGTAGCCCATATCAATTTTATTATGCTTTACAAAATTCTCTAAATTGTAGTGTTAAAAGCTCCTTAGCTTCACTTTCGACCACTTTCTCTTTTTTGTCTTCTTGTTCATTAGATGGTCATCGAACAGACTTTTGAATTGATTTCAACTTCCAATTATTCTACTTCTTGATGGTGTTGGTATCAATTTAGCGATATGTGTTTCTGGTTAGTGAGTCACAAATATGGAAAGATATTACAGTTGTTTGACAGTACCTGGGCTGGGGTTCGTCTAACAAATGAGAAAGACTTCTAATCGCAAGCTTTCAAATGAAATATATATGTGTTGGTGTTGGCTCATAGATCATTAATTCAACCACCTTATCATCCTAGTCCCAGGAAGCAGCCCATCAACCTTACCAAAATTCTTTGGACAATCTGATTAACTATATGTGGCAAATTCAATCAGATTAGATGTTGATTGTATTAAGTTTTAATCTAATTAAAACCATCAACTACCGTAAGTGCACGGGTCGTGAATTGTAATAAAAGAGGGGTCGATCCCACGAAGAGGTGTGAACTATTTTAATCCTAAGTTCTTTAAAGCTTAGAAAAATTAATAAAAATAAAAATAAAAATAGAATAGAAAAGTAAACTTGAGAATATGATTATTGGAAAATTAACTTGTAAAAATAACACAAAACAAAATTGAAGTTCAACAACACAAAATTCACAATTGAAAATCAACCAAGAGAATTAACCAATTAAGAAGGAAGGGATTTATCTTATCATCAACCATAATCTAGTCACTTATGTGTTAATATGATGTCAGTTCTAGACTATCAAGGGGTGGATTACTCTCTCTCGAGTTATAATCACTAAGTCCTAATTGATAATCCCTAATTAAATCGAGTAACCAAAAATTTAATCTCTCAATTAATGATCAGCCCATAACCTATTTAGTTCTTAAGTGTTCTAATTGACAACCAGATCCTCACATGGGATCTCTTTCCGTACAAAATACCGATTTGATTAATCGCGTGGTCTATTGAGTCTCTTAACTCTCATTAATCTTACCTATTCATTTTTCTTTAGTTCACCCTCTCTGTTTATTATCGAAACATGCAAGCACCACAATTAATCACAACACCTAATCAATCAACACAAAGGATAACTAGAATAACATTGAATCAATTCAAAATTCATAAAGAAATGTTAGAACATCATCAACAATCCAAAACCCACGGTCATCATTCTCATATTCATGTTAACATTTATAGTAAAAGAATACAAAGATGAAAAGAAACGATCACTTGGAAGGGATCGGGCGACTCGAAAAAGGCAGCAGCTGCAAAGACCTGCTTCCTCTCTCCTCCTCTTACTCTTCTCTCTTCTTTCTCTTTTCTCTCTTGGAGTCTTCCAAAATGTGGCAGAATGTGGAGCTCCTTTAGGGTTACATCATTATGCCTTATATAGTCTTTTCCATTTAGGGTAACCTTAGGGTTTTTGGGGATTCGAAAAGTATAAAAAGTCCCTTAAAAACTTAAAACCGAAAGGTTGTCTGCACTATTTATCGCTCAAACCACAATCATGGAACATTGTTTCTCCTTTTGTCTCTCTTAGTTCTGTCATGATCGTGGCATATGGGCCACGATCGTGGGCCTGGGTCAAGTTCCGAGCTTCCTTCAATTATCCTCCTTCCTTCAATATTTGATCTGAAACACTAACAAACACGTCAAGACACCTTAATTACATAAAATTTAAGCTTAATGGCATACTCTAACCTATAAAACACTCAAAAAACAAATGTCTAAATCAAGAATGCACTAATTATTCAATTTAACAACTAAACACATACTAAACAACCCACTAAAACATTATGCAATCTACCACTATCAACATCCCCACACATAAACTTTTTACTTGTCCTTAAGCAAAGACAAAACTAACACAACACAACACAACAAACACAATTAACATACAAATGCAACTGAGGCAATGGCATTAAACTTCATGAAACAAATTTAACTACAAACAAAATCTTTTAAGTTGTTTTAACTTATTAACTTGCAAAATTTGTGTCTAAGTACTTTGGACTAAATATATATATTAAACAAACCTCAATGTCAAATTTATTCACCCTTATCATGTGCGCACACATTGATAATTATTCATTCAATCAAAATTGTAACTATCCCTAAGTAAGTTTTCATGAAAATTCAATATATTCATAAAGAACGGTGGGCTTATTAGACAAAACACTATTTTTACTGATTTTAATTGAAATAAACCTAGCCTTTTTAAGCGAAGACAAATATTTGTAATGAATGTCGATCCGATTACTCAACTAGGTCATGTTTTTATTAAGCAGTTTGGTTGGAATGTCACTATAGCCTTTTGACGTGAAGGAAAAGATTTGTGATAAATGTCCCCTAGTTACTTAGCTACATCACATTCTCAATTGGCTACTAGCTCTATTCATAACTTGAAGGCCAGTGGAATAGTTATTTGTTTATGATTTACATAATTTTTTAATTATTATTGTCTACCTCATTTCTTAGCTAGTAATTCTCATGAAAAGGTACTAACAATGCTACTTATTCGATTGGCCTAAAATTACAAATGCATGTGAGAAATTTGTTGGGTGAATAAACTAACATCATATCTTAATTAACATGTATATTTAACCAAAGAAACCTAGGTCACTAATTTCACGAGCTAATAAATCTTCACAACTTAAAATACTATGCTCAAAGTTAAACCGATTCCGTTAAGTCATATCCATTGACATATTCACACAAATCACATCACACAAACCTAAAACAAGCTAACATACGATATGTAAAATTCACATTTAAAATAAAAACATACAACATACAACCAGCCCTCCCCATACTTGGACAACATATTGTCCTCAATGTGAGAAGAAAAAACATAATACATAAGGTGGGAATGAAAATAACAAAACAAGAGAAACATAAGAGCAATTGAAAATAACAGTAAATTAAAAGACAAGGGTTAGAGTGTGGAACCTATCATGGTGATCGAGGTGGTGATGATGATGGTGGTGTAAGTTGAACACCTTGAGCCTCAAAATATCTATGAATCTGACGTATGTCCCGGCTTTGGTGTCTTTGTTCTGTAGCCATCTCCTTCAACACCTTGGCATTTTCTAAAATGGCTTTGTTAGTGTTTAAGACAGCCTCCATTATCTTCTCCCATCTCGTTTGTTCTCCCTCTTCTGATTCCTCATTGGTTGAGTCCTCCTCCTGCTATGGTGGTGTTCAGCTCGAACTAACCTGTACCGCCCTAGTCTTGACATGAGATTTAGCCCTGATATCTCGAAGTTCATATTATGAACCTTCAAGATCTCAGATAGCCTCAAATGGCAATGGTTAAGAAAGTCAAGAATTGGATAGTTAATCCATTACAATTAACACCATAATACTCCGAAATGACTGTGACCAACATACCTAAATTATTTCTTCTTTTTCTTAGAGAAGCAATAATTGCATTAAAAATATGGGTGGAGGTTCAAACTTGGACACTATGAACCATGCAACACAAAATGAAAAGTTCTTTCGTTGAACACTTGTTGGTTTCAGTTTTGTCAAAGACAGTTTGACATAAATTTATGCAATAACAAGTGTTCATAACTTCTAATAATATTGTTGTGGGCATTTTTGACATCAAACCTCTCCAGCCCAATTAGTTTCGTCTAATATTGGGTAGCACGAAAGTCATCATGCTGATCGACTATGGTTGAAGTGGGGAATCCACCAATTTCACACAAAATATCATAATCTAACCCATATGGTTAACCCTGCAACCAAAGCCATAGGTCCTTAGATTTGGTTAGCTCAAAATGAAGGGAGGTGAAAAATTCTAGGGTTAGTTCCTCGTAAACATGATAATTGAATCTCATGAATTTTTCCCACTGAATTCTTCCACCTAAAGGCTCGACCTGCTCTCTCAATCCAATTCTTTCGAATGTATCAAAATCAAAGTATTTAGGCACACTCACTTTCCTAAAGCTAAGGTATGGAAACGGTTACCTTTCTTCTTCAAGTAGATCGGGAAAGGTGTGTCATAATCTGCCACCTTGTTTCTCTGTTCTCAGCCTGATACTTGGACTTTGCCTTTTGGTTGTGTACGTTTAACCATCTGCTTAATGCGTGGGCCTATTGGTTCTAGAGTTATGAGGAAAAAAACAAGAATCGAAAACTTGAGGATGGTTATAGAGAAGTGAGAGGATAGTGAGGTTTTTAGGTTAGGGAGAGAGTGAGAGAATGAAAGGTGAATGGAAAACAAAGTTAGACGTAAATATATAGGCGAGGAAGAGGTAAAAAGGGTAAAATTGTAAAAATTGCAATTGAAAATTGCGTGGGACATTGTTGCCCTGCTGTAGGCCACGATCGTGGCCTGTCGAGCCACAAGTTACCCTTAACTTGCCAAATGCCACGATCGTAGCAAAAGATTTTTCTGCTTTTTTTTTAATTTCTGAATTTAATAGGAAGAGCGGTATAAATTAACTTACAATCTTGCATGTTGAATCGCCGCAAGATCTTCTTCAAATAATTCTTCTGAGAAATCCAAATCTTCTTATTATTTTTGTCTCAGTGAATTTACATCCCTAGAATCTTGTTTGCCAGTCCCAAGTCCTTCATTTTAAATTCCCTAGCTAACTGTGCCTTCAATTCTTTGATACGATCATTATTAGGGCCTACTATCAACATGTTGTCTACATACAGCAGTAAGACTATAAAATCATCTTTCTTAAACCTCTTGAAGTATGCACAAGGGTTTGCATTCAGTCTACTGTATCCAAGGCTCATGATGAAGGAATCAAATCTCTTATACCAACACCTCGATGCTTGCTTTAAACCATATAGAGATTTGTTCAACCTGCAAACCAAGTTCTCTTTCTCTTTTTCTTCAAAACCTTCTGGTTGGAACATATAAATTTCTTCTTCAAGATCTCCATAATGAAATATAGTTTTCACATCTAACTGCTCAAGATGCAAGTCAAATATAGCACTCATTGCCAGAACTACTCGAACTATAGTGAATGAACCACAGGAGAAAATATTTCGTTAAAATCAATACCTTCTTTCTGAGCATATCCTTTTACCACCAATCTAGCACGATATCGCTCTACTTGATCATCACCACTTCACTTGATCTTGTAAACCCATTTATTGCCAATAGGCTTTCTTCCTTGCAGTAGTGATATCACCTCCCACGTCTTATTCTTATACAGAGCTTCAATTTCTTCCTGCATTGCTGTCATCCACTGATATGCATCTGAACTATTCATTGCTTATTGAAAAGTTGATGGCTCTCTATCCTTAGTTAAAAAACAGTATGCAATATTACTCTCCATAATATAATCTGAGTGCCAGCTCGGTGCTCTTCTCATCCGAGTTGGTCTCCGAGTATCTAGAACATCATATTCAACTGGTTCTTGCTCCTCGTGCTCTGGTGCAACTTCAGAAGAATCATTTTGATCAACTTCTCTATCTACTTGTACTGTTGTAGTTTCTAGATTCTCTTGTACAGTGCCAACATTTTTTGCTTACTCTTGATCCTTATCTTCCATAAAGATAACATCCCTGCTAATAATAATCTTGTGGGCAGTGGGATCCCACAGACGATACCCCTTTACACCTTCAGCATACCCTAAGAAAATGCATCTTTAACTTGATGGTGCCGATACCAACGATCTTCAAAGCTTGATCATTATAGCTATACACAGATCCCTCAGAGACAAATGCATATTGATGGAACCATTCTCTTCGAGAGGTCATATGAAAAGTAACTGTTGAATCGAGAAGTCATACATCAACAAATCTTCTCTTACCTCTAATAGTCGTTGCCATTTCACAGACCATTGCACCTCCATCATCTGAAGTATTTACCACATTTTCTTGAGGAATATGATCTTTCTTTTTTAGATTCCAACAATCCTTCTTCAGGTGCCCTTTCTTGCCACAATTGTGACACTTAAAATTCTTCTTACTCTTAGATTTTGATCTACCATGACTATGACTCCCACTTAAGCCACATTCCATTGATCTTCCTCTCGTTACCGCCAAGGCCTTCACTTGTTGCGAAGTTGCCATCCTGTCTTCCTTATTTTTGCGTCGACTCTCTTCTTTCAGAATAGCAGCTACAATATTGTCGAAGACTAGAGTGTCTGTGTTGTTTGTTAGATTGATGATGAGTTGATCATACGAATCTGGTAGACTTTGGAGTAGAAGTTCCGCATGTTCACTTATCTCTATTATATGCCCCAATGATGTGAGTTGGAAAAATAGAGTATTTAAAGTATTTAAGTGTTCCGTCACTGAAGTGGATTCCACTATGTGTAAAGTGTATAGTTTACTCTTCAAAAAAATTTTGTTGTGGGGTGATTTGGCCTCGTACAATTTTGTGAGTTGATCTCATTTTTCCTTTGCAGTCTTCTTTTCCTCTATGCTGAATAATACTCCATCAGCTAAAGCTAGATGAAGATTAGCTACAGCATTCCTGCCCATCTCGTTCCATTTTTCATCTGTAACTCTAGCTGGTCGTTCACTAATGGCCGCCAGACAATTATCCTTCCTCAAGATTGCCTTTGTCTTCAACTTCCACAATGAGAAATTACTCCCATTGAACTTCTCAATCTCAAATTTTGCTGCCATTTCTTCTATCACCAACAGAATTTAGCTCCCACTATTTCACGTAAACAGTACCCGTATGTATGAATAGTATCGTATACGTGAATAGTACCGTATACGTGAATAGTACTGCACACTTTAATAGTACCGTATACGTGAATAGTACCGCACACGTGACTTACAGTAATTGCACAATATAATGCAAAATAAAATGAATGAACAGTTGTCACCTTTTGGTTACTATTAACTGACTTTCACTGTGCTCACCGGAACTCCAAACGGATTACGCCAAAAAATTCGTCGTAATTTTTTGACCTCGCTCTGATACCACTTGTTGTGAAAATTGACCAGATTAGAGCAGGTTCGTAGCTAAATAGGACTGAGAGAATAGTAATGAACACACAGATTTTACATGAAAAACTCCCAAATTAGGCTAAAAACTACGGGCAAGGATAGAAGACTTTTACTACTAGGAAAACTGGAGAATTACAAGGAGAAACTAGACCCACAAAAATATACAGAATATTTTTATCTCTCTCTTTTCTCTCTCACCTCACTTCTCTCTCTTGTTTCTGCTCTCTCCGTTATATTTCTTCCTTCATCTCCTGCCTATTTATAGGAAGGAGATTCAAAGATAAAACCTTAAATATTCAAAGATGGTGGGCACAACAGTGCCTACCATCTCTTTGTCAATTTTGGTAGGCATTCAACAACGGTTGGCTGCCTACCATTGTTGAATGCCCACCATTGTTGACATCTTCAACAACAAAAGTTTTGAATAGTTTTCAATTAAGTATTTATCATAATAGTATGATTTAATATTTTAAAAAACCTATAATATTAAAAATTAATATTTTATATTGCTTTTGAAAGTTCATTTTTATAGGAGTTTAGCTAGTTTAATGATCTAATTCGTCTAAGTTAACTTACATTTAAAAAGAAAAATAATCGGTGATTTATAATCGATTAAACCGATTAGACCATCAACTAATTGAAGGATTATGACCAACTAATTGACGTTGATTTTAAAAAGTTAAAGGAGAGGAGAAATTTTTTCTGGTAAAGGGCTTGACAAGTTGATGACCCAGTCTAAGAACTAGTCATTGTAACGACTATTTTGTATGTCTAGCTATTATTTAGGTTAGTTTAGACATAAGCATCCATTTATGAGTTGTAGGAATGATCTTTTAATCCCTAATTACACCCAGTAGCAAGGTGAATTAAGTATTTAAAGAATTCACTTCCATAGTTATATCCTATTCTATGCCTATCATTGAATTTCTTTTAAACTCTTAACAGGTTTTTTAATATTTTACTCCCTTTATTGAACTTGGGCAAGATTCCTTGGTCGAATCTACCTCCTTTTTAAATGTTTCATTCTCACGAATTAATATATCTAAGTCTTAATTGTCATTAATAATCACATTTTTTGATGTTTTAATGTTATGCGATTCACTTATTATCTTTTCATTCTCATTTATGCATGCATCCAACAATTTTTAAACTTCTTTGAGTTTTAAAGATAATTTCTTCTTTTTCTTACTCATACTTTTTGAACTTTGAACTAATTCATCATATATCAAATCAACATCATTGTCATTATCATAAGAATTAAGGTTGATGTTACCTTATTATTGTCCATAGTAGTAAAGCACTTATGAGCCATCTCTTCTTTTGAATGCTCACTTTTAGATTTAATTACATCATTCTAAGTTAATGCTTTAAGTGCTTTCTTTTTATCCTTCTTCTATTTTCTCTCATAATTCTCATTATCTTTAAGTACAGGACATTGTGACTTTATATGACTAGGTTTTCTACATTCGAAGTAAATAATGTTAAAGGATTTTTGTTCGAAGTCACTGTTAACTTCAATGAAGTCCTTTCTTTTGGATAATTTTTACCTTAAGAATTTCTTGAATTTTCTAATAAGTTAATGTCTTCTTTTTCCCTTTCACTAGTTGATATGTCTTCCTCTTTCCTTGATTTTTCCTTTGAGGCTGTAAATGCTAATCCTTTCTCTATAAAAGCATCATTTCTTCTTATGTCTCTTAGAGCCTCATTTTGTATATGATAAGAGATTCAATGAGTTCCTTCAATGGTACTATTGTTAAATCCTTGGTTTTTTATATAGCTGTCACTTTAACTTCCCATGTCTTTGGAAGTGACCTAAGTAACTTACTTATTATTTTAACATTAGTATATGTCTTTCAAGACCTTTAAGAGCGTTAATAATATCAATAAATATACTATACATACTAGATATGCTTTCATGATACTTTATTTGAAACAATTCATATTGATATATTAGCATGTTTACTTTGCTCGCATATACTTGATTAATTCCCTCATATGCAAATTATAAAATATATCAAATTTCACGAGATGTTTTGCATAAAAGGACCCTATTGAATTTATTTCTTCCTAATGCATAAAACAGAATGTGTATTGCCCTACTATTTAAGAAAACTAATCTCTTATCTTAAGATTCTTATTCTTCTTTTAATTTGGGAACATTTTATTGTAAGTGATAAGTCGACTTGTACATTGGGTAAGTCGACTTACACGCATTAAGTACCGATAAGTCGACTTGTACAT
>JANKOE010000204.1:25317149-25330401 GCA_026284465.1 Erythroxylum citrifolium
ATACCTGGATCCTGGGGTTCGGGAAGTCCCGGTGACAAAAAAGTTTTGTTTTCCGCACCTGGTACATGTGATGTACCACCCGGGATTTTCCTACAAATAGTACCCAAGTCGAGCATCATGTCCGTTAGACGGACATGCACGTCCGTTTAACGGACACATTCTGTTGCAATAGTGTCCATGCTCGCCTGGTGTCCGTCAAATGGACACGTCTGTCCGTTTAACGGACACATTCGGGAGAAATAGTGCACAAGTTCACCTCGTGTCCGTTTAACGGACACGCCTGTCCGTTTAATGGACAGGCTCGGGAGAAACAGTACATTTGGTACAGCTCGTGTCCGTTTAACGGACACCCATGTCCGTTTAACGGACATGGCTTTAATAGTCAAAATGTTGACTTTTTCAAGGGTGGTCAGAAATTAAGTTTTAACCAATGTAAGCTCACCACCACAGAGAGTAAACATTAATAAGGGTAAAATCAATGATGATTAGCAAGGTAATAGTATGAATCAAAATTGAACAAGATTATCAAGATCAAGATAAAGCAAGGTCAAGAAGAAGATTGTCCCGGGAACGGGCCCCCATAGGGCTCGCCTCTCGGGGCAGTCGGGCCTCGGGGCCGGGGTCCGACACTTATACATGAATAGTGAATTCATTTGCACATGAAAATAAATGTACACGCATTCATGAATAATTTCGAGTATAATTGGATTGATTTGTGAATTTTTTAGAATTATGAATGTTTGACATGGAAAATATTAGTGATTAGTGAAAATATGGTATTTGTGAATTTTGGGGAAATTAGGAATAAATTTAGGAAATTATAGAAAATAGGAAAAAGAAATCAAAAGAAGCTTTGGAGATAGTTGGATTGTAAAGATGAAAGTTAAGGGAGTTAGTTTCAAAAGAAACTAAGTTAGAGCTTAGGTAGTGGGAAAGTGACAAGTGTCACTTAGGCTTTTGGTACTCTTGTTAGAAGTAGGTTATTATTCATTGAGAGTTGACAGGTTAAGTTTTGTCCAAGTCCCTTTTTTATTATCATCTTCTTCAAACTTTCTCCCCGTACACAGAGTTTTCCATCAAACACTTTCTAAGAGATTGCTATGCTTTTCCTTTCCTACACCAAACCCACTTTGTCATTGATGTCCTCTGTCCTCTACCCTAAGAAAACCAGAAGTTGGTCATTGTACTTAGCGAAGTACGTAAATCGTGTGGAGTTTAGGGCTTGAAGATTTTGGAGTTTTCAGCAGGTAAGTAGTGAATAATGTTATGATGCCATGTGAAGTGAACGTAACGATCGAACGTAGCTCGCCTTTATCGTAGGTTATGTACCGGAGTGATCTTCGGGCGTCCCGGTGTGTACTCTGCGATAAGGGAGTGTTACATTTATGATCTTGTTTTGAATCTCCAATCTGAAACCAAGATCATCCAGTTGTCGCACTTTGTCAATAGTCTGAGTTGTCCCATCATACATTTTTAGCTTGATGGTGCCAATACCAACGATCTTTAGAGCTTGATCATTACAGCTATACACAGATCCCTCAAAGACAGATTCATACTGATGAAACCATTCTCTTCTAGAGGTCATATGAAAAGTAGCTGCTGAATCGAGAAGCCATATATCAACAAATCTTCTCTTACCTCCAATAGTCGTTGCTGCTTCACAGACCATTGCACCTCCATCATCTGAAGTATTTGCTGCATTTCCTTGAGGAATATAATCTTTCTTATTCAGATTCCAACAATCCTTATGCAGGTGTCCTTTCTTGCCACAATTGTAACACTTGAAATTCTTCTTTCTCCTGGACTTTGATCTACTATGACTATGACTCCAACTTGGGCCACGTTCCATTGATCTTCCTCTCATCACCATCAAGGCCTCCACTTGTTGCGAATTTGCCAGCCTATCTTCCTTACTTTTGCGCCGACTCTCATCTTCCAGAATAGCAGCTACAATATTGTCAAATACTAGAGTATCTGTGTTGTTTGTTAGATTGATGATGAGTTGATCATACGAATCTGGTAGACTTTGGAGTAGAAGTTTCACACGTTCACTTATCTCTATTGTATGTCCCAATGATGTGCGTTGGGAAAATAGAGTATTTAAATTATTTAAGTGCTCTGTCATCGAAGTCGATTCCGCCATACGTATAAAGTGTATAGTTTTCTCTTCAGAAAAATTTTGTTGTGGAGTGATTTGGCCTCGTACAATTTTATGAGGTGATTCCATATTTCCTTCGCAGTCTTCTTTTCCTCTATGCTGGATAACACGCCATTAGCTAAAGCTAGGTCAAGATTAGCTACAACATTTCCATCCATCTCGTTCCATTTTCATCTGTGACTCCAGCTGGCTGTTCATTAATGGCCGCCAGAAAATTATCTTTCCTCAAGATTACCTTTATCTTCAACTTCCACAATGAGAAATTACTCCCATTGAACTTCTCAATCTCAAATTTTGCTGTCATTGCTTCTATCACGAACAAAATTTAGTTTCTACTATTTCACGTGAATAGTAAATAGGACTGAGGGAATAGTAATGAACATACAGATTTTACGTGAAAACCTCCCAAATTAGGAAAAACCACGGGTAAGGATAGAAGACTTTTACTATTGGAAAAACTAGAGAATTACAAGAAAAAACTAGACCAAAAAATATACAAAATATTTTTGTAACTCTCTTTCTCTCTCTTTTCTCTCACCTCACTTTCTTTCGTTTTTTTTCTCTGCTTGCTTGCTCTTCTCTTCATGCTACTCCTGCCTTTTTATAGGCAGGAGTAGCTTTGGCTATGTCAGGCATTCGGTGCCTACCAGCCAACAATTGTTGATAGCCAATAGTTGTTGACAGCCACCAACAATTATTGACAGCCACAATTGCTGACAATTTTTACGTGCCTAAATTAATTACATGTGAATTAAAATTGCAAAATCATTAGGTAGATATATCTGAAATTTAGTTAATATTTATTAAGTGCAAAATTGTGTGGTCATTTTTGTAAAATATGTTTTTATATGTCGAGCAGATGATATTAGTGATTTTGGTGTTGTGCGTAAAGTTGATAAGTTCTTTCCCGACCCAATGTAAACCAAGGAACATTCAGGTACCTTGCTGAGAAAGGTTAGACGATTTTAATAAGACAAGGTTGGTTTTGACTACAATTGCCTTAGATTACTTGTTTGGTGAATCGTCAAATCCAGTCTGAGACCACCAACGAGTAATCAGTGAAATGCCACATGATTCATTTAGAAAAATCTTGACGGCCCATAAGAAGGTATGCTTATAATCAATGAGTGAACACACAAATTTTCACGTACTAAATGAAACTAAGTAAATGTTCTAGAGTAATTTAATTATATTAAGGTATACATTCTTTCTTATCATTTATTAAACATTTGACATTGCTAAGTATCCAAAATGTTGCTATTTGCAAGTCACCATATATGTGTTTTGAGAACGACTGATCAAGGGCATTGTGGGCTGTTTCCAGGACCCCCATAGTAAAAGTGTGTGCCCCATTCGTTGTTGTAGGAGCTCTTGATATTGTAACAGTTGGTGTTTTCAGCCAAGGTTGAGATACCCAGAACCGAACTGAGACTATTATCCGAGTCCACGATCTCCAAATTGCGAAAATAGCTGGCCTTACCAAATCCGTCTTCAGCGAAATGGCCTGAGCCCATTTGGGTTGAGGTGTGCCTTCCATTGGCCCTTGAGTTCACCACTTCCCCTCCCCACTCCACCATTGTTGCATGGTCTGCTAGATGTGTGAACAGTTCAGCTGGCCAGTACCCGACTAATGTATTATCACCAAACCCCATCCACCAATTCCCCAGTTTTGGATCCTAATCATGACAGCAAATTAAATAGTTCCCCAAGCACAAACTCACCACCTGATGCTTATTAATTGTACAATTAGTGTGATTGTTTACCTTCCAAACGAGAATGGTGATGTCATATTGGTTGCCCGAATAGGACGATACAGGAGAAATGGCAGCTCCAATGGCTATTCTGCTGTTGGTTTGCACAAATCCAGAGCATAGAAGATTGTAGCATCCTGTTGCTTGGTATGAATCACTCTAATTGACGATTATACGAAAGTTAGATTCGAATTATGTTTAGCTTCAAGGCATTGTTGAGAAGGTTCACTTGGATTTGTAGGATATTCATGCCCACCATCATTTCTGTTTTCTTGGTACAACTGTTAAAGTGCATGTAAATGCAACCAATTTTGCAAGCAAGGAATAGAGACATAATAATAAAAAATCTACCAACCACATTTATTAAGTCCACTCACTTAAGCATCTTGTTTTTGTCGTTCTAGCTGCTAAAGAAAAAGAGATAATCAACCCCATATCCAAAATTGTCATCTGTGCTTCATTTTGGCACCAAAAACGTTCCCAAGGGACAATATATTAGTGTAACACCATACCAACATGCATGTTTCTAATTACTACAGGAAAGATTTGTTAAAACCAACAACACTCTGCATAATTTCATATGAATGATTGCAGAGACAACAAACAGATGGGGACAATGTCAAATCAACAAAAGGGTTAGGATGTCTGCTTTCACTGCTAAAATGAGATAAGAAAAAGTCAACGGAAAAACTTTCAATCAATTCCAAAAATAAGATGTTAGAAAGGATAAGAAGAGATCTTACTGTCCAGTATGTAAACAATCTGGGACTGCTGTCTCCATAAAGCTCCGGACTGACCTGACTAGTAGAATTATCCTGACTTTAGAAATTTATGATCTCCAGAAGAAGAAAATGATAGGAGGAGTACCTGCCACCCAGCTTCTATGCTGTTGAGATCTGAGCCGTCGAAAGATCCCGAAAGAAGCCAGATTTGTGAGAGACTGAACTCGTTGACCACCTGGACAGATGGGTCCCATACGTTTATAGTTGCTTTCGCTCCATACACATCTTCTTGCGTTGTTCCAGTGTATGCGATCGCATGCTAAGCACAAATTTCTTTATTTAATAACCAACTATTTTTAAGTGAAGCGAAGTGATTGGTTTATGTATGTAATGTAAATTATACACCTCATGACCATTTCCACTAACAACGTCGGGCGCGTCGGAGGAGCGTCTTGAAGGACGTTTCTTGCCAAAGTCAAACAAAGAATTAGCCCTCAACACATCATGCACTGTGCTCCGTCGTATGGGAATCGTATGCTTTGGACATCTACTCCCGTTTCTATGCCACATTTGCATAGCTATACTTTCTGTTTCTCCTCCATTACTAGTACTAGTAGTTGTCACCTTCCTCGATATTTTTGGCATTTCTGGTGCTTCTCTCTATATCATCATCATGAACAATGAATACTGAAGTTAACTTAATATGTCTACTTTGCTTTCAAGTAATTAACAAAAGATGTAGAGACAAAGACACCCTTTTATTCCGTGATTTATCCAATTCCATACAGAAAAAGAAAAGCAATGATATATAGTTTCTATATTGTATGCAACAGAAACAGGGTTAAAAATTCTAGTACCTGAATCTTGTGATGCTTCAAAAGAGGGTGATCTAAAGCTGGTTGTTTTCTTTTGTGAACACAATCTATCAGATCTCCATCTGGACTCTATAGTGATCACATCCCAGAATAAGAAAAAATGAATTCTACATCAGACAAAGTAATTGAACAACATATGCAACCATACCTCTATGGTCATCACAGCGGGCTTGTTAATCTTTCCCAAGTGCCTTCTAATCCTTTCAAGTCTCAAGCTACTAACTTGTCTATATTTCGAGTAATTTAGAGCAGAAACAACAGCTAATCTTCCAGGAAGAAAAAGGGCTATGAGAAGTAGAAGAATAAGGACTAGAAGCCTTCTTTTTCTTACTAAAACCCCCATATCTCTTGCAGTGCCGAAAAAGAAGGAAACTACTGTATGAACTAGCACACCATAACTAGCAAAAAATAGAACAAATCTGACTTCTTAATTAATTTAATATTTTTAATATCACCAGCAACAAATACTCACACAAACAAGAAAATGACTTCCCTCTCTCTCTCTCTCTCTCTCTTTCTTGTTTTAAATATGGTGGGATGGAAGGTGGGTGAAGAGCGTTAATTAAACCTGCAAAAGAGGCCCGCCTACAGCACATTCACCATCAAGATCATCATTAGCTGCATTGGATTCATGTATTGGTGAAGAGAAAAAGAGTAACTGTGTTTAATATTCTTGTTTCTGTGAAATTGCATCCAAAGAGAGAAAGAGAGAGAACAGAAACACAGACCTACCCATCTATACCAGAGAACCACCTTTTATTGCACTCCATCAATGTGTACATCTGCCACCATACAACTCTGCCATTAATATTTTGGATTTTCTTTTCTTTCTTTTTAGCTGGGGCTGGGGTTTTCTTTCCTTCTCAGTCTCTTATGTTTTTCCTTTCTTTTACCTTATTTTCAACTCCAAGTAGCACTCAATTAGCATGTTTTTCTATGTTTTGGTGCGGACACATGTCATATCTTTCACATATCCTCCCCACCTAAATGTAGGTATTTGCCAGCCTGAATATGAATACGATATGTTACCCTTTTCCTCATAATACACATGTATGCAGAAATAAATTCTCGGAAAATGTTTCATCTCTTACCCCCAATGTTTATGTTCTGTTAACGAGTTAGATGTAATGTAGTTAGATTGCATATTGTGTTCCCAGAGCACAAAGTTATGGCTTTCTTGCCTATTCATTGAGGGTTTTATGCATAATAAGAAAAAGAGTAAAAGAAGTGTGAAGGAGTTGCCTTAAAGTTGAGTTCGCTGAGTCTGCTTTCCTTCGTATCGTACAAGACTGTTTTTCATGACTTTTAGTGCAAGCCAAGTGAACAAGGAGGTAGTCGGTACATAAGACTAGCAAACTCTCTCTCTATATATGTATATATAGGTTCGGTAATTGTCACGACCAGCTCTGAATTTAGCTATAGTCATGGTTATTTTTGTATTTGCAGCACTGCCACGTAAGACCTTTTACTTATAATAATTTACGTGTTAGGGAATGAAGTTAAAAGGATATGGGAAAGAAATTTATGACCGTGCCAAATGTGCCTTATCCCAAGTCCAAGTCCAAGTGTCCAACCCGATTTGAATAGCAATTTGTGGGATTGAAGCAATCGCCAATATATATATATATAAAGAACTCTTGGAACTTTGAGACTGAATATCGAAGAGTGTTTAGTGCTGAAATTTCAAAGTATCTGGGAAGGCTTGTGGTGGCAATAATACATCTTTTACATTGCTGTAATATATATATACACTGTTTTGTGTTGTGTTTGCGTTTGTGTATTGGGTTTGAAGCAAACTCCTTCAAGTATGCTTCAAAGCATTCGTACCCATGTGGGTATGCATATATAGAAATAAATATGGTTGCATGAGCTATGAATTGAAACAATGACACAATAACTGAAAACATTTATGAAAGGAATTGTTATTTTATTTCATCTCCATGATTGTTTATATACAGTTGGACAATGAATTTGAATCATACAATAATAACATAAATAAATAAATTGTTGTGATGAATTATGTTAAAACAGAAAGTGAGACAACTCATATTAGCTGTGTTGGGTGCTGACAATCAATTAAGGTGAATTATTCGCTAGTTGCAAGTGTCTCCTTATATTTCTTGAACCATCAATATTTTCTGATGATGGTTGAGCTTGATTTTGTATTTTAGGCCCAGAGTATAAAATTGACCTGAATTCATGTCGAAGCCCTTTATGCCTTTTTGTCTTATAGCCCCACCCAAACAAATCCTATGACTCTCAACTAGGTTTAGTTTGGAAAGACAAAAGTTTGAAGCTTGTTGAAGTGAGAGACTTTGTGAGAATATCAGCAAGCTGCTATGTAGTACTCACATACTTGATTTCCAGAGATCCATTTTTCTACCTTATCCTTAATGAAAAGCACATCTACCTCTATGTGTTTTGTTCATGAGTGAAATACTGGATTTTGAGTTAGTAATTGAGCTCCATTATTGTCGTACCATAGAGTCGATTTGTGAGAAAGAGAAAACTTCAACTTAGAGAGTAATGATGTGAGCCACAAAAGTTCAGTAGACACTTATGAGAGAGCTCGATATTTAGCTTCGGTACTTGATCGAGCTACTGAAGATTGCTTCTTGAAGGTACAGAAGACAAGATTACCCCAGAAAGACACAACCACTAGTGGTAGACTTCCTGTCATCTAGAGAGCTGGCCCAATTGGAATAGCGTAGGCTTTAAGGTCCAGAAGTGTAGACAAAGGACATAAATGCAATCCCAGAATTGAAGTTCCTCTTAAGTAACGTAATACTCGTTTACAAGAAATACAATGAGTATTGAGAAGATTTGCTAAGAACTAGCTTAGTTTGTTTGCAATGAAGCTTATGTTTGGTATGGTGCTGCACAGGTACTGAAGTGCTCCTACAATGCTGCGATAGAGAGTTGGATGCTCAAAAGGTGTGCCATCATGAAGTGATAGCTTGGTTGCTGTGGTCACTAGAGTGGAGCAAGGCTTATTGAGAACATGTTGGCTCTACTAAGAAGATCTTGGATATAGTGGCTTTGTGAAAGGTATAAGCCATTGCTATTTCGATAAGCCTTAAAACCAAGAAAATGATTTATGCTTCTAAATGTTTTTAATACAAATTGAAACTGTCATTGATTGTTGACTGTGTGGATTGCTTGAGATGAGTTTCTTGTGATTAAAATATCATCCACATGGACCAATAGTATTGTAATGACTTCTGATTGTGTGAATAGAACAAGGAATGTCTGACCTAGAATTGAGAAAGCCCCACTGATGCAATGCATGTTTAAGTATATGGAACTAAGTCTTAGGGCTTGTTTTAAACTATAGAGGGCCTTAGCTAACTTGCAAACATGATGTGGCTATGTTTTGCTTTCAAACCCTGGTGGTTGACTAATTTATACAGTTTCCTACATATTACCATTCAAAAATGTGTTGTTAATTTCAATCTGCTGGATATCCCAATGACGGGAAACAGTAAGTGACATAACAACTTCAATTATTGAGGCTTTAGTAGCCAGATTGAAAGTCTCTGAACGTTCAATACCAAGGGTTTGATTGAACCCTTCTGCAACAATATAAGCCTTATATTTAGAAATAGTGCCATTAACATTGTACTTAGTCCAGAACACCCATTTTGTACCAAGAATGCGCATAGTAGGCTCATAGTGAATAAGTGTCCATGTGTGGTTTTGTTATAAAGCAAGAAATTCATCTTGCATAGCTTGAAATCACATAGGATCATTTAAGGCTTATAATATTATTATGGGTTCAGTGTGTGGGTTAGAAACAAGAGTGATGGAATAAAATTTAGGCTTAAAAATATCACTCATAGAGCAACTTTGCATAAGATGAGTGTTTTGTGGTAATGGTAAAATGGGGTTAGGTGTAGTGTTTGATGTAATGAGCAAAATAGGATTAGTGAGGTGTTTTGGTTGTTTAGTAGGTTTGTAGTTTTTGGTGTGGATGTATGTAATGGTGAACAAAGATTTTGAGAGCTTACCTAGCTGAGGTTAGGGTGGCTATAGGAAGACCTGGTGAAATTGCATTTTTATTTGAGTGTGTGGGAAAAGGTTGAGGAAATGGAAACTCTTCCTTATTGAATTCTATATGGTGAGATATGAAAATCTTGTCTTAATTATTTAAGCATTTATAGCATTGCTGCATTGAGCTATATCGAAGAAAAAATGCACTAAGTGGTATGAAAGTCAAATTTATGGTGAGAATAATATCTAAGATAAGGATAACAACTGCAACCAAATGTTTTGAGATAGAGATAGTTTGGTGTTTTATTATACAACTTCCCAAATGGGAAGATACTGTTGAGTCTTGGAGATGGAAGGTTATTGATGAGGAAGGGTAGCTGTAGAGAAGGTTTCAAGCTAATATGTAAGGGACATGTGTTGGGCCCCGTTTCCAGAGTTCAACACTTACTCTGATACCACATCTGTTGGACTCTGCTTATTTCCGGAGCCCAACGCTTGCTCTGATACTGCAACTGTTGGACCCCGTTTTCAGAGCCCAATATTCGGAATCGTAAGATCGTGAGTGTATTACCCTATAGGGTTATTTCAATGAACCCTTATTAGTCATCGTCCCACAAGGGTGGCGTGCCCCTATTAATAAGTCACCCATGGATATGTTATCAAACTTCATATCTTATGCTTATTTTCATTTCATAATTCAATCACTCATCATTTCTTTTCTAACATTATTTGCTCCTATTATCAAATTCTCATTCACTTTAACTTGATACACTTTACTCTTCTTCTTTGAATCACAACTTCAATCATGTGAATATCCTTTTTCCCAAACAAACTCATACCTTTGGTACTTTGATATCAACTATTCATTCACTAATGTTATTCCAACATTACAAGATTACACATTATCCAAACTCTCATTTCTTTTTACAAATTTCTCCAAATTTTTCAGACCTTAAGATCTATTTTCCATGAACATTCTAACAAGGAAGATAAAGTAATTTGATAACACTTTCTTCTACAAAAAATGTTTCCCATTGTCTTAAGTTTCCAATGACACCAAAATAATTCAATTTGGTTAAGTAATCTAAAAGTATTGACCCAAACATTGTCAGACTATTCTTATATTGAAACAGTACACTATACTTAATTTCCACCTAGAAATTGAAAGTTTTATGGAATGAATTAGAGTTTTATTTCTTTAGATAATTTGTAGATCTATGTCTCTAGTGTATTTAGAAACAAGAATCACCTCATTTGGAGCTCTACAGATCAAGATATCATCCAAATACCTATGTTCAGTAAAATATCCAATTCATACTCTTCCAACCGATTCCCTCATTTTCTTTCCATCAATATTTTCCGAATCGACACAAAAAGCTACCAATTTTTATGGAGAAATAGGAAAAATGTTTTAGGAATCTATTGGCTCAAGAATCACTTCATTTGGAGGTCTGATGATGAAGTTATGGCCAAAAGAATCAAACATAATTTCTTTCTCAATCTTGATGTACCTGTTTTGGGACAATTAGTATAAGTTTATGTAAAGACATCGGATTAAGATCGTTCTAGGACGGTTTCAAAGAGAACTTAGAGATCTACAACTTTTGTGAAGACATTGAAGAGGGATTTTGCCATCAAGAAGGTCAAACTCTCGAATTTCCAAAAGTATAGATGGATCAGACGATTGGATTCAATCAAAGCTGAATTAGACGGAGGGGTTTAGTCAAAGTTGAACCAAACGACGAAGGGATTTAGTCAAAACTGAATCAAACGGAGGGATTCATCAGACAGAGGGATTCATCAAACGGAGGGATTCAGTCAAAGCTTAATCAGATGGAGGGATTCATCAAATGGAGGGATTCAATCAAAGTTGAATCAGACGGAGGGATTCATCAGATGAGGGATTCAGTCAAAGCTGAATCAGACGATGGATTCAGTCAAAGCTAAGCCTTGACTCAGATGGAGTGATTTCTACAAGGTCTTCCTCACATCACCTAATGTTTTAATCACTAACTACACTCTCCAAAGCATCTCCAAAGGTTCCTATATCCATTCTAACATCACTTTCACTAATACTCTCCCCAAATTTGCTTCTTCTAATGTGATATCACTCCTTAAATATTCAATTACCAATTTGGTTGTATTAAACTCCTAAATCTCAACTCATTTTGACTCATCACATTCAACTACATCTCATCATTCATAATTCCTATCTTTCTTATATATATATATATCAACAAGTCATGTTCAAAAATCATCTTAGGTTGATAACCTTTTCAAATATACTTAATTCCAACTCAACATCATCCATACACAATCTATATTTCATTAACAACAAAAGATATGAGTTTTACAAAGCTTTAATGACATTCCAAGCCATATTACATCATCGATATCAAATCCTAAATACAAAACATAGAAAACCCAATAATTCTCGACATGCATCTAAAGCCTTGTTTTTACAAAATCTAACTTAATTTACAAAAACATTTCAAACATAGAATGATGCCTCGAATCTTGGTTATTTGATCTCATTCTCTTCACCTAAAGATGGGACGGAAAGGGGGGTGAGCTTGAAAGCTCTTGGATAATAGTTTATAACGGAAAAATAAGTAAAACCTTTGAAAGCATTCATTTATCATAGAAAATTCTCATTGAGTTCATAAAAACCTGGTTCTTAAATTTTCAACCAAATTCAAAATAAAACAAATCATGTATGCTTCAATCTTGTCAATCATATCATGAGCACATAAGCACATCAAAATGGTTTAGGCGAATCCAAAACAGAATGTACTACACATTTTTGTGTAGCTGTGAATAGAACGTACTATCGTAATCCCACTTAATGGTCTTGCATAGCCGTGAACTTAAAGGAGTCCGTGAAGGAGCTCCATGCCACTAGCGGGCAGGCAGGAGAAGTCTTTTGTCAAAGTGCACTTGACTTAACTTAGGGAACTACCACAAACCCACATAATCATGCGTTTCATAACTTGTAAACATGTTGCCTAAAATGACACATTTTCGAAACTTGATTTCATAAACTTTATTTCCTTTCAAAATCATTTCCATTTTTCATATCATAAATCATTCACACAATTCATATACCTAACATGTAGCACTTTCTTAAAGCATTCAAAGAGCAATAAATGCAACATTTATGATGCAATTGAAATCATTAAACTTCTTGGATTCAAAGAAAACATGGGTGGCTTATTTACTCTATTATAAACATGTACCCACCTTAATTTCCTTGCTTAAAACTTTGCCAAAAAATGCCTTTACTCTTGCTCCTCTTACCTCTCTTGATTCCCTTAACATTAACGAAATTTTCAATCAATAGGAATATCAAATTGGAGAACCCATAAGACATATTCTCTAAAATTGATCCTATAAAACTTAAACCCATACATTTTCTAAGCTTCTTGAACTAAAACCTTCCAAAAATCCAAAAGATTCAAAATGGGCTTACCTTGATTCTTCACCAAAAAAAGAAATATTTGGATCTAATGAAAGCTTTTATCTTCGTCTTCCTTTTTCTCTTATTAAACAACTCCAAAATCTCTCTTGAAGACAAAGAAAAATTAAACTGTTGGGACCCGTTACCGAGACCCAACCTCTTAGCACAAACGAAACGAAACACGCATGGGAACGATTTCCAAAATCGAAAGCAAATGAAAGAAAGCGGAAACAAATCTAGGCGGAATCGAATGCAAATCGAAGGTTTAATCCGAAATTGATATAAAATTTTTCTTTCTT
>JANKOE010000204.1:25392046-25418098 GCA_026284465.1 Erythroxylum citrifolium
TAGATTTTTGAATAGCTTTAGATAGCATATTGAGCATGAGCATCAATTGTATTTTGAACTTGTGTAAGATTGGTGAATTGTCGATATGTATTCTAAAGCTATGTATGAATTCATTTTGGTATTGGATTCGAGATGTAAAACCTTTGGTTGGAAATATGAATTTCCTTTGTTTTCCCTTGATGAATGCATGAAATGCTTGAAATTGTTACTTTGCATGTGTTGGCTTAGGTTAGGAAATTGGAGATTGAACGTTGTCATTTGAAGTGCTTGATGCTTGAGGATGAAGTTGGGGTTGTAGGAGTGTTAAATTGAAAGGTTTAGAAGTGTATGTGATGTTGGTTTTGCATTGGGGTGTGACGGAAGTTTGATAGAGGCTTGGACTAGTGGCCCAGCTTGTGTTCGTTAGACGGACATCAGTGTCCGTTTAACGGACACATTCGGGTGGATTTTGGCAAGTTGTCCAGAGTCTGTCCGTTAAGCGGACATGTCTGTCCGTTTAACAGACACTTTCGGGTAAGCTGGTCAATTTGTCCAGAATCTGTCCGTTTAACGGACAGTCATGTCCGTTTAACGGACAGGGTCGAATGCTTGTCCGTTTAACGGACATGGGTGTCCGTCTAACGGACACATTCGGGTGAAATTTGAGTTTTGTTCAGTGCGTGTCCGTTTAACGGACAGGTGTGTCCGTTTAACGGACAGCCCCAGGAAAATTAGGGTTTTTGCCCGTAGCGTGTCCGTTTAACGGACAGCCCCCGTTTTGCTAAATTTTTGTTATTTTTGTTATTTTATTATTTCTAATCGCTGGTTCTTGCTGTCTTGTTAGTCTAGGGTTTGTTGAGATAACCCTAAGGGTTTCTGCTAGCGTATTTGCTTTTAGTCCGGATCGTTGGGTCCCAGGAAAGTGGTTCGACCCTCGGGGTCGGGCTTCGGGAACGGGGCCCAACAAATATGATCACCATATGGTAACATTGTATAATATACTTAAACAAATTGTTTAGTAAAAGTAAAAGACTACTGATTTATGCTCTACAACATAATCAACCAGTTATATATTTGTGATATATAATTAAAGATATTATTTATTTTATATTTGTTTGTTTGGTTAACTAACCCAGAAGAAAATTTCCATTATATAATTATAGTTTAAAAATAAAAATAAGATGATATTATAATTATGGAATTAATATTACATTTTTATATTATCCCTAAATCATTCTTAGTAAGTATTTTATTAAATTAGACATTAATAGAGAGAAAACTAGAACAAATTATGTTTGTTCCTTATAGAAGATGTAGTCATAAACTGAAGTATGGAGATACTTTAAAAAAATGTATGAGTTGTAACATCAGACTCTCTAAGCCCTTTTATATTGTTCTGTAATTGGAGATACTAATGTATATTGATATATACATGGTTGTATATGAGTTCAAAAATGTATTTAAATCTTTTTGGGTATATATGTTAGTGATTTATAATATTATATGCCCTTACATGAACTTAGAGCCCGTCGATATGTGAAATCTTGGAGATTTCTAACATACAAACTTCTAAGTATGTAAAACTAAGTCCATTGGATGGATATGACCCTGATGGCTGAGTTAAATGTGTTCTAATGCCTTAGAGGTGATTAGACATGATTTATAGACTCATTGGACACTTATAAAGCTTAATTGGAAAAGTTAATGTACATAAGGGCTTATTTTCCAATTGTTTAAAGTCAAAGGACTTAAATATAATTTTTCAATTCTTGGAGGATCAATATGTAATTTTATAAAGCTAAGGGACTTCATTATTATTTTCAAAAGTTCGGGGAGCAAAATAAAAATAAAAGTTTTGGAGATTCCCAAAATTTGGGCTTCATTGCAAATTTAGGAAAAGTTTGGAGGGTAAAATGATAATTTCACATAATGTAAGGACAAAAAGGTAAGTTCACCATATTTTGGTCAAAGAAGAGTCAATATTCTAGATCTTTCTTGTTGGGCACCCCGCCCTTATGGGTCACGAGCCCGACGTCCTAAGTGACATCTGGACACGTGTCCCACAAGGTTGGCGTGCCCCCACCAAGACATACACCAAGAAGGCTTACCTCTACCATTTTCGAAAAGATTTTATCGCCTGGAGGGTCGAAAAGGACTAGAAGGTAGGTACAGACGAAAAGCGGACTAATTTAAAAAGACAGAAGAAGTGAAAAAATTGCCCTAACTTTCCCTAAAGATATTGGATTGGGGTGTTCTTTAGATGGTTTGAAAGAAGACTTTAAGATCTACAACTTTCATGAAGACCTCAAAGACAAATTTTATCTTCTGAAGGGTCAAAAATAGGACAGAAGATATAATATGAACAGTGACCTAGAAGAAGTTTATGAACAGTAACACAGGAGATGTTTTACAATTGACATAACTTTCTCTAGTGATATCGGATTGGGGTGTTCTTTGGATGGTTTGAAAGAGGACTTCAAGATCTACAACTTTTATGAAGACCTCAAAGACCAATTCTATCTTCTGAGGGGTCGAAAATGGAATAGAAGATAGACCAAAAAGACAGAAGGTAACAAAACACAGAAGATAGCAACAAGACAGAAGGAAGGGGAAAATTGCTATAACTTTCCTTACAGATATCATATTTAGGTGTTCTTTATATGGTTAGAAAGAGGACTTCAAGATCTACAACTTTTATGAAGACATCAAAGACCCATTCTATCTTGTGAGGGGTCGAAAATGGAACAGAAGATAGGCCTAAAAGACAGAAGATAGCAAAACACAAAAGATAACAAAAAGACAGAAGAAAGAGGAAAATTGCTATAACTTTCCCTACAGATATCAGATTTAGGTGTTATTTATATGGTTCGAAAGAGGACTTCAAGATCTATAACTTTAATGAAGATCTCAAAGACCAATTCTATCTTCTGAGGGGTCAAAAATGGAACAGAAGATAGGCCAAAAAGATAAGATAGCAAAACACAGAAGATAACAAAAAGATAGAAGGAAGGGAAAAATTGCCATAACTTTCCCTACATATATCGGATTTAGGTGTTCTTTATATGGTTCGAAAGAGGACTTCAAGATCTATAACATTTATGAAAACCTTAAAGACCAATTCTATCTTCTGAGGGGTCAAAAATGGAACAGAATATAAGTCAAAAAGACAGAAGATAGCAAAACACAGAAGATGATGACGTCTTCACAGAAGAAGCAAAAAGGCAGAAGAAGCAAAACACAGAAGATGATGACATCATCACAAAAGAAGCAAAAAGGTAGAAGATACAACTTCACTCTTGAACATCTTCCCGTATAAAGGCCATAACTTTCAGCTCAGATGTCCAAAATTTTCATACTATATACCGTTGGAAAGATAAAAGAAAAAACTACAACCTTTTAGTAGATAACTTTGCCTAAATCAACCCAGATATTTCCCTAAAGTCAGTACACAAAATTTTCCCCTTATGTAACCTTGAGAATCATGGGCGAAAATAAAATCATAATCCATTAGCATCAAAAGATCGTAGTTTTACAAAGCTTTAGTGGGCATTTCAAGCCCCTAATACATCAACGTTTCAAAAATCCCAAAATACAAAAGATACATGAATAATAATTTGCTCAAAATGCAACTAAAGTCTTGCTTTACAAAACTTGCTTTAAATTCAAAATAACCCAAAACTAGGAATGTTGCCTTGCCCCTTGACCTACTCGATATCCTGGTCATCACTTGAATGTGTGGGAGGTGATTGGGGGGTGAGCTTAGAGCCCGTGGGTAACAATTTTATACGCTAGGTACTCAATCTTAATCCTACTCAACTTAAAGTCTTTCTCGACTTGAACATATCCCTCTAAAGTTCTAGCTTAATATTAATACTCTCTTTTGTTTCATCCACTAAAACAATACAATATCATTAGCAAACAAAATACACCATGTCACATGCAAACAAAACAGAGCTTTAGAAAAATGATCTGTATCTCTTTCTATTGTCCTTACTCTAATCTTACACCTTGATACATATCTATAAAAACCCTTATGTAGGTCATAAGAATTCCCTTAACTTTTAAACATTTCCACATAACTTCCCTAGGTACTCTTGTCATAAATGAAAACCATTTGTAAGTCTCTCTATCTATCCTTATAATAGGTCTAAAGAGGTATAAAATTTCTATTATGGACCTTCATAACGTAAAGCCAAATTGGTTATTTGAGATAGTTACACATTTTTTCACTTTTTTCTCAATTACCCTCTCCTATAACTTCATGATATGATTGAGTAGTTTGATGTCTCTGAAATTGTTACAGCTTTAAATGTCTCCTGGAAGGATTAGTATGCTAAGTCTACATTTTGGCATACATGAGATTTTGACTAGTTAAATATGATCGTCATCTTCTAAGCTATTTCACACTTTTATAGGTAACTCATCAAATCCTACTATCCTTCCACTCTTTATTTTTCTCAATGCTCATTTAATTCTTTCTCTTGTGATTTGTTGGCAATAAGTGAAGTTGTGATAATTCTCAGAAGCTCTGAGATCATATAAGAAAAAGATATCATCTCCTTTAATTATTATTATAATTACTATATATAAATTTACTATAATCATTGATTAGAGTAAATAATTTATTCATTGATTTTTAAATAAGAATAACAATAAGCTAATACAATTTAACTAAAGATATCAATAGGTCGGGCTAGGTCAGTTCAAGAGCTAGGGCGGCCCGTGAACCGTGACCTAACAAAGCCACGGTCGGGCATGGTTGACCCTACCTCGGCCCGTAGCCCGATCAACCTAGGCCAAAATCGGGCTACGTCGGACTCTTTTTGACATCTCTATAATTTAACACCTAGTTCACTATTCTTTCGTACATTACTCGGGGAGCATCTATACCGAAAGGCGGCCATTTATATGGGAAGGAAATACCCTAAATTGATTTTGTTTTACGTACCAACTGTAGGTATAAGTAACCTGATTCTGGCAAATTCTGGTTGGCCGTTCCATTCGACTGCACGCATGACAACTCAAAAAAATATCTGTTGGAATAACTGTTCCATTTGGTCGACTGAACTCAGAATCCTTGCTAACAACCTTCAATCTAAAACTGCCTTCCTTGCGGCATGGGAAAACATGATGCAGTTGTCAGCAAGACTGAGATTATTGGACCTCCACGCAAGATAGATGCACCCTTTAAGATGCCAAAACCCCCCTCGCCGCAATCTAGCTGAAAAGGCTTCTACATAGATGATGATTACATAAGGGAACAGGGTTCACCCTGCCTCAGCGCCCTTGACAGGCAATAGCCCATGGCTGAGAACTACTTTATGCTTCGCCGAAGAAATACAGTTGTAAATCAGCTAGCCTGACAAATTTCCTTTCCAACCAGCCGTCATAGCTTTAGCCACATCCAACTCCACAACCATTAAATGTTTCCCCGATTTTCTTCTTGATTTAAGATATTGAAAAATATTCCAAAAATTATCAGAACACGCGATGAGTATCCGCTATGACCTGATCAAGCACAACTTTAAGCTGATTGCTAAAAACCGTGGAAACAATCTTATAGCTCATGTTGTTGATACACTTCAGGAATAAGGCGCACCAAAGAGCCATTGATTTCATCATTGTGAAATTTTAGTGCACCACTACCAATTTCCATTTCGATCTCTTTAATCTTCTGTTCAGGATGGCCGAAAACCTCTCTATTCCACCAGAGGCTGCTTAAATTGTTAGAAATTATACAAGGATGATTAAGTCTCAAATCTGAACATAAAACAAGTCCCAACTTTATTTAGGAGGCTTATTCATGCCCGGTAATTTTTTTCCAGTTAAATAAAAGATTGGATCTTTTAAATAGTTCGTTCTACTTTTTGGCGGGTGTTCTCTGAACCGCTTAATTTAGGACTCCAGTCGATTAACCCAAATCCTCGTGAACTTATGCCTCCTTTCTTCACAGCTATCTCATTATCACGTGTACTTCCCCAAAACTCTCCATATCTACCCACCCACCTTTTGCGTAAAGCAATTAAGTGGAAGCTTCCAAACTTGAACCAAGAATGGTCAGCCTGAGAACTGAATATTAGTCCAGGGCACGTCACCCGCCACCGCTCAAATGCAACAAGCTGGTTTTCAGTTTCAGGGTCTGCCCTCTAGAACTAGTCTCATACCAACCACATTGCAAAACCGAAACAACAGATTGTCCGTAAGCTCCGATATAGATGAAGTTTGGGACAGAATGCCAAACAATGGGAAAAACATCTCTCGGCTGCTTACTTTCTGAAGGATTTAGATGAAATCCTTATTGAACATCATCGTCTACAATTTTCGCTTCGAGCACTTCAGAAATTCTCCAAATCATATTTACATCCAAAAACCTAAGAGTAGAAATTAGGAACGGGAGCCACCAAAACCAAAACAAGCCAATCAGCCCAGGCAGAAAAAAAAAAAACCCCTCTGAAACACATCAAAGGACTGAAATATAGCAATGGAGACGAGAGAATAACTTCATAGCGAAAGGTGGCCAGTGGAGATGAGAGAAAAAAGAGAATCCTACCATGAGTGCCATTAGCAACTAATAACCATAACACTCAATATAAGAGTCCTGCCAGAGATGGATGTAAGCTGAAAATATGCTTCCGATAAGCAAGAATCTCTGCATTGCAGAATAAATATTGTAGTATGGGTTCGACAACTGCAGTACCGCCAAAAGGTAAGCCATAGGCTTATCTTCTATCTACATACGAGACATTAAAGCTTTCATCAACTTGGAAGTATAAACTACACCCAAGCAACAAAAATTTGGGCATCAAATCTCTAATCTTCCGCTGTATACGTATGTATAAAAGCTAAAAAACCCTGTTGACAAATGAAGATGCTTATAAGGGATATAAAGTCAATTTATCGCCTGGTATAACAACTCTACCCTTGAACCACTTAAAAGATGAAAATAATCAAGCAACCCAATTTCAGCCACTTGTCAAGTCATCTTCGCTGTCTTCACTGTCATCACTGCATGGTCATAAATATATGAATCATGGGATGTATACATTGCAATTTGCAACAACAAATACAACCAAATATAACCAACATAAACCATAAAGTCATATCACAACAAAGGGAAGAGGCTAAAGTAATAAAAATTACCTTTGCTCAGGAAATTTGGAAAGTCGTCTGGCATCCAAGCCTGTGATATATTTTTGAGCAGCTAATACATTTTCTGGACCTGAAAATAAATTGTCATTAAATTAGCAAAACGCATAATGTTCTTGCTCAGACAAGAGTAACTTTGGGAAAGTAAAATTACAGAACAAAATGGCCCATTAGAATATTAGAACATAGAAAAATCCAGTCCACATAGGTTATATTAAAAATATCCAAGAAAGCATCTAAAGAGATTGTGTTCAAGAAAGGAAAATACCTTTTGTCAAATGGAAAGTGTGCAAAGCACATCTTTCTGCAGCAAGTCTCACTGGATTACTACTGTCCTTCATACATTCGACAAGTGCAGGGCCAATAATAGCAATATGGACCACAATGTATGAGGGATTTGCCTGCAATAGAATGTACCATGCTTAAGAATCTAAACCTTCATCACAATTGGCTGATCAAATCCAAGAATTTAGAATAACAATCGCCCTAACATACTTTTGCAATTGCTTTAAGAGCTGACAATGCCCTTCTTCTGACTTCACTAGAATCATCATGCATACCAGCGACTATGGAACATACAATATCCACATTCAAGGCAGATTTAGAAGCATCATTTTGAATTTGATGAAGTAGAAGCCTTCCCAAAGCCTTAATTGAAGTGTCACGGAGTGGGAACTGATTTGCAGAAGGCAGTTAGAATTCAGCAATTGACAATATGAAAGTAAAACTAGGAGCGTTTAAACTGTATTACCTTTTCATCTTTCAAGGCAGCTTTAAGGGAGTCTATGATACATGGAAACTCTGGAGATATAATAACTGAAGAAGGATTGTGTCTGAGCAAGGATGAGATGGTGAGTACTGAGCCATGCCTAGAAAGCCAGCTTGTTGAAGAGGCCAAATCAGAAAGGTTCTGTAGCAGCTCACAAAGCTGAGTATCGTCCATGTACTGTAATAAAATACTTGAGGTAAGCAAAAACACTCCTTTCACAGGAAGAAGAGAGCAAATCAGGGTAGGAAAACTTTGATTATTTGAATATACACATCTTATGTTATACCATACAACCAACAAAGGGAAGAATATATTGTTCCTATCAAAACTTCCACCTCCCGATGTCATAGAAGAAAACTTTCTAAATCAAAAGTTTTTGACGGATGAGTGAAAAAAACATTTTGCTCTACAGTAGAACTCAAAAACAAGCAACGACAACTGGATAAAGATAGGGTGGAATAGATTCCCATGCGAAGTGTGAGCAATAAAACCCCTTCAAATTGTTGATTGAGTTAAAACTTAGTTACGTAGAGGACATAACTAGTATTTATAAAACCTATGATACATGAATCAGACCTGTGACATAATTCCCAATATGCTGGAAGCGGATATTCTAACTTGGTCATCATCATGATTAATGTAATTTTTCAGCTGACTATATACACGAGTTCTAACAGCACTGCTCAAACTCTTTCCAGCATGCTTTATGACTCCTTTCAAAGCTGCGAGGATTGCCTCACGGACACCAGCATCTGATGCCTGAAATATCATGCCAACATCAGCAAATCTTTATGAAGATCAGTGGTAATCAAAAAGCAAAACAGTAAGTACCACCTGCAAACTAGATAGGAGGTCACTGACTAGAGGATCAACCCTCATACTGAGAGCACTGAGTTTCCCAAGTGCAAGCGCAGCACTTGTACGAACAGTCCTGCATAAGACAGAGATCTCAGGATGAACAAATAACAAAGACAGCTTTTGTAACATAATTATTTTTTACTAAATAACGAGCAAGTTTCAGAAATAAAATCATCACTATACTATCTACGAAACAGAACAAGCATATACTAGAGCTTTCATTTAGAAAGGGAAATTTTCAGGACAAACTACAAATTATAAGAGTTTAGTTTTTACCAATATAAATAGTAAGTTTCAGATAGGGATCAAAACACAAATTATCCAAACAAACCTAGTACTGTCTTGTAGACACTTGATAAATGTTGTTTGAAGCTGAGGAAGAAAGGGCCTGAGTGCTATGCCACCCTTTCTTATAATGATGCTTAAGGTGGATAAAATGGCACTCTTCACTTGCCAAGGAAACCGATCACCTATAATCCTTATAAGAGGCCTGTATACATAAGACATGTAAAATAAAAATTAATTAAGAATAGCTCAGTGAGAAAAGGTGTGAAACAATTTGCTTGAAATTTACAAGAGAAACTTACAATGAATATAATTTAAAAATGACAAATACAGTCACACATGAGCCTAAAAGCGCATTTTAATACAGTCAAACATCATGAAGACACTACTGTTGACACAAACTGACCAGTTTGAAGTGCAAGATTTCTTTCCTTTGCATGCAAGATGCTCAATAGTCAGAGCATAAGCTCAATGGTATAAGTCTTACCTAGACAGCCAAGCCACGCTAAAACTTTCGGACAGAATCAGCCATTAAGAAACAGGGTATCTACTGACGGCTGACGCTAATAAGACTCAAAAAGTACTTTCCGAATGCAGTTTATAGCACTAAAAATAACAGTAGATAGTTCTGGATTTTCAACAGAGCACCACTGATGACAAAGCATGCATAAAGCCATTCTAAAACAAGAAAAATTTGAAGCATCATCCCCCAAATTCCCATATCGTCAAACAATATAATTATATGCACAAAGCAAGAATAAAGCCAGAGCTGAACTTCCTTTTAAAAAAAATTTGCAGTCACAATTCAAAAATAGCAAGCATTCTTAGAACCCTGTTGTACATACCCAGTGATAGGAATGACAAACTCCTTCAATGCATGTTCACTAGTTACTTCAATAAGCTCCCCAAGCCCCAGTGCTGCCTGCTCTCTAAGTTCTGCAGACCCACTTATTAGACCCTGAAGACATACACTATAGCATCAAACATTTCCTTATTAAACAATGATAAAGGAGTAGTGACACAAGACAGTAAACCTGATTTACTTTAATCTCTTCTAATAAAGCAAGGACATGAAATGACAGATAGAAGCAAGCAAGTGCATAAAGCCAAAAACAGTGCCAAAAGGATTAAAAAAACAGCTATATTGGTTGCATAATTGAATCCTAGTACAGAATCTATACAAATTTCAGTCTCCTTTGTGCTTATTCCAGTAAACTGATACTGCAATGATCAAATATCTTTGGCTTAATGTACTGGAGTAAATGCTCTGATATTTCATGTTCTAACCTATGGAAATAAAGATTGAATATTCCATAGGGAAAGTAAAACAGAAGTCTGCATGTTCTTACATTTTTCTGTTTCATTTTAAATCATCCATGTTTGACAAGAATTCAAAGGGTGCCAAAATGCAAACCAAAACCAAAAATTCTACATCTAACGTATCAACTCAATGAAACAAATGCTGCCAATTACATAATATACCTAGAAGTGAGGAAGAAAATTCAGATGGAGCGTATTGTGTGATCATAAAAGCAGATATAATCTTTAACCAAAGATGGAAAGAAAGAAAAGAAGGTTTAAAATCTTACTTCACGTGAGGCTTCGATTCCACATTTGAAAGGAAGAACAAACCAACTAGTTTCAAATGAGACATGGTATCTGAGCCTATATGAAATGCCTTCTACGGATAAAGGAATGTTAAGAGTTTCAAAGTTCTTACACAACATGTTCTGCTCTTTGTAAATAATGACTACTTCGCACGATTTGATAAGTGTCACTCTAACAGACTCATATTTTGACTTGGTATACATTTGAAGATGTTGAACAACAATGAGTAAAAATTAAACAAAACATGTTATACCAAGAGATCACACTTGCTCCATCACATGCATAAGAACCAAAAAAAGAATTTGCTCAACTATTAGAGTCTTCTGACAGTTGCATGGGCTGATATAAATTTCTGCATACTTAGTTCAACCAAGAAAGTCACAAACAGTATCAGATGCATTGTATTAGCAGCTAATTTTCACTAAAAACATTTGGGACTGTGTACAGGGAAGACGTGACTTCAGACAGTATCCAAAGAGTTTTCATTCTCATGGTTAAATCCAACTAGGTAAGTGTGATTGACAAAATCAATATGAAAAATAATCTAAAGAAGAAAAGCTAAAATTCTTTAATTCCATTTTTGGTAAATCAAAGAAAATAATTTAAACAATCCATTGAATAGAACCATACTTGGAGAAATACTGGTAACAATGGCTGAAGAGCTTTTGGGAGACAGAAACCAGGAATGAGAACTGGCCCTCCCTGCAAACAAATGTATTTCTAATCAATGTTTCACAAATAACAGATGGAATGGAAAAATGAAACAAAGGGACATATGACAGATTTTTGGCGAACAATTTATAGTTACTGTATGATGATCTATTTTTTCACACTATGATGGCAGACCTTTTTCTTTCTTCGCTCTTTATCTCTTGATGTAGAAACAGCATCACGCACTAGTTTTATATATGAGGGTAGAACCTCCTTTGGAACTGAACCAACAACCCTCGACAAAGCTTCCCAAGCAACCTATTGAACAAGATATTATATGCAGAAGACAACAGAATGATAGAAGAAGCAACATACAGAAAAGCACTACCGCAACCGTCACAGAATCCGGGTCACTTAGCAATATAATCAGTGCAGTTATCATGTTTGGAGCCTCATCAGCTAAAGATAGCTTGCTGTTTTTGAAGAAAAACCCTATCAAATATGATGAATTTCTTCGAATTGAAGCCTGAAATCATTGAGATGTTATTGCAGTGAGAGAGAGCGAGAGAGAGAGAGAGAGAGAGAGTAAATCTCAACAGCATAAATAACAGCATACCACATTATCTCCAACACCTTTAACAAGTTCGGCTATCAGATACTCAACACCTTCCTCATCAATCGCCAAGACCACTGTTTCTGCAGCCTCTTTAGCCAAGGCTTGTACATCCTACAAATTGAAAAGCTTCTGTAAGTACGAGTTATTGTAAGATAGGAAAAGAGATAAAGGTGGCTTTACCATTTTCTACATACCTTGTCCTCAGAACCCATTGCGGAAAGTAAAGCAGGAAGAACGGTACCAAGATGAAAGTTGAGACCAGGTCCTGCAACTTCTGCCAAAGCTCCAAGAGCATGTGCATTGAAGGCACTGAATGTGGTTCAAGATATTAGTAACAGAATATGAGTCAGAAAAACAAGTAGAGGTGGTTGAAAATCAGGGAAAGCTAGTCATACGAAAGAGGAAGATGGACCAGTTTTGGCAAAATGTGTGGTAACACAGCAGTCGTCCTGACACTGAAATTATAGAAAATATAAAAAGATGAAGGAGCAATGGTCAACACAAGAAACAGAGAAATAGAGGAGATTAAACAACAAATATGTGCTGCATAGTTTATACCTTAAAATCTGTTTGAGACCATCAAGAGCATTATCAGACGTTTCATCATCCTCTAAGGCATGCAGCAGTGTTGGAACAATTTCATCAATCGCTTGCATTCCAGCACTCTGAATAATAATAATAATAATAATAATATGACAAAATAGGTAATCTCACTGAAACTAAATAGTTTGAAAAACAAATTTCAGATAAAATCAAAGACCAGGAAATAAACCTTGTAAAGTGTACTGAATGCTAAGCCAGCAGACTCTCGAACCTCAGGGATGCTGTGAATACATACAGTGTTTGTTTAGCAGAATGTCCTCTATAAGACATGTCAAAAATTATAACGAACCTGTCACAAAGCGCAGTCCTAATAGTAGGGATTAGATTGTCCATGAAACTCAATAACTGACTCTTCCCAGCACTTGCCATTACTTCACTCAGACCAATGCATACACCCTGACATTTCAGATCATATTAGAATCACAGGAAGCAAGTATATATATGAAAGTTCTTATCCATTCCAGACTAAACTACCAACTCCTATGCTCATTCATTTTGATATACAAAAAGGAAAAGAAAAAGATCTATAAGTGTCATGCATAAAAAGATCTATAAGTGTCATGCATGCAACGCTGCCATTCCAATGGTTAACTACTAATAACAGAGGCCATTTCCTCCAAAGGTGGCACTATTAGATAAGAGCAATCAAGAGAACAAGTAAAGACCAATCTCAGTGACAAACTATTAAAGACCAATCTCAGTGACAAACTATCTTTCCTGATGATATATGATTCTGGAGACCAAGAGAAGTGGAAATTTTTCCTTGAGCAGAGCATAAGAAATTATAAGACTCCAGAATGTATGAATTGAGATTAGAGTTGCAGTTCCAGATGATTCAGAGCAAAATTTGAATACTGAATACTGTTGCTGCAAACAAGCTTACTTGTCTTCTGCTAGCATCCGGATCTTTCAATCCACGGGATAAGATTGGAATTATCAAAGGAAGCACTCTTTCACCGAGCTTCCTAACAAGTTCACCCAGTGCTCGTCCAGCAACCTAGAGTTGAAATCACTTTATTGATATGAACATTTTACAATCCAATGAGAAAATTCAAATGGTTCAGAATAGAAAAGTAAACCTGTCGCCTCTCAGAGGAGGAGAATGCAAGAGAAGATATCAAAGTGTTCATCAAAACTGGCATAATTTCCTTCAGCGTCTTTGGAGTATTTGCCACTATAGTTTTCCATACATGCAAGGCAGCCTGCCAATAGAGGAAAGCAAATTTGCAGGTTTTGAAACATGCAACAGTAACAGATACAAGAGAAGTGCACAAGAAAGGCAAGAAAAACAATTTTTCAGTTACATTACCTGACGTACAGATATGCTCACATCAGTACGAACCATGTATAATGCAGCAAGGACTTCATTGCGCTTTTCCCTGCCTAATACCTCAATGATAGCCCGACCATGTGCTTCAGTACTAGCACCTTCATCATCACTACCACCCTCAAGTAAAGCCTTTCCGGATGTTCCAGCAACCTTTTTTCAATTAAAACAATTCAGGAAATTGTCACCAAAAGAGCTGGCTCTGAAGAGTTCCACAAACCAGTATCAAGAGGTCAAGGAATAAATACCTTAAACAAGAGATCTCCTAACAATTCAACGGAACTTTGGCGAATACGCCAACTATCATTGAAAATCCCATCCTCAACTGCTGGCAGGAGAAGAGGTAATGACCTGAAAATTAGCAAAAGAAAAGTAACAACAGCAATAAAAGATGTTAGAAGAGATACAACACGATGCATCTGTCACTTTTCAACAACTAAAAAGCGATGTGAGTAAATAAAAAAGGAAAATAAGACCAAGCACATGCATACGTTGTGGCATAGTGCTCCACCAGGACATGCCCAGCACCTAATGCAGCATCACGCACAGACTCATTCTCATCAGCGAGACCTGGAGAAGTATAAACATGGCTAGTATCTTAAAAAAAATGACCAATTAAACTGAACAGAGGACCCAAAAATTTTAAAATGCTCCCCATTTCACAATAAAAAAGAAAAATTACCATCTAAGATTGCAGGCAGCACCTGCTGCAGATAGTTCTGAAATTGAACACCTAAAGACCTAGGAAGATACTACAAAAGAATTAAAAAAAAAATTAGACGAGGTTCATCCAGGTAAAAGCTCCCAAAAATTTAAGAATTATCGCATATTCAATATGCTCACCTTGAAAAGTGTTAAGTATCCATCACGCACAGATGCCTTTTGATGAGAACAGTTTCTGATAATATCAGGAAGTACATGTTCAAAGTATTCTGTGCCAAGTGCTGCCAAAACCTACATGATAACCATAGAGTAGATTTTTCTTCAGAAAAGACGGGCTTGATAATTATGACGTACCAGCAACTCATATAAGTGTCATTGTTAAGACATAGAAGAAGATTCCTGATTAAAAATTATATACTTGTCTGCATACTCTTAGCTTGACGCTATAATTATGAAATATTTTTCCGAAGTTTAGTAGTACCCTTAAGTATTCGAGAATAAAAGTTGAATTCTTATGATTTTTACCTCACTCAAACCTTGAGCAGCTCCTGAGCGCTCAACATTACTGTTATCAGATTTAAGAGTATCAAACAGCCAAGTAACAAGATCTGGGAAGTTTTCTTCTCCCATGCCTCTTATAAGGGATCCGATGGCCCTTGCCGCAACAGACCTGACTTCAGGAATTGGATCTACAAGGACCTATTTGCATATTTTACAGATAAAATTAGAGCCAATCCATACAACAACAACACAAGTCAACAAGAGGTACCTTTTTAACTTCGGGAAGAAGTAACCCTATGTAAGGAATCATATCTTTTGGTTCTGTAACTAATGAACACATGTTTCCAACGATTTGTGAAGCTTTCTTTTTAGTTTCAGCACTCCTCTCTCTTAAACCTCTATGAACTATTGGCACTAACAGAGCAAGTGAAGGGGCATCAATTGAATTAACAAAAGTAGTCTGCAACAAATAGATGACCACTTAGAACCATGAGTTTGTCAAATGATAACCATGAGTTTGTCAAATTTTCCATCAAATAAATCTTACTTGGAGGAGAATATCAAGGGAATATTTGGTATAGTCATTTGGATCTGTAAGTCCCATGAGAAGTGTAGGGACAAGGGATGATATCTCTGGATTCTTTATAACACTCCCAACCTAAGAAAGGCACCAGCAAAGACAGGTTAGGGGAACTATGGTGGAAAACCAGGAGAGAAACAACAAATAAAACTCCAACCTGCTGGAGTGCTGTTTGTCCTGCTGACTGGACTTTGGGATGTGTGTCAGTTAACACCTGGGAACAGCAATATCAAGAGTTAGACTTTGGTTTAAAAAAGCAAAAGCTATCAGGTTGGATTTAGACTAAGATAAACCTCGGTCAGTTTTGGAACAATCTTAGGAAGGCATTGGGAGAGTTGCTGAGGAGCACAGTAAGCCATAGCACCAAGTAGTTGCACACTGCTTTGCTTTGTCCTCCACGCTTTATCTTCAAGACCCTAAATGTTTAGGCAATAAAAGACAATGGACAATCAAGCAAAATTGGATGACCACAACAGTAAGAATTTTGAATGGAAAAGACCATAGTACTCATGTCAACAACGAAGTGTCAAACTTTGTGATAAATATGAAACTTTATCTGTACATGGAAAATATATATTTTAGAAAACCACAGATATACAGATAATGGAACCCATAAATGAACATGTATGTATTATATATAGGTAATCCTCTGTCAACATCTTCATTACATTCAGATCCTTGGGTTGAAAAGGCAATGAAATAGGATATCAAAATCATTATTTTCCATTCTCAAGTCAAAACATTACCTCCACCTTAAGATTCCACCATGTCAGTAAGCATCACAGAAAAGCACAGTATCAAAGTACTATCAAAAGAACCTTTGCTGGGATGTACAAAATGGTACAACGAGTCGACATGCATCTTCACCAGTAAAGCAGTATCATGTATCCCCAAATCAAACTATGTGATAAGTGCTAGATGCATAAATCCAAAATATATACCTTTAAAAGGGAAGGAAGCACAAGCTTAACGCCTTGTGCACTAAGTTGAGACATCATTGCTCGAGCAGCACACTCAGCAGCTTCACGAACTGCAACAACTTGATCAGAGAATGAAACCAAAAGTAATGGTAACATTTGAATCACATACCTGGATCCCAACAATGAAAAAGAAGTTATCATATGCTCAAAAAAGAACACTTGAAGGTAATTTCACTTGCTTGGAGAAAGAGTTTAAATTCTTACGGTTCAAACAACTTTCCAAGTTTTTCACATAAGCACTCAAAAGCTAGTAAAGCTCCTTCACGACATTTTGCAGAATTCCTGACATTCAAAGAAACCAAGGAGCACATCAGATACCATAACCATTCAATTTACACGTTCAAGTCCATAATTGATCCGTACAGCTGAAACCCACAACTTGTGCAACACCATCTAAGAAAATAAGTTAAACAAAATTTAGATTGCTAAAAGTAGAAACAGATCAAATAGGATGCAGACTCAACTTTGCCACGAGAGGAACAGAAAACACATTCACAGTCACTAAAGGAACTTAGAAAATGGGTTAAAATATGAACCAAGGATACAACTTCAACCTAATTTTAATAGCAAGAAATAATTTACCTATCTAAAAGACCTTCCATTAATGCAGAAATCACTTCATACTTCTTTAAGCAAGATATTCCAAATCCTTTAACAACCCCAGCAAGTCCAAAAGCAGCTCCACGGCGCTCACCATATTTGTCACTTTTCACCAGTTGATCCAACAATCTGGATACAAGAACAGGTGCTTCACCCTGCAAGAACGAAGCTCAACATCAGTTCAAGTTGATGGCTAACAAGGAGGTAACAAACTTTCAGATACATTATTGTATGTAAAAATATCAGAATATGATCAAAAGCTGAGAAGGTGCCAATAACAGATACACACAATTATGATACACAAATAACCCAATTAAAGTTGAAACAAGAGGGTATAGAAAATATCAGAAGAAAACTCACTTTATTTCTCTATATGTAATTTATACATGAGTATAATCTATTCTAATACTACTACACTACTGGATTTTTCCGTATATACTAACTTATCCTATCTATAGTATATCTTATCTTATCTCCTAGAAGATAATCTCCTAAGCTAACTAAACTAGACAAGATAATTATCTAACACTCCCTCTCAAGTTGAGGAATAGATATTTATCATTCCCAACTTGCTTAGAATTGCTTAGAATTCGGCTTCCCGTGCTTCAGTAGGGACATAACATAGATCAATGCCCCCTTCTTCTATTTCACATTTGATAAAGCTCCCGCCAATTCTAACATATTTTGTTCGATCATGTTGAACTGGATTCTTCACTATACTGATGGCCGATTTACTATCACTGAAAACTTTGGTGGGAGAGGAAGTGGTGATCTGTAGGTCCTGCATCAACCTCTAACCAAATAACTTCACAAATTCCTTGTGCAATTGCCCTAAACTCTGCTTCTGCACTGCTTGTTGCTACTACGGACTGCTTCTTGCGTCTCCATGTGACAAGATTCTCCCATAGTTTAGTAACAATAACTAGATGTTGACCTACTGTCTTCAATACAACAAGCCCAATCTGCATCCATGAACCCTTCTATGCTTCTTTTCTCATTTTTCCGAAACATTAATCCTCTAACTGGACTGCCTTTGAGATATCTCAGAATATGGTTGACTGCCTCTAAATGTCTTTGAGTTGGAGGGTGCAATTGGCTAACAATACTCAGAATAAGCAATATCTGGTCTTTTTAATGACAAATAGATAAGTTTTCCTAGTAACCTTTGGTATCTTTCTTTGTCCACAGGAGGAACTTCTTCATTTTTCCTGAATTTCTAGTTTCTCTCCAGTGGGGTTCCCATAGGTTTGAACCCATCTTTCTTGTTTCCTCCAGTAAATCAAGAATGTATTTTCGTTGAGATATGAAAATATCTTCCTTACTTCTAGCAATCTCCATTCCAAGAAAGTGTCTTAATGCTCCGAGGTCTTTTACCTAAATTCCAGCCTCAATTTTTGTTTAAGATCATTGATCTCACCAGTGTCATCGCCTGTGATTATAATATCGTCCACATACACAATTAAGATGAATTTCTTTCCATTTTTTCCACACTTCACAAACATTGTGTGATCAGCTTCTCCCTATTTGTATCCAAACCTGCAAAGAGTATCACTAAACCTCTTAAACAATGCTCGTGGAAACTGTTTGAGGCCGTATAAGGATTTTTTCATTTTGCAAACTCTTCCCTTTCCTTCTTCAGTTTCAAAACCTGGTGGTATCCTTATATGTATTTCCTCATCTAATGTACCATTTAGGAAGGCATTTTTAATGTCAAGCTGATGGAGTTCCCAATCTAAATTTGCAGCCAACTTAGAAAGACTCTAATTGTGTTCAACTTCGCAACTGGAGCAAATGTCTCCTCATAATCTATTCCATAGGATTATGTAAAGCCTTGAGCTACTAATCTAGCCTTATACCTTTTAGTCTCTCCATCTTCCCTATACTTCACGGTGAACACCCACTTGCTACCAACCACCTTTTTCCCTTTGGGTAGATCCACAATCTCCCATATTTTATTATCAAGTAAAGCTTTCATTTATTCAAGTACAGCTTCCTTCCACTTAGGTTCTTGGAATGCATCATACACATTTCTTGGAGTTCTTGCACTGTCAAGCTTAGTAGTGAAAGCTTTAAACTTTGAAGATAACTTTCAGTAAGTCAAATAATCTAAAATAAGATATTTAGTATATGAACTTACCCCCTTTCGTAATGCAATTGGCACATCTAAGTCACTTACCATAGTCTCTCTATGAGCCGGTTCCTGGTCCAATGATTAGCCTTGATGAGGAGCTTTAGGCCTTCACGAATACACTAAAGTTGGTTTTTCAGGAATTGGTTCTCCCACTGAATTGGACTGGACAGTTTTAGGTTCAATGGTAGGTGTTTGCGGTGTTTGCGAGTTTTATGGGAAGGTTTGTGAGATAGGGAGTGATATTCTTGAGTCCCAATAAATCTCTTCATTGAATGTCTCCCTCTGAAGAGAGGTATTGGTGAAGTATGGTTGTTTTTCGAAAAAAGTGACATCATATGAAACAAAAAATTTGTTTGTAGAAGGTGAGAAACACTTATAACCCTTTTAAGTGGGAGAGTACCTAACAAACACATATTTAATAGCTCATGGGTCAAGTTTGCTTCTATTGGGTTGATTGTTGTGTACGAAAGCAGTATACCCAAAGACTTTAGGAGGAAGAGAATTAAGGAGCTTAATGTGAGGAAATTGTTCTAGAAGAACACCTAATGGGGTTCGGAATTTAAGAGTTCTTGAAGGAAGATGATTTATCAAGTATGAAGCAGTTAGATGGCTTCTCCCCAATAGGAATTTGGACTAAAGTTGGTAAACGTCATAGATCGAGATACCTCTAAAAGATGACGATTCTTTCTCTCCGCTATCTCATTTTGTTATGGGGTATAAGCACAAAAACTTTGGTGAATGATCCCATTCCCACTGAGATATTGAATAAAATCGATTGAAAAATATTCTCTCTCATTGTCTGTAGGCACTACTTAAATAGAGGTCTGGAATATATTTTGGATGAGTTTGTGGAACTGTTTAAAGATATGATAGGCTTCAGATTTTTCTTTCATTAGATATATCCAACATACCCTTGTATGATCATCAATGAAACTGATAAACCAATAAGTACCGGCTAGAATTGTAGCTCTAGCGGGACCCTAGATATCACTATGAATTAATTGGAAAGGTGTTGAGGGTTTGTATGAGTGTGTGGGATAGGTATTTTTGCTTTGTTTTGCAAAGACACATTGCTCACAATATAAAGAAGTCTGGTCTTTATTGATGAAAAGGTTTGGATATAAGATTTTTAAATATGGGAAATTAGGATGACCAAGGCGTTGATGTTATAACATAACATCAGAATTTGACATAACTGAAAGAGAAATCCTATGTGGTGATTTGGATTCAGTAGGATTACTCTTTCCTGAGAAGTAGTAAAGTTCATCTTTCCCCTTAGCACTGCCAATCATCTTCCCCGAACACCGGTCCTGAAATTCACAATGAGATGGAAAGAACGTCACAATACAATCAATGTCTTTGGTTAATTGATTGACAAATAGTAGATTACAAGTTAACTTAGGCATATAAAGAACAATATTTAATGTCAATTTTGGCAAGCAAACTCTCCATTGACCAATAGCTAGTGACCCTTTTTCCATCCGTGACCCAGACATTAATTTTCTGGTTACATGGCTCATATTTTTCAAAGACATTCAAAGACCCAGTCATGTGGTCTAATGCACTTGTGTCCACAATCCATAAATTTTGACTTAGGGACTTTGATAATAATGATTGACATAGGTTACCTTTATGTACTAGTGTCACAGTAGAAGTTTGTTGGTCTTGTGAGTCTTTCTCAGTTGTGATTTTTGTCTAATTCATAAGTTGATATAATAGTTCAATCTGCTGGGGCGACATGTTTAGCCCTGTGGATTTGTTGATATCGGATTCTGCTACATGTGCTTCTCCACATTTTTGCTAAACTCTTTAACTTTTAGGTTTCCAATCTGGTGATTTCCCACGTAATTTCCAGTAGGTCTCACGAGTATGGTAGGGCTTATCACAGTGGTCACGCCACACTGCTTGTTTTTGGTTTCTTGCTCTCGAGTTTGGTGAGTAGACTCCTTTCGAGAGTTTGTCACTAAAGCTGAGCCTTGAGATGTTCGTTCAGATGTGAGGTAAGTGTGACCTTTTTCCTACTCTCTTCCTTACGCATCTCAGCAAACGTTTCTCGGGTTGATGGCAATGGTTTTAAACCGAGTAACCTTCATCATACTTCATCAAGTCCAACATTAAGTCCCTGCAAGAAATCAAAAACTCTCTCCTTCTCCAATAATTTTTCATACTTCTCGGCATCAGCACAACACTCCCAATTTACTGCATAAAATAGATCCATCTCCTGCCATAATTCAGCGAGTAAGTTATAATACTCGGTAACCAACATATTACCTTGTTGAGTATTTCTGATTTTTGATCTAATTTCAAAGCATTGAGAAGTGTTTTCCAAATTAGAATATATTTTTTGCACAGCCTCCCATATTTCTCTTGCAGTTTTGCAAAATAGGTAGGTTCTTCCTATTTTGGGCTCCATTGAATTTATAAGCCAAGCCATGACAATAGAATTCTCAGCTTCCCAATCACCATAAGTGATTGCTGTTTCGTGTGGTTGAGGAATTGCCCCTGTTAGATATCCAGCCTTGCCTCTTCCTTTGATTACGAGCATGACTGATTGGGACTATTCTCGGAAATTCGTTCCATTTAATCTATGTTGCGTGATTTGCAAAGAAAGATTATCAATTGAAGGAGATGGAGTTTGGGCTGAAGGTATTACGTAACTAGGTGTTTGGGATGAGGTTTGAGACTCATCAATGGAACCGAAGGTTGGTTGAACTCTGATAGAACCCACTCAAGTATATCAGTAAATTGAATATAAAAGAATCAGATGGATCAAATGATCTCACCGATTCAGTAAGTATATTGATAATCTGTAGAAATAGACTCTTACAACCGAAATGATAGTCAGCCTATATGAGGGACTGTACCTCCCAAACACACTCAACAATCCAGAAATTCATGCATACCCCCATTCAAAATATTCCCCTCCTTATATAATTCATCTTACCCCAATGATTAGATGACACCTGTCACTAAATTGTAACTAACTCATGTGTTGCTAGAATTCGCCAACTTCTTACGCCTACTATAAACTAATGGCCTCGGAGCTCTATCAAACTCCAGCGATGATATGGCTGGAAAAATTAGGCCACCAGAATCGGTAGCTCTGATACCATGAAACAAGAGGGTATAGAAAATATCAGAAGAAAACCCACTTTATTTTCTGATTATATGTAAGTATAATCTATTCTAATACTACTAAACTACTGGATTTTTAGTATATATTAACTTATCCTATCTATAGTATATCTTATCTTATCTACTAGAAAGTAAACTTATCTCCTAGAAGATAATCTCCTAAGCTAACTAAACTTATCTAAGATAATTATCCAACAGTTTCTATTAATATCAGATGTCTTCCTCTTTAATTGCTTTAGTTCTAAAATCCTGTTATTTTGCGCTTGCTGATGCGTTCTTGTGGTATTTCCAATTGCATGATTTTATTGATATAATGTCTGTTCATGAACATGATACAATTCTCTCTTAATAATTTCCAGCATGCTTGCACAAATATTTTACGAACTGAGGTTGACGGTTGGCCAATGTGTCATCGTTGTTAAACTTGCTTGTCTTTATCCCTCTTATTGTAGGAATATTCTTTAAATCCTGAAGGAGCAGTGGCTTTGACCGCACCTCAAGCCCTCATCCGGCACATGCAGGCCCAGTCCATCCAGTGCATTGCATCAGGTGGTCAACCACCAAACTTGAAGTTTTTCTTCTTTTCTCAAAAAGCAGAAGAATCGTCTACCTATCTTGTAGAATGTAAGATCAACACGTCATCAGCTAAAGCACAGATAAATATTAAGGCAGATGATCAGGGAACAACTGAGGAATTCTCAGCCTTGTTCCAATCAGCCTTGTCCAACTTTGGCATCCCATGATTATTGGTACAATTTTTTACTCTAGGCCTCGATTTTGGTATCTTATTTCCTTTGTTCATGCTAGAAGAAATTTTAAAAAATGAAATAATGAAGGCTTGTTTCAGGTAGCAGTAGAGGAAGTGTATAATGAGGTCAGAAACAAGGAGTTAAAGTTATATTTCATTCTCATTTTTTCTTTGTTCTTATAATTTATAATTCCTCGTTTTCGAGATCCAAATTCTGTTCCGATGCAACTGAAACTGTCGGATCAGTTATGTTACTAGATGTGTCTTTATCTCAAAAATCTCTGGTAGTTTTGCGTAGAGCCGCAGACTTAATCAACCGAAGAAGCAGTTCCCGTCTTTTGTGGTCGAAGAGGTCATGGAAGTCTTTTTATTTTTTAAATGTATAATAAAAAGATGTCTTTGTTTAACCAAAGTGCTTCTTCGATACATCTTACCCAAAGAAAAGAGATGAAACCATCCAAGTGTAACATGTACTACTAAGCACGTATACAAAACATGTTCGACTTGGAGCATTTGGTTTGGTGTCTCACTTTTAACATTGGTCCAATCAAATCGTAAGAAACATAGCAAATGCTTTGGTTAAACAAGCTTCGGAGTAGAGCAAATAACTAGCAGAGTGAGCCTCCAGTGGAGAGCGCACACTCAATCTGTGAATGAGAAGTCTAGCAGTGGCTGTTCTCGGAGTTTTTAGAAAAGTCTACACATTAAATGCTAAAAATTTGAAACATTAGGAGCACTCGAAACGACAAATTTTCCAGCCTTGACTTCCACCCTCTTGCAGTTCATATTTTAGCCACTACACATGTTAAAAGAGTTAGACGACTGTCATGACAATGCATGCGTAAACATATTGAACAATGTCGTCCCCACAACCATCTGCCTCACCAGATCCGACTGGTCTACTAGTGTCACCATTGCCACCAGGACCTCCTCCAATACTGGAAATAATACCATCTTCCCTCTCCCCACTCCTACCACTTCCTGTAGATTCAGCACTGCAGCTTGCCGCCAACTCACTGTCGCCGGTGGCTTCTTCATCACCTTTCACAACTCCTTTGTTCGCGCTAACAGCTGCTTTGCTCCCACTGCTTTCTCCATGATACAGCTGGATGATGAGCTGAATAGAGCTGGAACCAGACGATATTGGGCTGAAAAAAAATTATTAGCAATAAGTAAAACCAAAATTTGTAAGGGGTCTCAAAGTCGTAACATGTGACAGGTGTAATGAATATGTGAAAAAGAGTCGAGGCTCTCTCTCTCTCTCTTTTTGATTTTGTTTTTTAAACTTAATAATGATTTCATAAATGAGACTTAAAATTGCAAAATTGATGTCCAACTCTCCACTAACTTAGAATAGGAGACTCCAAATTGTAAGTTACAACAATTCAAGTTAGAAGGCAACATGCTAGATTAGCAACTAAAATGAAACGAAGATGAATTAAAGGTACCACAATTGCTTGACTTTAGAACTTATGTAATTAGTTAGACCTTTTGCAAGTATTGTCATTCTGATTTTAAGTACCATTTTTTCCAGAAGTTTCGCAAGATTTAAAAAGTAATTAGCAAATAATCTTCTATTTCTCTCAATCCATACATCATGCACATTAACACCCAAAGCAAGCTTAAACAGTGTACAATCACCTCTTAAGCATTTTTCAAAGCTGGATGCCTGTGAGATAATATCATACTACTTAGTGAAGAGACAATACAGGTTAATATCATACTACTTAGTGAAGGGGCAATGCAGGCCAAATAAAATGAGGGTTTAGCTCCAAATGACTAAAGAGAAGCAGCAGTTGAAGTAAAGATGGTGTAACTCTTTTAGAATTTAAGAGACTCTTTGGTACTCAACCTCCCTATAGCAGCGAGCCACAAGATAAATGCATTGGAGGAGTGAAGGATCGCAATATGCAGCGGAAATTAAAATTGCAATCACATATAGATCTATTGCATTTAATTATCATACTTAAATCTTAACAGTCAGAAATAAATACCTGAAATTCGTGAGAATGAACCGATATGAACTTCGAAATTACAAAGTTTCTATGTGCTCCACATCGAGCAATATATCCCGTTTTCAACACTTGATATGGCTATAAATATATCTGAAAAACCCTTTCTTCAAGAATAGAGGAAACAATTTTTCTCTTGATTCTCTTGTTTATTTTTTCACACTAAAATCAAAGACTTATTTTTTATTTTTTTCATGTACAAAACTGAAAAGCACTGATGGAATATAAGAGGGTTTCTCTTCACTGTTTTTTCACGGAAAATCAAAGACTTATCTTTAATAGAAATCTCTTCTCTATGTTTCCCATGCGTGTTATCTCTTTACTGTTTCCCAAACACACTCTCTGTTGTTTGTTTGCAGTAATGTCAACCAAAAATGAAAAACAGTCTCTGTGATATATACTTTTAACTCTCTTGTACGTCTTTTTATGAACACACCACCGTAACACAAACTTTCTCTCTCATATATAGTAACGTCCAAAAGAAAGTTAACAAGGTATGGCTTTCACATACACGCCTGATAAGAGAATCGGAAACCGTTTTTATCATAAACTATTTCTTATCTTTTTGAAGTCATGTAACGTTTCTTTCTTTTTCTTAATCCTGATTTTTAATAAATAAAATAAAACTATTTTATTTTATTATTATTTCTAAAATGAATTAAAATAAAACTATTTTATTTTATTCATTTATTTTGTACAAGAGAAGTTCCGATATTAATTATATTTTCTGTGCTAGCAAAAAATATAATCATATACCATATAGATTATTTAATAAATTATCTTATAATAAATTAAATAATCATAAACGGGAATATTACACTCGTAAGTGTGTGACCACATAGGTTCATCACTAAACCGGT
>JANKOE010000204.1:25418198-25436310 GCA_026284465.1 Erythroxylum citrifolium
GATTTGTCTTTCATTAGATATACCCAACATACCCTTGTATGATCATCAATGAAAATGATAAACCAACAAGTACCGGTTAGACTTGTAACTCTAGCCGGACCCCAGATATCACTATGAATTAATTGGAAAGGTTTTGAGGGCATCTATGAGTTTATGGGATAAGTATTTTTGCTTTGTTTTGCAAGGACACGTTGCTCACAATATAAAGAAATCTGATCTTTATTGATGAAAAGGTTTGGATATAAGATCTTCAAATATGAGAAATTGGGATGACCAAGGCATTGATGTCCTAACATAACATCAGAATTTGACATAACTAAAAGGAAAATCCTATGTGGTGATTTGGATTTAATAGTACTCTTTCCTGAGAAGTAGTAAAGTCTATCTTTCTCCTCAGCACTGCCAATCATCTTCCCCGAACACCAATCCTGAAATTCACAATGAGATGGAAAGAACATAACAATAGAGTCCATGTCCTTGGTTAATTGACTGTCAGATAGTAGATTATAAGTTAACTTAGGCACATAAACAACAGTATTTAATGTCAATTTTGGCAAACAAACTCTCCCTTGACCCATAGCTGGTGACCTTTTTTCATCCGCGACCCAGACATTAATTTTCTAATTACATGGCTCATATTTTTTAAAGACATTCAAAGACCCAGTCATGTGGTCTGATGCAATTGTGTCCACAATCCAAAGATTTTGACTTAGGGACTTTGATAATAATGATTGACACAAGGTACCTTTATGCACTAGTGTTGCAATAGAGGTTTGTTGGTCATGTGAGTCTTTCGCAATTGTGATTTTTGTCTGATTCAAGAGTTGATGGAATAGTTCAATCTGCCAGGGTGACAGGTTTAGCCTTGTGGATTTGCTGATATCAGATTCTGCTACATGTGTTGCTCCATGTTTTTGTTGAACTCTTTGGCTTTTAGGTTTCCAATTTGGTGGTTTCCCATGTAATTTCCAACAGGTCTCATAGGTGTGGTAGGGCTTATCACAACGGTCACACCACTGCTTGTTCGTGGTTTCTTGCTCTCGGGTTTGGTAAGTAGACTCCTTTCGAGAGTTTGACACTAAAGTTGAACGTTCAGAGATTTGTTCAAAAGTGTGTGAGGTAAGCATGACCTTTTTCCTACTTTCTCTCTTCTCTACAAACCTCAGGAAACGTTTCTCGGATTGATGGCAATGGTTTTAAACTGAGTAACCTTGCTTGTACTCCATCAAGTCCAACATTAAGTCCTTGTAAGAAATCAAAAACCCTCTCCTTCTCCAATAATTTTTCATACTTCTTGGCATCAGCACAACACTCCCAATTTACTACATAAAATAGATCCATCTCCTGCCATAATTCAATGAGTAAGTTATAACACTTGGTAACCGACATATTACCTCGTTGAGTATTTCTGATTTTTTATCTGATTTCAAAGCACTGAGAAGTGTTTTCCAAATCAGAATATATTTCTTGCACAGCCTCCTAGATTTCTCTTGCAGTTTTGCAAAATAGGTAAGTTCTTCCTATTTTTGGCTCCATTGAATTTATAAGCCAAGCCATGACAATAAAATTCTCAGCGTCCCAAGCACCATAAGTGACTGCTATTTCGTGTGGTTGAGGAATTGCCCCTGTTAGATATCCAGCCTTGCCTCTTCCTTTGATTACAAGCATGATTGATTGGGACCATTCTCGAAAATTCGTTCCATTTAATCTATGTTGCGTGATTTGCAACAAAAGATTATCAATAGAAGGAGATGGAGTTTGGAATGAAGGTACTACGTAACTAGGTGTTTGGGATAAGGTTTGGGACTCATCAAAGGAACCAAAGGTTGGCTAAACTCCAGCCATGATGTGGCTGGAAAAATTAGGCTACCAAAATCGGTAGCTTTGATACCATGAAACAAGAGGGCATAGAAAATATCAAAAGAAAACCCCTTTTATTTCTCTAATTATATGTAATTTATACATGAGTATAATCTATTCTAATACTACTAAACTATTGAATTGTTTCGTATGTACTAACTTATCCTATCTATAGTGTATATCTTATCTTATCTACTAGAAGATAAACTTATCTCCTAGAAGATAATCTCCTAAGCTAACTAAACTTATCTAATATAATTATCCAACAAAAGTAAACAATTATTATTACTCGCTTAGACTGCATCAAAGGAGATAGACATGTAGACACTGCCCGTTGAACAGCTTCAGATGGAGTGTTCAGCACATCCAACAACTTCTCCACAACAATATGAACTTTAGGATCATCCTGACAATAAAAAAGGAAGAGGAAGAGAACTTCCATAATTATAAAGAATAAATAATTTTAACCAATATGAATACAGTATAATCAAATACAAACCTTTTCTAAATGTTTAGCCAATGCACCAGTAAAAATAACTACACCTTCACGAACCAAGTCATATTTCTCCTCATCCGTGGCCTAAAAACAGGGCAAAGGTTAAGTTCATATTATGAGACTTCTTAAGGAATAAAGAACAAGATTCATCAACAATGGATAAAGAAAAACTATTTCAACATCTATAACAGCAAAAGTTGGATCAGAATAAGATAATGGATCCTTAACTATACCCTTCATTGGAACTACATTTCTTTTTTTTTCCCCCTAAATGGTCTAGAAAAAGCAATCTCACTGATGGGATCTCATATAATACTCATGAGATCAATAAAACAGATATTCAACAATCTTTTGTCAATCTGGGGTAAAATCAATCAAGTTATGGATGGAAACATTTGTAACCGAAGAATCAAAACTAACCTTTTTGTTTAAATAGTTCTCAAAGATTGGAAACAACAGCGACACATTCTCTCTTCCATGCTTATCAATAATGATGATGCCAGCATTTATCATTCTTCCACGAACATCTGCATTAGGGTCAGCCTACAATATCAAAAGCACAAATGTTTTAGCTGTAATTGTATCATATCAGGGGTATTATCATGTATGTGTACATGCACCTTATTTGCTCAACCCCTAATAGCCATCAAGACACAGGTTCCAGTCTCAACCAATATTTCTTACCAAATGAACCATCAGAAACCACTGGTAGCAGAACTGCTACTTCAAGATAATCAAATCATGACCACATAATCGGCAAAATTGTTGGTATTGGCAAGTAATAAAATCAATTAAAATCTTCATTTCACAATTAATTGTCCCCATCTCCTTTTCTTTCAATTTTGGAGGAGAGGTTTGCCCTCAAATATTGACAGCACACCGCTGTAGAACATAACCATCACAAAATAATATATGGTTGATAAAAAAAAAGTGAAAATCAAAATCAAACATGATATTACTCCATTTTGTCTCTAGAAAAAATAGAACATATATGACAAAATTGGGAACAAACCGACTTGTCAACAAAATACCACTCTATAGGAAACACTCAAGATTGGCAGGAGGGGGAAGTGATTGACTCCATAATCATAACTAATAAGGAGAAAAGAAGCATTCGTGCTTGAATATTTGACTTCAAAGTTGAGAAAGAAATACATTAGCCAATTGAGGAACAGCTCACCAATGCTCGTGATATAAGGAATGTCATAACAACAGGAAGGTCCTTTGTTCTCAAAACATCAGCAGCAGAATGTAAGGCCAATGCAATTCCTTGTCTACCTAGCCAACCAGCATCAGTCTTGTCCTCACCAAAACCAATGTCACGGATATACAAAGAAAATAAATTTGAAAGTGATTCCTGACAAGAATAGCAGACATTTAGAAAACTTAATGACCTAAGCAAACACCAGAATTTGGTAGAAACCAAACCTCTATAGAATCAGGGTTTTCATCCAAAGCAGCAGCCAACCCCTCCGCAGCTGCCAAGCGGACATTGTAATTTAGGTGAGAAAGTGCTATATACAGTCCAGAATAATCAGTCCCAAAGTCATGGCCATAGCGGTCCCATATATCCTCAGCAGCTTCAGCAATTGACTGCAAATATAAGTCGTCAAGCAAGCAATTCGCTTCCAAGATGATGCAATAAAAACATATTTAATCAGAAGAAAAAAGCAAAATAAAACATGAACAACACTGAGATTCTTGTTACAGGAAGGATTAGTCAAACCAAGTATGCACCAGAACTGAGCAGAGCACCAAGCTTGGCAAGAAAAACGCAGAAGAATTTCAATAAAAATAAATCTCTAACAATCAATAATGTGGAAGAAACTGATTATAAATATGTTTTTCAGAGATAAATAAACCACTCTAACAAGTAAGGGGAGCAAACAGAAGTATTATGCTAACTTTCATCTTGATTACACAGTTATGCAAGAAAGAAAAGCTCAGAGAACCATAATCCTATTGATGATTCAGTTCATTTACAAGCGCCTGAATGCAAGCATCCACTTCTAAACCAGTAGCTTGTTTCTTTTAATTTATTCAGAATAGCACCAGATAATGTGGTATGCTCTCTAGACTCCCAGAACCTTAAAGAAAACTAACTAATAATGCTTTGTTGATGCCTTTTGCATTTGATTACTATGAAAAAACAAATGAGATTTAACCACTGGTAGGTCTAAACAAAGTTCTATTTGCCAAATTAAGTGCTACATTAATTTACAAAGCTATTTTTGCATTTGAGGAATGAGAGAAAAGGAGAAGGCATCAAATTATCCAAATCAAGTAATGAATTCTACACTGAGTATGGTCTAATCCTCTCTATTCAGGGCTATGTAAGATCAGATTAACCAGATCGAGCGAAAGGATCTGGACAAGCACTTGACAAGCTAGAATATACAGGAACCCAAATTCACTATTAAATGAATGCTAAGGACTACATAATGTCTCATATATGTTGGTCAAACCAAACTTCATGTAACAACTGGATCACATGGTCATCTGACATGATGCTTACAATCTAATCAGCATTTAGTAAAATTTGCACACACAATTATGGTTATTATAACAAGTCTCAGCATTCCTTTTCAAAAAAAAAAAAACTCAGCATTCCTTACAAGGGCTAACAAGACCATGGTCAATAACCCACATAAACATATTTATTGACAGAAAACCATAGGGATATATCAATAACAAAGAGAAAATGACAAAAAAATACAATGATGAATTAAGAACTCATCAAACTACCAAAATAACAATAAATTTTGAATAATGATCCATCACCTCTAGTAGAAATTTATCACACGTGTAAAGGTTTATAATTATTTGTCCATGGCATGCATGCTTGATTTGAATCAAGAGTTCAGATAATTTCAATGCAATTTTAAGTTGGAGATGAATCAGGTTTACAACTAAACCTTTTCTGGATCATGTAGAGCTATCCACAGGCTTGTTGCAATCTCAACGTTCAGAGGAACAGAATGGCTAGAGACAGCTGGTACGCATCTTATAGCATTCAAGCATGACATTCTTACATGGACATCTTTTGCATACACTCCATACAGAGCCTGTAAAACAGAACTTAGGAGAACTAATCAGCATTTGGATGAATTGCTCAGTTAGTTCAAGTAAACAACCACAGGTGGAATGCATACAGGTCCTATTTCATGTGGTTGTAGACCAAGGCACAACTCATTCAGGGCTGGTCCAACAGATCCTTGGTATGATGGAGCCACACCTAGGACATGATAAAGAGCCTGCAAGGTAGAATGAAAAAGTATTTTTGTGACAGAATAAAAGACAATCATGCAAAGATAACTCAATATAGAATGTATTGCATCTGTATATTATGACGGAATTGATCATAACTGATATCATCCGGAGCCTAGGAAGCGGTAACATGGGATCCATGTGCAAGTACATAATCTGAAGCACGTCATCATGAAGTCCAGTCTTCTTAGAAGATAAAAGAATCCTCTCCATTATCTGATCAATAATGATTTCGAGTCAATAATACATTAGATTGCATAACTGATCAAGCTTCAAGAAAATTGTAACTTACTGGAAATACAAAAGTAAATGAATCCACGGGAAGAGGACCAGATTTACACGACACATGTAGGCCAAGAATTATTCTCTCAAAAAGACCAGGGGCTGGTTTTCCATTTGTTTCCCCCTTACCAGCTGGCTGAACGAGATCCAATAGAATACTACCTTCCTCAGTTTCAATGATACGTAAAGCAGTGGCTATGTCAAGAGCCCAATTACAAAGAGGAGGAGCAGTACATCTTGATAGCTTCACCAAGGTTTCATAAGCCACATCATTTACTATAGGTGACCGAAGCAAAGGATCAACAAATTTGACCTGGAAACCACAAATAAAGAACTAGAACCTTACTGGACTATGAACTAAATGGGATGGGAAGAAATTCAAAGAACAGATTCACAAACACTAAAGTGAGCACACAAGTTACATTTAAAACAAGCAGCAGTAATATACATTACATGTGAACAACCACCAGCTATTCTCAGCAACAAGCTAACATTAGAAATTACGCGTAATTTTCCTTAGTAGTCATAAATGCAAGAAGCACTGCAAGATCAACAAAAATTAATTTATAGGATACAAACCAGTGTAGGTAATTGACTGTGAGCAAATATGGGATTGGACACAGCCATTTCACCAAGAGCCTTAAGCACCAAACTCAGGTTTTTTTGTATAGCCTGGACCTTGTCACGAATGGAGGCCTCCTCCTTCAGCAATAATTCACGTGCCTCTTCTTTTGCAGTCTTTCCCTTTTCTTGAAAAACCAAAAACAACATAGAAAGTATGTTAGAACAAAGAATTCCAAGTGGAAGGGGATTATTAACCAATATGCAGATTGCAGAAACATGCCAGCTTTCTTCAAAGATTTCCCTGTATCCTTTTTACCCATGCCTCCAATATCTTTCACAGCTGAATCTTTCCTCATAGAATGGTTAGAATTGATGTTATCCTGGGTTCCATGCAAATTCAGTAAAAATCCAAAGGTCCAATGTGAATGAAATGAGGATAGGTAAATAAAAGAGCTACTAAAAAGTTACAATAGACCATAATACCATGCCATCTTGGTCTTCATAGACACGAAAACGCCCTTTTGCTTGTTTAGAGTTCTTAGCAGAAACAGACTCTGCAACATAGACACCTTGCTCACTGGAAAGCATTCCTTCTGGAGTACGAAAAATCTGAAAGGGCATAAAAGAAAATATGGTCAAAGGAAAAACAAACATCCATGCAAACGATGAATTAGTCAGATTGGATAAATGAAAAACAACATAATCACATCCATTACTGCATGAAGATCATAACCTTGTGAAAGAAGCAAGTTTATAGGCATGACCAAAGTTGTAAAAAGTGGGAAAGAAAATTTCAGAACTATGAGATAGGCAGTAAAGAAGATTGCAAGACAGAGGAACAATTACAAGCAAAGAGGGGCAGAATAATTGCATTTATTTGTGCAAGGCTTTTAACTTGCAGTATGACCATATATATAAAGGCTTGCAATCATATACGGTAACCCATTCACTAATACTCTCATCAAAATAGACATAAACAAAATCCTTATAACTTTTTTCCAGCATAACTCAAAAGAGCATCACTGTTGTAAGTGATTGCTCCTTGCTCTCCTATATACTTCTGTAATAGTTCACGGTTTCTCCTTCAAGACATTAACTACACAACTACAACTATATCTTTTTATCCAGAAAAGCAGGTGAACTGTCTATTCAGCAAATTTAATGTCAGCAATAGCCCCATATGAGGATAGAGCAGAAGAAAATCACCAAGACATATAACTCAACACACAAGAAAAGATAAACGAACTAAACATCTCCCCCAAGCACCAACGGAGCCATTTTTCACTTTGCTAATCAACTGGTAGCTTTAATCTTCAACCATCCACCTTAACCGTAAAACAAAAGGAAAGTAAAAACTAAATGAAAACACCATGTAAAAATATCCTATCAATGTCAAAAAAAGAGAACATATAAAGCATCAAGATAACATGGTATTGTTGGAATTGCAACAGAAATGTATCTTCTGGAAATAAAGATTTGTAGTCCCACAAAATAACCACAAGCTAATCAACTTATCCTGAAAGAACAGTATACACACCTACAAATTCATGCCATTTAACAGAAAAGTAAGGATCAAACATTGCATAGAGAGAAGTTCAATGACAATAATTACACCCTCTTTCCAACAAAATAAGGGATATGATAACTGAATTTACATTATAACCTGATACTTGTACGAGGATATACTTACTAGGATTCTTGAGGCTATAGATTTTCATAAGCAAGGATACCACTGTCATTTTTCCACTCAATAGACTGAACACCATGCTTGTGGAAAAGTAGTGGCAGGTCAATATAAATCTCAACTTGAAGTTTACCAGTGGGAAGCTCTATATTAGCCTGTAGCTTTTGTTCTATTTATAACATTTATGGTCTAGATGTATCCAGTTTGTTTGATGTAGGGTAACCAGAGATATGCTTAAACAAAATTTTGATCAATATATGCAAACCGCTAACTTCAGACAAGTTGAACCTAAAAATCACTTCAGGATTTTAGGAATCACTCTCAAGGGAGATAGGTTCACACTTTCAGGTCTGAATAGGAATTCCGTAATAATCAACAATATAAAGAAAACTGTTAATATAGAACAGATATTCTGACATCCTATTCTAATCTGAACATAACTTTACTTTTGACTACTTAGAAACTAAACTCTAACTCCATAGATATTAAGTTAAGCATAGTGATTAATGAATACCATGTTGATAAACATAATTAAAAAAAACTAAGCATAGTGAAAATTGCTTATATTGCATTGACAGTAGACGTCTATCACCAAACCTGTATCTCTCTAAATAAGCGATAGTTGACTTTGAAATTAAAAGCATTCTCAACCACCATCAACCAATCCTTCACTTAAGTTTTCTCCTGATAAATCTCCAATTTCAGGTTCACACATATTCATTAAAATATTAGGCATCTTCTTCCTTGGCCACATTACAATTATTTCCATTACTTCCCTATCTAGTTTGGATTGCCTTGAGTTGAGATCAAAGTTCACAATAGATAGCTTATGAGCATTAGCAATTCCATTCACACTACATTCTCTATATGATGAACCCAAATACTGCTCCACTTGTAAAACCAATTGATAAGCACATCTTTGCATTATCAGTAATCTCTACCCTAAGTCTACTTCTATAATGAGATATTGAGTCTGTTTCCATTCCTCCATATATAATAGAAAGCTCATCAAATTTCTCCATGTAATCGATAAAAGACATCACCCCTTGCCTATAATAGAAAGCTCATCAAATTCCTCCATGTAATCGATAAAAGACATCACTCCTTGCCCAAGTGTTATAAGTTATTCTTGGAGGCCATATTGATACAGAGATAGCAGGTATTTTTCTTTTAAATTTAGCTTCATCTCCTCCCAATTAACGATTAGTGGTTGTCCGGTTCTATGCAGTCTATCTTCTATTGCTATCCACCAAATCTTAACATGCCTTAACAATTTTCCTCCTTTTTAAATCAAAGTTTTTCCAACATGAACCAATCAAAATAGCTTCCATGGCACTGCCCATGAAGGTCTAACATGTTCCTCGTAAAGATATCCTAAGAAGTCTTAAGGGAAGACACAGCCTATTGGGGACAAAGCACTGGAAATCTACAAAACAGCCCCCAAAAACTGATAATCAGAAATAGATATTGGGGAAAAAGTACTGGAAATCTACAAAATAGTTCCCAAAAAGTCATAATCAGACATAGAGATGGAAATGTGGAGAAATCTTTCAACCCAAATACCTGCAATGATGGGTGAGGCTAACACACCCCCTCACACCAAATATAGACAAATCACAAGTCCACTAGAAAATGAGAGTAGCTCAACTTTAACAAGCACTGATGGTCATAAAAGATCAATTAAACCTTTTCGTTTAATGGTTTTATGGCACGGAGACTCCAATTTGCCCAAAACCAAGGCTAATCTATTGTAGACTTGTTACATGAAAAAGAAAAGATCTTGCCACATAACTGTAAAGTCAAAAACAATACCTGCTTTCATGCATCCGTATATTGATTAAGCACATAAAACACCGATAGAAAAAAGAACAAAAATATCTCTCCACCTTCATTTTTAAAGTTCCCTAAAAGACAAAAATTCAAAACAAAATTTAAAGCATGCTTTGCACCAATTACTTGGCCTAGAATAATTTATTCTTGAATTCAACTGAATTGATAAAAGAATTGGATTCTCATACTTGCATAATTCTATACATGCAGAAAAGAAGAATTTGATCTGACTGAATGGAAGTCAAATGATTTTACAAATATTTGTGATTTTGCATTACAAGTGGTATTAAACATAATTAGGGATATGGACATTGTTGAGTGCTCATATTGTCTATGCTATGAAGTTATAAATAATTTATATTAGCAATCGCAGTTAGTTTCAAAAGAAATGCCAACTCTGCAACATCTTAAATTTCAAAGGTAGTATAATTCACTTCACCAGACTTAACTGAATTCATCACATATTAAACAGGGAATTCCTTAATTTTCCCCATACAACCAAACTCTAAAAGTAGATGGAATGGGGCAAAGCCAAAAACAAAGACATAAGAGATAAAACTATCCAAAAAGAATTACTATAACTATAATTGTTGATATACACATCAGCAAATCTAGATTCAGTGAGCTACATGAGCATATGAAATGTACCTGGATGTCCATTTCTGATAACATATCATGTAAACTTCGATCTTGAAGACCTTTCAAGTGCTGGTGAGGTCAAAGAAAGATTGAGTAACCTCTCACAACAATAGGAGATCATGACAGCAGTAAAAGACAAGCAGACCCAAAAAAAAAAATAACCTTTTCAAACACCATGTATGTGTCTTTAGGTAAGATACACATCAAAGTTGATAAAGAATTTATTGCTGCATCTTGTTCAAGAGGATTTGAACTCATCAATCCGGTTGTTCCTAGCAAATCCTGTAAAAAGAAACATTGAAGGTTAGTGGCTAAACTGTAGAATGTACAACTCTAGTCTATACATATACAACTGTAAACACAATGGTTCAGCAAATGACTAGGAAAGGATACACCCAAGCAACAAGGAAGAACATATAACCTTCATAGAAATATAACAAACAACAAATGAAAGGTTATGAGCTTACCTTGCAGACAGTCTCGATATTAGCAGAAACAACACCCACAACATCCAATCCAAGTCTTAGCAAACACTTAGAGAGCCTCTGAAAAATGGATGTAAAAGGTAACTAAACCAAACGAGTCAAGAAAAAGAGGTTATATAACAATGACGCTAATGAGGCTGCAGTTTATTGGTAGGGAAGGTTAAAAACCTCCTGCTTCCGTAGCTTTCAAATTCTCTGCAACTTTTAGACTCTATTACTTATGCAAAAGGAAAAACATAAATTATAGTTATTATCTATATTGACATGACCATGACCTGCACAATCCATTACAGAAAATAACTTGACATGTGTGATCCAGCAGTTAAAACTTATTTATTTGTTTGGCTCAACATGTTCACCATCATACTGTTACACTGAACATTTCCATCAAATCTGTATGCTTCCATTAACCTTTATTTTGGTATATTGGAACAACTAAACTTGCACACTTGGCATTCCGTGTGGATCATTTGCATCTTATGCACTGAGTTTGTCTATTGTATCTAATTAATCTTGAAAGTGATCCCAAATAACAATGCTTTTACATTGCTACATGGGAGAAGACATGCCATACGTCTTTGACAACAGAAAATTTTCTTATCAAGTACAGATGCACTTAGTCAAATGAGTACAAGTAGCATCTGTACTTGTAAGAATACAGTGTATCAGATATGCTTTGGCATCTTCAAAGAACATTCTAAGCATATCTAATTAAGCATCGAAGAAGAATAGGTCTAAATCTATAAATGAAACAATCTTGAAAAAATATTAGAAGAGATCTTGGATCTAAATAAGTGATACAAATAGATAAAAATGTAAAAATAGGCATACAAGCATGAATAATAAATACATAAACATAGGTAATAATTGATGAAAACCAAAAAAACAGACAAGTTAGTTTCCAATTTTCTGATTGATAAGTGAATATTACAAAGACATATGTATATGTATATAATAGAGAGAGAGACAAAGAATGAGAGAGGAAGAAAGACGGGGTTGTACCCTCCAAACAGCATCTCTTTTAGCGGTGCCAAGTAGGCACGAATGATGGCAGCAGTATATGATGTGGGTAGATACATTTGGAGAGTGAGTAAGAGCTGCAGATGATATGACAATTAAAGCCTTCACTATTACTTCAACAGATGGAAGCAAAGGAACCTGGCTGTCCAAGGAATTATCTGCATCACTACAAACATATTACTTCAGATTCATCTTTGAGACAAGTGGAATCTAGATATAATAATTCAGTAACAAAGTGAAAGCTAGATATATATATGGCTAATGATCCATTAACATCTAAACTAAAATCCAGAAATACATATGAAAAGAATTACATGTGAGCTAGAGTATCTGCAGAAATCAATTAACTAGATCCACATTCAAGCACTTCAATCAATCCTAGATAATTCATCACTTTGGGCTACCAACAATTAACCAAATTAAGGAATCTTACCTCATCTTCAGTGTACGTGCTTTCTCTACAACCACACAAAGGAAATTTCTGAACTCACATAACAGAGTTTCAGATAATTGTGGAATGGCAGTAACTATCTTTCTAGTGGCATTATGGGATGCTTTGCGAACATTCCAACTTGGATGGCACAAGAAGTAGAGTAACAACTGCACCACTTAAGAGTTGTTAGTATTGCATAAATATAGTATAAGGAAATTTTTTTAGCATGAAAATTGGTACCTGCAACACTAATTCAACTGAAAAGGCTTCCAATACACTGCATAATTAAGAAATAAACCACCGAGGGATTTAATCCAGATGCCACAATAAATATTTGACAACAGAATTTTGCAGTACTATGAAGGTCAACCTGTGGGAATGTTCCACTAGTAGCACCTCAAGAAGATCAACAATAGCCATGCAGTCCTCAATTGACAGTTTTGACGCCTGCTATCCAAATGAAGTCAGAAAAACCATACAATGTTACCGAAAACTAAGAAGTCACTGGATAGGTACCATTGAGATTTGTACAATAGATGGCTCATTTTGAGAAACCAAAGACCAGATCTTTTCTTTGACCAGAGTCTCCTCTGCCAAAAAAGAAAAAGAAAAAGGCAAAATATCAGCACTAGATACATAAGTCAAATGTCAAAGCACTAGGAATGCAGGAACAGAAAAAAGATTTTCCATTCTTAAGCCCACGGTTAAAGCTTTCAACTAATAATTAAAAGAGTGAGGCTGCTGGTTCAGTCTCCCAATCCTTAACGAAGGGCAGGCACATGAACACAAGAACAATGACAAGGAAACAAGTAGAGAACATTAAACCTGCTTTAATATCGGTAGATGCAATCTTCCCAATGAGAAGCAATGCATATATGCCGTCCAGTCGCTGCGCACTTTTGGTGAAGCCAGTTTTAACAAGTTGAATAAGGAGCCCAAACAAAGAGGATAACTGAAGCATACAACTCATAGCTCATTAAACTTGTAAGAAATCAGCTGATAATCAAATCAACTGTGAACACTCAAAATGGATGAGATTTTACTTCAGTAAAGTCACCTGTAAAACAGCATCCGCATTTCTGGAAATAATCCACAGGCAACGAAGATGTCCCCTTCTTAAAATCTCCTTCTCCTTTAGGCCAGAAGAAAAAAAGGAAACTATCTCCTGTTGAACAGCATTAGCAGATCTCACTACCCAACCCGCAAGAGCCGACACAATTGCAAGTTTAACCTCTTCATTTCCTAGAATTCAATACACATATATTGATCAACCCCATCATTAGTAAATAAAAATAAAAAGACATTAGGTAATCACAAGAGATGATCACTATTATTATCATGAGTAACCAGAAACAGCATCATAATCAACAACAATAAGGGGATCATCAATAAAAAAAATTACCCTCATCCTTGTAGCATGTTAACAGAAAACCGCAAACTGTTCGGCATAAACTCTGTATATACTTTCCTTCTGGAGCATGTGATAACTCTTGTAAAGTATTAAACATGCCAAATCTCTGGTAAGGAAATTGAAGTCTTCCTTCTGAACCTGATCAACCACATGTTTGTTAATCAAAGATCAAACACTGTAAATAGCAAGACAAACCACTATAAGGAAAGTATGGGAAGCAACCACAGACCTCCAATTACGGCTTTCACAGCATTGAACATTGCTTCAAAAGCATCAGGATTACTAGTTTTCTTGCTCAAGCACTGTACTATAGCCAATGCCCCATTTCTTCTACCTTCATCCGCATGTCGAACCTGAGATGATACAAGTGAAAGAAATTCGATTGCATACCTGCTCAAATCAAGATTGACAGACTTCAAAAGAATTCCAACTGTTTCCAATGAAATCTCAGGGTTGCGCTTTAGCATTTTCACTGAAGAGGGAACTACAACATTGTGAAAATCATCATACAGCATAGTCTTGAACAACGGATGAAATGATTCATTAAGCTCCTTTGACGGTTTTTCTCGAGTATTTAGCACAGATTTAACATAGATGTCTAGGAATACTTGCTGCACAATGCAAAGAATGGTGTCAACGCCCAGGAAGAAAGATGTAAAATGCATTATCGTCAAAGAGAAATCAAATACAGTATCCTAGTCCATATATCATAGCTTTTAACCTTGCATTGCTCAAAAGAAGGAGATACACTTGAAAATTCCAACAACAGCTGCATCAACTCTGGGCAATCTTTATATGGAATCCGCGCATCCTTTAATTCCTCTATGTAGATATAGTAAATGTTTGCTGACTAAGGAGATAGCAACACACTTAGTTTATCAAATTGAAAAAAGCATAATAACACTGGCATTAAGAAGAACTTAACACTTCATAAATTCCAAACCTGTGAAAACAAGTGAAAAAATAAGCGTTTGCAGGTTCTTTGCTCACGTAAAGATCTTTTCATAACAGCGTGAAGCATATATGCCTGAGCTGCAGCTACTCTGCATACTGCATTCTTTGAAACTGAAGCAAATTGACTATTACTTAAAAGAAGACACGACCACTCCAAAACTCTATAACAGCCCACATGAGAATGCAATTTCAACTGCTTTTCCATGGTCTGTACAAGGACTGCTGCAAAACTTTTCATGAATGTGACCTCTTGTAAAAATTTTACAATCACATCGTCAACAGCTTTCCTTGACCCACGATCATCATATATATTCAATGTTTTGAAAACCATATCTACCAACAATGATGCCATATCAGCAACCATCTCTGCAATGTTCAAATTCTGAGATACTTTAGAAAAAAAGATTGTGCGGATGAGCTGTATCAAAAATATAAAACCAATACAAGAAATAGAGTTGCTCAGCTTTGATTTACGTTGTCACCTACATATCAAGAGGGCAATCATTCAACAAAAACGTAAGCAAAGCCAGATGAAAACATTCTATTGCACCTATAAAAAGATAGTTTGGAAAAGTTTGTACAAATTAGACCATGCTAAAAGACTAGATGATGCAATATTCATGATGATTTATCATATGGTTTTAGAGAGATAAAGTTGCAGGTCTAATCCTTCCTTGGCCCAAATTACATGTTTATCCGAGTCACTGTCTTGCCAATCTATTAATTTCCCGTCACAAATTTCTGCATCATACTTGTTCAGATCAGAGAGTTGCTCTCTTTTAAAGAAGTTCAAGAAATATTAGAAAGAAAAGAAAATATGAAGAACCCTTCTCACAAATATTAAAAAGGAAAGAAATGGAAAAGAAAGGAGCAAAATTGTACTTTCCAAGTCACACTTCAAAACTGCTCGAAGATGGTAAGAAAGGTAAGAAAAATATGAGATTTGTGTACTACATTATTATATGCCAAGAATTTCAATGACTAAGTCATCTTAGTTCTAATAATTTTTTGTTTCTCAGTACCTCTTTGACTTCCCAAACAAAATAAAGCTAATTTCTTCTATTTAACAATAATAGGGAAATTGTTTTCTTTATTCTATATTTCTTACACATAATGCTCTTCCCATTCATTTTCCATTTGTCTCCAAACAAAGCGCAAATGGTACGCCTCAACTGAGTGGCCTTTTTCTTAGGGCTGGAAATGTTTAATTGGCAATGAATTTTTTAAAATAATGGGACCAGCAAATCGGTAGTTCTGAATATTTCCAACTAAATGTAACTTAAGCATGATGGACATGCAAAAATGGTGAAGGCAGAAGTCCGGTGAAGAAGGTACCAGAAGTAGGGTACATGATCAAAATTGGCGGTGACCATACATACCTCCATGTTGATGTTTGCAAACTAATGTGTTTGAGCTTGATATCAATGTGGATGAATATGGTATTATTAGCTACATTTCAAAGCAAGGTACAACTCCTTAGGGACAAGACAACTAAATGGGCTCAACCATTAGTGTTACAAGAATGGAAGATCAATATATGCAAATTCAAAACTTCTCGTTTTATACGAAACCCTGGGACAAAGAATGCCCAAATGATAACGGGAACTTCACAACCACACTACAAATTCAGTACAAAAAACTTATTGGACTTCTTTTGTGCCGTCACAGTTAGAGTAGACAAATCACACAATTATAGAAAATACAAAAGCATACAATATACCCAAGCAAAGTTGTGGAATGAAAATTTTGAAGATCAGAATAAAGTGAGAAGTGATGACAGGCCTGAATTGGAGAGGATAGAAGGGATGTCATGGCGGAAGATGCGGCGGCGAATCTTGGTGGACGGAGTGGAGACAGAGGCCGAAATGGAAATGAGAGAATCCAGAAAAGATGAATCTGCCATGGGGGTGGATCAGGAACAGTCAGGCTCCGCTGGCGGAGGTGGAGTGCATGGGGCATATAAATATAAACAAAGAAGAAAGGGTTCGGCTTATGGTTTAGGGTTTTGGAAATTGACCGACCTAGTTGCCAAATTGTGGAAGAAAATTGTCTGTTAATTTAACCATTTAAAAGAAATCAAAAATTGGATGGAGGTGAAGGAAGCTTCATTTTTTAAAAGTCCAAAACTGTATTTTATACCCGTTGACACCAGCGTTATGGGATCCATACTGTACAGGTCGATACCGGCCAGATAATGGTACCGTGGATTCTAACTTGAATACCGGCCAAAAATATTAGCTAGGTGCCCAACATACTGGAAAATACCGGGCTGATCCGGGAATTTAAAAAAATTTGAAGACCATTTTGCAAATATGAAAATTTTAAATCTAAAAAATCTAACCCCCTCCGAGCCCGACCCCGACTGTCGCAGCTCTCTCAAGTCTCACCCTCTCTCTCTCACTCTCTCGCTCTCATCTCTCTCTCGCCGCCGTCTAGGTCACCTCATCGCCGCCAATGCTTACTCTCTTCACTGGTTACTCTCATCACTCTCCTCCTCACCTCGTTGTCGTCGGAGTCGCGATCTGAGTTTAGTCCCCGAAGATCCACCGCACCACCGCAACACCATCCACAACACGTCGTTGTCGCACCACCGCACCACCGAGTCATCGACCCTCCAACGCTCGCAGTTGGATAACCCAAAAATCCAAAGCCACACACAACCCGAAGAGCGAAGACCCGACGGTTTAAGTCTGTTGATTTTGTTTCGTTGATCTGTTCTCTTCTCTGTTGTTTGGTGTTCCAAAAGTTGCTGGTAACCGTAAACGTAAATTACAAATTTTTGTGTGTTGTGGATTGAATTGGATTTAGATTTTTGTAATTGCGTCGATGAATATGGGAGGCTGTTGGTGGGTGGAGGACTTGGAGGTTGAAGAAGTTGCTATCACGGTTTTGGAATAAATTAGTGATTGTTTTGTTTTGGAATGAAATTGCTTACGGTAGATTTGTGTGTATGTGAAATAAATTAGTTTGAATTTGATTTTGGAATGGAATTGCTGAAGTTGAAAATTTGAAATTGTTGGATTGAAGAATACTGTAGGTTTTCTTATTTTGTTATGAATTTCTTATATGAAAATTAGAATTGAAATTGACAATGGAATTGTAAAATAGGATTAGTATGTAATTAATTAATTATGTATTATGCAAAGATTGTTAAAACTTAAAATTGAAAGTTGATAATTAACATTTA
>JANKOE010000204.1:25479986-25490744 GCA_026284465.1 Erythroxylum citrifolium
CCGGGCTGTGGAGAGCGTGGATCGGGCTTGGGCCTGTCCTAGTCGTCGAATACGGGCCTATTCTATGGAGGACAGACCGATCGGCCCATGGGTTGCCTTAACTGGATCCGGGCCTTGCATGGCCGACCTAACCATGGCTCAGGGCCTGCTGTATAGAAGATGGACCAATCGACCCGTGGGTTGTTTTGAATGGGGTCCGGGCCTGGCACGGTCGGCCCGACCAAGTTATAAAACTTATTTAAAAGTTTTTAGAAAGAAATAAAAAGAGGAATCTTTCAAAAGTTATAACAAAATAAATTTCTTAAAAATAGATACTCTTAATTGGATATCAATAAAATTCAAAATACAATTTTGGCAGGATTACTCCTACACTTTGATCAAGAGAACCTTTATCTTATGGTGAAGACCCTAAGGTCGAAACCTTAACTTCACTGTTTAACAAGGAAGGCTCTAAGATCCATTAAAACACGCTAGAGTAAATGCAGGATGTGTGGATGGTTAGACTCTCAACTTATCATCAAATGACTTCCCTATACGGCCCTGTAATCTTCCTCATATTTTGTCTTCTAGAGAGCAAATTGCAAAAGTCCACCGAGAGTAATGAGTGGATACTCAAATTGCACCTTGTAAGTTCCTCCTCGCTCCAACTACATCTGAAGTTGCATTAAACATAAAGTCATAGGCCTCAACCATAACTAAAATAGGGAGAAATATGATGGAATATAATATAGTCAAACAAAATCTTAAACATTACCAAAGTTCGAAGATCCATGGGTATCTATCCCCCCAAATAGAACTACTCTAAATAAGTGTTATGGTCTAGTCATCTTCACTAGTTGGTTATTTCTTAGACAAGCATCTAACTTTTCCTAGGTGTAGTATTAAGTGAACTCAAAAAGGGGAAATCTGAGACTAGAGAAAACACTAATGTCTGAGAATGATATCTTCATCTTTAAGTTTACGAGAGATGCAAATCTATTAAGAATTATTCAACAGGGACTATGGAACATTGCAGGATAACCTCTCTTACTTTAAAAGTGGTGTTATAGTATGAGCCTAGATAGGAGTAAGGTTAAATATATTCCTATGTGGGTAACTTTCATAATATCCTGTTAGAATATTAGACAGTTGATGGACTTGGCTTCCTAGCAAGCTCCTAAGGAAAACCTTTACGTCTAGATGTTCAAAACACCAAACGAGACATTATTGGTTATGCCAGAATTTATATAAAGATCAATATGGAGGAGGATTTCCTTGATATACTTCCTATAATGAAATTGGACATGGATGGAGAGGTGGTTAGAACAGAAATTGAACTATCACATATGTTGTTCTAAGCCTATGATTCTCAAATGTTCAAATTTCCAATGTGAAATGCCTGACTAATTGATTCATTTTGCTTATAACCTTTTTAGGGCTCCAGATCTTATTGAAATTACTATTATTTATACATCTAACTTCCCTTCCAAAGGGTCAAGCTATAAGAGGACTTAAGGAGAATTAATGGAAATATTCAAAAGCCTTTAGGTATTAATGAGGGACTTTAATTGTTTCCTCCACCTCAATGAAATTGAGGGTATTAGAGTAAATCCAAAGAAACTTAGCAAGAAGCTAAGCCATATTGTCAATCATATAAAGGTGGTTGGTTTAGATTTTGCAGGACAGCTCCACACTTAGTGCAATAGACAACAGGGTAAATGGCTGATCAGGAAAAAGCTCGAGCTATGGTGAACTAGGAGTGAATTAACAATTTTCTTGCTAGCTTTACCAACTTTAGGCATTCATTTTACTCATACCATTCTTTCATTGAAATTACTCAACAAAATACTTGCTCCCCTCCTGAAGCCCTTTTTATGTTTCTCAACTTTGTCTTTAAGTTGGAAGGATTTGGAGAAGTAGTAAGAAATGGTACGAAGATTTTAATTGCTAGATGTAAGAGTTTTCAATTGATGAGGAAGCTTCAAGTAATAAGAGATGGGTTAAAGTTCTCTAAAGGAAACATTGTCCTAATACTCCATAAACTCCAGTCACCCTAGTCCACACACATTCATATAAACCCATTGACTTGACCCGTACCGGTCCAAGGATTCAACTTAATGAAGTTTGCAAAAAATTGCAACAAATTTTGTGGAATTACGAATTTTGGAATTGTAGAAATTGACATTGAAATATTGAATTGTGTTGATCAGTTGATGTTGATTTGAATATTAAATTATGTATTTTTTCTCTACAGAATATTGATATAGATAAATGAATATTGAATTGCGAATTTATGATAAATTGTGTTTTTGAGTCTTGTGACTTTGTGTTGCATAGTAATTCTATATGTTAAATTGCTGGTTATTGGTGAATTGTGATGGATTAAATTGAATTATGTAGGATATTGTATATGTTGACTATAGAGTTAATTTAAGTAAAAAACTGAGAATGTTGATTAAATTGGTGAATGTAAGATTGTTAAATTAAAGTTGAGAATTAAGATTTTAGTAACAATGTTGATTAAATTTAGTTAAGAAAACAAAATGTTGATAAGCATTACAAAGTGAATTGCATAAGCAAACAAAATATTATAGTTGAATTGTGTGATTATATAAAATAGGTTATAAATTTGTGAGTTATGGTTGAAATTTAATAGGTTATATAATCATTTAAAATGAGTTATATAAGATGTATGTGCTTTTATGTTAGTTTTGACGTTTGAGTTAAATAATACATATTTTGTGATAGTAGTTGATGATGAAGTTATGTGTTCTTTATTTTGATATGAAGTTATTAAGTTAATTTTGTTATATGTTTTCATTTATTTTTATAGATAAATGGAAGACAGTTCAAGTACTCCTAATAATTCAACCACTTCAATAAGATTCAATGATCCAGCTTGAGCTCATGCTGGATTAGTCTCCGGAATAAAGAACCATACTATTTGTTTATTTGTTAACAAGCATTTGAAAGGTGGAGGAATCACTAAATTAAATAAGCATTTAAGTGGGGTCAAAGGTGATATGGAGCCTTATAAAAAAGTGAGTCATGATGTAAATTGACAAATGAAGACTTTGCTTAAAGAGTATCAACTTGAGAAAAATAGAAGGAAAAGATTGAATTAAAAAAGTTGATGGAGTGTGGTGGTCTAAGGTAACTGGAAGTGATGGCTATGGTGTTTAGGTATGATGGTTGAAGTTTTGTAAAAATTGGAATTTCTCGAGTATAAACGAATAGGCAGATTGTAAGGCAAATTTCAGACAAATGGCTTGAAATTTGGAGGTGATTCTTGAAGCAAAATTGTAGAACAGGATGTGGGCTACAACTTTGATGAAGGAAGTTTTTCAATTGGAGCAATGACTTAGAAGTTATGGTTGATTTAGTTGGCCAATGTCTGGAAAGGTGTAGCAACGGAATTGAATAAGAAAATGAATGAAAAGGATGAGTGTTTTTGGAAACAAACAAAACCCTATTAGTTTTTGGAAACTAACAAAACCCAAGGAAAGATAATAAATTGCAAAAGTAAATTCTCTCTTAATTTTTGAAGCATAATTGTCCCTTTTAGAGAGGTTACAAATGCATATATAAGGAAATGTAAAGGAAAACTAAGGGTCTTGATGGATTTGGTTTCTCATCAGCCTATAATACTACCATTAAACATCATAAATAAGGAAATAAAACCTTCATAACTACTATCATAAAGGCTGCAATAGAAGGTCTCTTAAAGGAAAATAGATCAATGCATAAAAAGAAAGTAAATAAGTAATTAAAGGCTTTTATTCTTCTCATCACTTTGGTTGGGCTTGAGATGCCTTTTGGGCTGCAAAACCATGTCAAAGTGTACAGAAAAGACTCCCTTTGTTGGCTGAATTAACTCCTTCAAATGGTTGGTTTTGGGCTTCATAATCAAGGCCTGGCAAACTCTAAAGGGCTTCAATAAGATTTGCAGCTTCAAAATAAGATTGGGCTCCTCTTCAAGTTCTTCTTCTTCGACCATGCCTTCTTCATCACTACTTGTTGGATTGAGGCCCATATTAGTAACATCTTCTAATGCTTGGCTTGATGGACCTCCATCATTGTCCTCTCCTTCAAAGGCTTTGTCTTGGTCTTGGACTTGGGCTTGGTCAGATTGCATTGTGTCTTCCACATACTTGGTTAATTCACAAACATTGAAAGTATTTGAAATGTTGTAAGTGTTTGGAAATTCTACCTTGTATGCATTTTGATTCACTTTTTTGAGAATTTTAAATGGACCCTCCGCTCTTGGCATGAGCTTGTTCTTCCTTTTCATAGGAAACCTTTCCTTCCTTAAGTGTACCCAAACAAGATCACCCTCTTTGAATTCCATAATGGCCTTCATTTTTGCTTGCTTCTTGTAAGCCTCATTCTTCTTTTCAATGTGGGCTTTGTCTTTGGCATGGAGTTTGACAATTTCTTGAGCTCTATTTTCAGCCTTCATGTTGGATGGGATACTAGAATGGGCCGGACCCAAATCAAAAGGAACAAGTGGGTTAGCTCCATAAACTAATTCAAAAAGAGTAAAATTTGTAGTCTTACTCTTTGAACTATTATATGCAAATTTAGTATGGGCCAAAAGATTGTGCCAATTCTTCACTTTCCCCTTTAATAAGCTTCTCAAAATGTTGCCTAAACTCCAGTTAACTACTTTCGTTTGATCGTTCGTTTGAGGATGGAAGGTCGTGCTAAACTTTAAAGTAGTTCCTAGTCTAGCTCACAAATGTCTCAAAAAATGGCTCAAAAATTTTCTGTCTCTATCACTAACTATACTCCTAGGAATTCCATGGAGTTTTACAATATGTTTGAAGTACAAGTTTAGAACATAAGATGCATCATTAGTTTTATTACAAGCAATAAAATGGGCCATTTTGGAGAATCCATCCACAACAACCATAATGGAGTCATGATTTTTCCGAGTTCTTGGCAAGCTTACAATGAAGTTGATACTTACATCTTCCCAAGAAGCATTTGGAAATGGCAACGGTAAGTATGGGCCGTGGGCCCTCCTTGTCATTTTGGCTTGTTGACATGTGTTGCATCCCTCCACAAGCTTTGCTACATCTTTTCATATCTTGGGTGTAGCACCCCTTTCTGTAGGGTACATACCGGGATGCCCTGAGGACATTCCAGTACATAACTTATGATAATAGTGTGCTACGATCAACCACAATATTCACTTTACATGGCATCATATATGTTATTCTCTTATGAGCGTCATTAAGAAATTCACAATATTTTAAAACCCAAAATTTTCTCATTTCGTTTCATAAAAATTGAAGGTCTACAATGTGTCTTTCAACATTCCCTACATGTACATCATCAAAGCCTAATACACAAGTGCCACATGAAAGAGGAAATACACAAAATCTATCTAATCTGTCCAAAACCCAGCTGACCGACCTTTGAGCCATGACTTCTCTTCTCAAATCACAAGTCTACACTGTTTGTAGCGTCTCTTAGTAGCTAGAGTCATCTCTTAGTCCTAAGAAGTCAACGTTGCAATTTTGGTGAGTTTTGCGAATTCAATGAGGTAACCATCATTGATGGTTCACTTAATTCATACATCACATCAATACATGTAACAATTTATTCACATATTTGCATAATTAATCACATACCACATTCTCACTTAAGAATAGGCAATTTTGCATTTCAGTCAATCAAACATACTTATTAAAATGCATATGAAATGCTCATGTAACTCTTTTTAAATTTTTCGTTGTTGTGACCGAGTGCCTAAATTGTCCTGTATCTATTGTGGATACCAGGCTCATTGAAAACTGTCCCGTATTCATTGGGGATACCGGGCTCATTTGATATAGTGAACCTTTGGCTCTTATACACTTTCTGAGCTTTACGCTCTTTTTCACAATCTAAGCTTTAAGCTCTTTTTCGGTGGCTACTCCGGTCACAACTCTCATTATCTGATCATGCATTCATGTATAGAATGCATCTCTCGAAATCGATCGTATCATAAAACATTTAGTTCATCACATTCATATACAAGTACCACTTCAATATCTCATTCACATGTCACAATCATCGGACCTTCATTGTCCGAAATCAACACAATTAAATCACATTCATTCAATAATTCAAACACAATAAGATCAAACAATTAATTAAGTGAGACCATCTAGGCTACTCACAAGTCACTTCCGAAGATAATACCTGGAAGTTCTAACAATGTCTGGGGTTGACGTTCCAGTTGCTCCTCTATAATAAGCAATATACACATATTACAATTTGCACAATTATAAGTGTTTAACAAATGCACATGTATGTATATGAAATATGCATAATGTATGTTCATGACAATCCCGGGTATTTTTCCATTATCCTCATCACATAATTAATCCTTTCTCAAAACTCACCTGAGTATAATTTATAATTAGGTTTATACCTTAATAAAACCCTTAAAATCATAATTCATAACTCATTGAATCACTTTCAAATTGTTCCAAAACTAAATTTTGGGTATACTATTCTTGACCATTTATACCATGAAAATGATGAAATTTTGTCACACTTTCTTTTAGAAAATTATTCTCCCATCTCTTAAGTTTCTAATGACACCAAAATCATTCAATTTGGTTCAGAAATCTAAAAGTTATTCTCCTAATATTTTCAGACTATTCTTATTCTGAAACAGTACACTGTACTCAACTTCCATCCAGAAATTGAAAGTCTTAGAGATTGAATTAAAAATTGACTTCTTCAGATGATTTGTAGTCCTATGTCTCTAGTTTACTCGAAATTAAAAAAAATAATCTCATTTGGATCTCTAGAGAAGAAGTTATGGTCAAAAGAAACAAGATTGTTCAATTTGCAATTTCTCTCCGGTGTTCAGACCAAAAATTCACAGATCCACATTTCCATCTTTTATTCACAGTGAACATGAAAAATGTTTATTTTTCTCTTATTCATGACAGGACAATAAATCACCATTTTTGTTTCATAAAATAACAACTCTAAAGGATTAACAAGATATTCACTTGATAAAACTCCAAAATCTTCAAAAACTCCAAAAAGCCATAACTCTCATGGACCCACGTACATCATTTTGAAGGTGGTTTAGGTTAGGTTTTTCTTGAGGCAAAAGAAATAGATAACGAAGTTGGAGTAGCAAAAGGTAGATGAAAGCAAAATATAACTCCAGTGAAGGTTTTGGTGAATAAAAAGTCCATGAAGGAAAAAGCTTGCAGAAGATAGTTTTGAAGAAAAGACTAAGTCAAAAAGTTACTTAGTCTTTCAAGTATAAAAGAAACGTGAAATGGGTTTGTTAAGTCAAGAAGACTTCACTTCTTCTATTGATTTTGATAAAAGTCAAATAATAATAACAATAGAAGTGTGTGAACTATATTGATGAATTTGTTAAGAGCACAGATAAATATATGTGGCATAATTCATCAAATCAAGATGATACTTAAGTAAAAGCTGAATTCATCTTTTACTTAAGATAGATAAGACGAAGTGATTAAGTCTCAGATGGATCAGACGAAGTGCTTATGTCTCAGATGGATTAGACAAAATGCTTAAGTCACAGATGGATAAGACGAAATGCTTAAGTCTTAGATGGATCAGACGAAGTGCTTAAGTCATAGATGGATCAAGTGTTTAAGCCACAGATGGATCAGACGAAGTGCTTAAGTCACAGTGGATCAGACGAAGTGATTAAGTCTTAGATGTATTAAAAGAAGTGCTTAAGTAACAGATAGATCAGACGAAGTGCTTAAGTCGCATATGGATCAGAAGAAGCGCTTAAGTCACAAATGGATAAAACAAAGTGCTTAAGTCACAGATAAATCAAACGAAGTGCTTAAGTCACAGATGGATCAGACAAAGCGCTTAAGTCACAGATGGATCAGACGAAGTGGATGCATCTAAGCAAGACGAAGTAATTGAAGAATGTATTAGAACGTCAGTTAGTTGGAGTTGGTTACAGGACTCAACTAATAACATAATCTAGAAGATTTTAAAGATTCATATCTTAGACAATTTAACACAATTCAACTTTACTCCATATGTCTCTAAAGTTTTCAATATCATTATTCTTATTTCTATTTCCATTATCAATTCCGGTAATACCCCATATCATTGGAAATAAGTCCTAAAATTCACAAAAGTTCAAAATTAACAGCTACGCTCTACAATTAAATTTTCAATACAAAAATTTCACAATTCTCAATAATATCACATCACAATTCAATTATATCCGAAATTATCCATGAATGCATGTACAATTATTTTCATGTGCAAAAATTCACGATTCACGTGTATGTGTATATCATATAAGGCATGAGCATGTAATGCATTTCTAATCTCCCAATACTCTTTCATATTTACTATTTTAACCTTCCCGCAGGTAATGGGATGTTACACTTAGGGTCCAGCCTAGTTGGTACAACGGTTCAGGTATCAAATTTGATACTATTTGTAACAGCTTAGACTATCCGTACGCAGATATTGTCTGCTTTGGGTTACCCCTCAGGCCAAACCTCTCACGGTTTTGCTCTTCCCACCCTTGGAAAAACGCGTCTTAAGGGGAGAGGCATCCATACCCTTATAAGGCATAATTTGTTTTCCTCTCTAACTGATGTGGGATCTCACACTATCCACCCCCTTAGGGGCCAGCCTAGCTGACACAACAATTCGGGTACTGGTTTTAATACTATTTGTAGCAGCCCAGACCACCCGCCCACAGATATTGTCCGCTTTAGGTTGCCCCTCTAGCAAAACCACTTATGGTTTTGCTCTTCCGACCCTTGAGAAAACACGTCTTAAGTGTTAAGTCAAAATGACTTTACGATTAATAATTTTGATGACAAACAAAAAGGAGACAAATGAAAAGCAGACGAAACAGAAAGCAGATGGAAGCTTAGCAAAAAGCAGAACAGAAAGCAGACGGAAGCTTAGCGAAAAGCAGACGAAATAGAAAGCAGACGGAAGCTTAGCGAAAAGCAGACGGAAGCTTAGCAAAAAGCAGACGAAAGCTTAGCGAAAAATAGACGAAACAAAAAGCAGACGGAAGCTTAGCAAAATCAGACGAAAGCTTAGCAGAAAGCAGACGGAACGAAGAAAGCAGACGAAAGCGGAAAGAAGACGAAAGTATCAGTCTGAGTTAGTTACAGAACTCAACTGAATAACCGTTTCTTTAAAGATTCAAGAAGCAGTTGCAGACGGAGGCTATAAATAAGAAGTCAAAGTCGAAGACTGTGCAGCGTAAATTGAACTGATAAAAGCTAGAGAGATATTACTGTGCAAAATCGTAGAGCGATATTTTTACTGTAACAAGCTCACAACACTATTCAAGTTTGAAAGTGCTACAGATAGCCTGAAGAGGCTAAGCGTAAAAGAATACTGATTGTAAAGAGACCTGAAGAGGCTCAGCGAAAAGAATACTTGTAAAAGTTTGAGAGTTAGTGAAATCTCAGAAGATTATCTGAGGACTGGACGTAGCCCACGGTTTGGGGTGAACCAGTATAAAAATTACTGTGTCAAGATCTCTCAACTATCTCTATTTCATTACTGTGATTTTTGATATCTCTAATACGCAAGTTTTTAGAAAAACGTTTACAAACAAGAGTTAAAGTAATTCTTAACTGAACAAGTTTTTGTTCTAAATAATAAGTTTTCTTTAAACTGGGGTTAACGAAAAAGTTATCACAATTCAACCCCCCCTTCTTGTATATTTGTATATCGTTGTATTAACGTGTGATTCACTTCACTTTCGACTATTCATGATGGTTGAATAATTTCAATTTCTGTCGCACCATACATGATCAAAATACTCTTTAAAATAAAACTCCATGAAAAAAACATATTCGTTTACTTCAATTTATCTCATGATTTTCAACTATAGGGATCATAGATCATCTTCTATACCATATCCATATATATTTTTCATATGTACTTAATTGCATTATTCACCAATGTAACCCCATTATAAGATATGTATTCCTAACAACTAGTCGCCATTACCTTGAGAATTTCTCCATATATCACTATCATTTGTTTCATAATCTACTCGCACATTCTGAGTCGATTTAGAAACGTAAACATCTAGCCATCTTGAAATTTTAATCTCAATTCCACTAATATCTTTTTATACCAAAACATAACTCTCATCACATCAAATAAACAGTCCTCCTAAGTTTCCAATTTCAACCTTTCAATTCTACTTTACTTGTATACTTTAAATCTTGTCATTTCCACTTAAGTCACTATTTCTCCTCATAAGTCAAAATCATGGAAATATTTTTACCTCCATTCCATTCAAATACATAACCACAACCAAAATTCTCATAACCAATTTTCAATTGTTCAAACACAAAGAATTTCTCAATAATCAAAATCAAGGAAATCAACACTTTAGAAATTTCCAAAACATTCATAAAATCACATGTCACACAAATTATCATATTAAATCTCAATAAATCAATCACAATGAATTCAACCAATTTATGCAATTTCTAAAATCAATGAAATTAATCGTTCGAAAAATAATAGTTTAAAAACATTTTTCGCTTTCTTTATTTTTTAAAACTCATATATAGCTTATAAATCAAAATGTAAACATGCTACCCACCTCAAATGTAAACATGCTACCCATCTCATATCCTTGCTAAAAACTTGTCCCAAGCATCACTTCTCCAAAGCCTTTCTTCTTTCCTCCAATTTAAAATTTCCTAAACCAATTTCATCCAAATTCAACATCACAAAAGGTATAATCCTCAAAATTAACTTAAGAAATCACAAACT
>JANKOE010000204.1:25623852-25655815 GCA_026284465.1 Erythroxylum citrifolium
AAATAAAAATAATTTATTAGTAATAAAAATAAAAATAATTTATTTTTAAGTTTTATTTAATTTATAATTATTATTAGCAATAAAATATTTATTATTATTTTAAAAACTTTGAAAAAGGAGGGGGGGGAGGAAGGAGAGGTACGAGGGAGGGTTGAAAATTTTGCAAAAAAGTCACTCAATTTTTTAAAATTTTCGATACTAACCGGTATTTGACCGGTATTTTAAATACGAGTTGGTACCGGTCGGTACCGACAAAATTGGCTGGTATCGACCGATATTTTTTTGCCGATATTGACTATACTCATACCAGTACCAATTTTCGGTCGAAACGGAACGTACCGACTGGTACGGTACGAAATTCAAAATCACACCGTTGTTTCATTATATACTTTACTCAATTTTGAAGCAAAAATTTTTGAATATTAAGTATTAACTAGAGAATTGGCAATATAAAGATGAGTTAAACAATAACGGGATGTTTGGAAACTTTCAAATTAAATTCATCTTTCACTGCGAGATAAGGAACTAGAAAAGACATCGTTTGATTACAGTAAAAACGATCACAATCCATTCACAGCCAATCAATGTCCTTTCATCACCTTATCTGCTGTTCTTCTCCACTGGCTCCGTCTCTCTCTGCACAGCCATGGCGGAGGCAACTTCGACAAATTTCCACACTTCTCTTCTTCCCTCGTTCACCCCTCTCCGAAAACCCAATAGACCGTTCTTAGCTGTTTGTTACCCGTCATTTTCTATGCAAAAACGATACTACTTAAGGGTTCGCTGCTCCTCCTCATCAGTTTCAATGGGAGACACCACCACCAAAACGAAAAACGGGACCCACATAGTTCCATGGGGCTGCAACATCGATTCTTTGGAGAACGCGGAAGCTTTGCAGAATTGGCTTTCCCTGTCTGGGCTACCTTCGCAGAAAATGGCCATACAGAAAGTGGAAGTTGGTGAGAGAGGTTTGGTTGCTTTGAAGAATATCAGGAAGGGTGAGAAGTTGCTCTTTGTGCCTCCCTCCCTTGTTATTACTGCTGACTCCGTAAGTTCTTGTTAATAAAGTTGGTTGGTCGTTTTTCACTTTCCTAGTGCAATTGTATTCACAATAAAGACTATATTTTTAATGTTATTACATATATGATGACTTTAGAGAAGTAAAAATTTATAGTGGTAGAGCTGAAGTGGGAATTTATATCATGCAGTATGAAGATCAAAATTGTCTTTTTTCCCCTCAATTTTGGATATCTTAAATCAAACCAGCAATAATTATGTATTTGGTCACACCTGTGGTTCATGAAAAATGTTGTTTGATCTGTCTTGCTTCAGAGAAAATATTATTGCAGTTAAAGTTTTCTTGGTTTTTATTGTTATAAAAGTATCATTCAATATTGCTGGGCGTTGAAAATTATAATGCTAGGAGTGGAGTTGTCCTGAGGCTGGTGAGGTGTTGAAAAGATACTTTGTGCCTGATTGGCCATTGCTCGCAACCTACCTGATCAGTGAAGCGAGTCTTCAGCAATCATCAAGATGGTGCAATTACATTTCAGCCCTACCGAGACAGCCCTATTCACTTTTGTACTGGTAAGCTCTTCTCATTTGGTTCACGTTTCTTCACCTGTAAACAGAAAGGGTCTACTCTCAGTTTCTTTCCCTATAGCTTTTTTGTATGCTTTCAGGACACGCGAAGAACTAGATAGGTACTTAGAAGCTTCACAAATCAGAGAGCGGGCAATTGAACGGATTACCAATGTTATTGGAACGTATGTGCCTGATTTGGTTTATGTTCTCGTCACATTACTAGCTCATCTTGATTTAAGATTTTCACTTGAACATGCATCTCCCTTGCAGATTTAATGATTTAAGACTAAGGATATTTTCAAAGTATCCTCACCTATTTCCTGAAGAGGTATTGAGAAAATTCCTTAAATTTTTTGTTTTAGGTTGTGATAACACAAGTTACAGATCTTTTTGTGATATAATTTTTGTAAAGATTATATATCATCATCTTTCAAAAAAAGAAAAAGATCTATATATCATCTTGTTAAACCTAAAAACTACTCTGCGAAGTAGTTGTAAGTTTTATCCAATCAACCCAGGAACATTACACTTGATGGGCATTTTATATACTTTGGACCTCTGCTCCTTTATTCTTGGGATGCAAGAGGCACAATGAGACAACCAATGATTATCCAGTGTTGCATGCACTATTGCTTAAACCCATATCTTGTTCGAACCTGAATTTCATCTCCCTTCCAGGTATACAATCTGGATACTTTCATGTGGTCATTTGGCATTCTTTTCTCCCGATTGGTGAGTAAAGTTTTATTATTGTCTTGTAAATTTGATCCCTGATTTTTCAGTAATAATCAAACTACAATGAATTTCTTTTAACACTAAGTGGAATTAGGCTGCTTTGCTCATAAATCCATAAGTTAAAATTTCATGTTATGAAGCTTTGACCAGGTTGATGAATCAAAACAATGATAAATAATTTTGAAGTGATGAAAAATCAAAGGCAGCTTGTCTTTCACGTCCAATTATAGTTTCTTTTCTTTATCTCTTATTGGAATTAGCTCCTAAACTCTTGAAATTATTTCTTTTCTTTTGATTTCCTGGAAATGAAAGATTACTAGTTTGAATTGCTATTAATGGACAAAAATACCCTTATCATTTGTTTTACTGATTAGGAAAGCAGATAACTATTAGCATTTTCTTGACTTCCTCCAACTTTATAGAAGTCTTCTCCTTGGTTACATGAATTGAATTGAACATTTAGTTTTTCGTGGTTATCTGACTTGATTGGTCTCCCCGGCAAAGGTTCGTTTACCCTCGTTGGATGGAAAAGTTGCCTTGGTTCCCTGGGCTGACATGATGAATCATAGTTGTGAGGTGTGTAAATTAGTTTTTCTTTATTTATTTAGCGTTAAAGAATTTGAGCTTGGTCGTTATAATGACGTACCTTGCAATTGGCTGAGCCAGGTGGACACTTTTTTGGATTATGACAAGTCCTCGTTGGGAGTTGTCTTCACAACTGACCGATTGTACCAACCAGGTGAGCAGGTAAAGAATGTTTCTTCTGGAGAATGACATGAAGTGATTTTTTGTCATTATATTACCTTAAAATTAGAAAGATGATTCTAGATGTTTTGTTGACTTTATTTTTGCATCGGTTGCCTATAATTAAATATTAATAACGAAGTTTTTATGAAGAATGAGACTTGCTTCACTGATACTTCTGGATTGGAAAGCTACATCCATCTTTTCATGTAACTGCTTAGTCACATCTAATGGTGGCACAAAGAGGAAAATGTAGACAGCCGTGTTGATGTAGGACAAATAGAAGAAATATTAATTAATAGCTAAAACTTAAAAAAATTATGAAATATGGTTGATATTAGGTTTCTGAAGTATGAAGTTTTTGGTCTGAATTTCAGTTTGGAATAGTTGAATTTCAGATTTGAGTATAGCTGAGTTTTTAGTGTTTGATTATTGCAATTTAGGATAGGATTTCAAGGTTTTGTCTGTTGGAATTTTAGTTAGGTGAATAAGTAATGGAGGATAGGGAACTAGGAATCAATCCTAGAGTCTAAGAATCACTCCTAGAAGAATCATAAATTTTAATTGAAAACTCAAGTTTATAGAAAAAATTTAGGATATTTTATTATTATAGGGCTGAGTACAACTATTTAAAGAAGTTCTTAGATCCTTATTCTAGTGTGAAAGGATTCATAACAAATTTAAATACTATTATAATAAAAATTCTATAAATTTAAGTCCTAAACAACTATGATAATATATCTAAAACGAGAATTACATATCTAACTTACTACTTCTTATCTAATAAGGAATCTTAGCATAATCTAAATTTTAGCCCTTATTATCTTTGTTACCAAATTAATTCTCATTGTTCATCCCACCAAATTAATGCTTGTGGTTGACTAATTTTTCTTCTTTTATTTTTTTATAGACTTTAAGCTCTGTTGCATTAATTCTTCCCGACTTATTTGAAGTTGTCCTTGGCATAGAATGTGACAAATACTAATTATATAAGTTTGGATTCAGCTTATAAAATTCAGATTCTAAACTTTTAAGTGCTGTCAAAAGTGATCTTTTTTTGCAATTAATAAGTAATTGTCGATCCTCTAATTCTTATGGCTACAATTTGTTCATCACGAGCATCCTTTGTCTCCTCTTTAAGGTGAGGAGTTACTGAACTTCTTACAGCTACGGTAAGAGATTGTGTATCATCATATCCAATGATAAATAGTTAAGTCCGCAACATTAAAAATATAATTAATTTCCATGTCACTTGGTAATTCCAAAACATAAGCAGTATAACTTATCTTCTTGAAGATTTTATAAGGTCTAACGCTCTGCAAATGAAGTTTCTTATATTTTCCTTAGAAGACCCTCTAAGCGAATCCTTATCATCACCATTAATTGAATTCCACCAATTGGCGATGTTGATCATTATGTTCAAGTTGCTAGTCGTTATATTTCATTATACCTCATCAAAGACATCCCTCATATGTTGTGGAAACCTTTAAATTCAACATTGTCTTGTGTTGTATGTAGTAAAGGAACCAGATCAATAGGTTTTCATGATTGAACTCTCAAAACTATGTCAAATTGACTCTTACTAGTTGACCTAGTTTTAGAACTATCGTATGCAAATTTTTCCATAGGAAGAATTCGGTCTCAATTATTTATATTGTCTCCAGCTAAACATCTTCACAAGTCTCCCAAATTTCTATTTACCACCTTTGTTTGTCTATCGATTTGGGGATAAAAAGAGCATGAAAATTGGAGCTTAGTATTCAATATTTTTCATAGAGTTCTTCAAAAATAACTCATAAACTTCATATTAGATGATGGTTAAAGGTGATCCATAGAGACATACAACCTTTTTGAAGAAGAGTTTAGCAATATAGACAGCATCATTAGTCTTGGAACATGGAATCAAATGACTCATCTAGGAAAATTTATCCACCACTACAAGAATAGAATCATAACCTCATATAGATTTAGGAATTTCCAACATAAAATCCATACTTATGTCCTGCCATAGTTCATGAGGCGTGCGGATGTGAATAATCCAGAATTTTGCTTCGTTCCTTTAGCTAATTAATATGTTCAACATTGTTGTATGATTTAAAGACACCTCGTGCTTTAAAGAGGGCCCATAAAAGCGATCTTCAACCATGGCTATGGTTTTGTTTCTTCCAAAGTGACTTGCTACCCCTTTTCCATTTAGTTCTCAAATCACATACTTATAAAACTATCATGTAGGCAAAGTTGATTTTCTTTGAAAAGATAGTCATCATGGATCACAAAAAGGAAGTGATTGTCCCTTTGTTTGGTTGCAATTTTTGAGTAAATTGTTCCAAAATTTCGATCTAAAATATATTTCTCCCTTTAGGATTTTAAATCCTACAATTTTTTACTACCAAAGTGTTAAGCAAATGGCTCTTTCTACTCAATGCATCTGTCACCTTATTGTCATTTCCTTCCTGATGTTTAATAACAAAGTTGCTTCAAAAATTCATTCCATAAGGTATGCCTTTTGTTGAAGTTCTTTTATGACTTGAAGTGCTTCAGATATTCATGATCCGAATATATAATAAATTCCTTATTATCTGTGATAACGATGCTAATTGTAAAGAGAAGATACCATTGCATAAAGAGAAGATACCATTGCATAAAATTCTTTGTCATAGCTGAAATGTTATTCTTCTTAACTTTTCACTGAAGTATCCAACTGGGTATCCCTCTTGGTTGAGAATGCCTTCAATTTCCACATGAAAATTTTGGAAGTTGCAAAACAGGAGATTCAACAATCTTTTTCTTGATTTCTTCAAAGGCTTTAGTTGTTGCCGTTTGACCAAGTAAATTGTCCTTTCTTCATACAATTAGTAATAGGTGCCATTATGGTGCTAAAATTATGAATAAATCAACTATAGAATGTTGATAGTTCACCCACTTCTTTTTGTAATGTAAGGGATATTTTGAATGTTGTTTCTGTTAATTCTCTCACTACCATTGCAAACATAATTCCCTTCCTCTTACTAATAACTTTAAATTCTCTCTCCTTTAGGATATTAGGAGACTTTCCTTGGCATTTATGGTTGCCTTATTGCTTTCTCTTTACCTTCGTAGCTTGTCCACCTTTATAGGTTTTAAAATATGGAAACATAAGTTGATTGGTGTTAGCTTTTCCAAAATGCTACACATCTTGATCATAAAGCGATAATTAAGTACAATATGAGATACCTTCATAGGAATAACATCACACCAAATAGAGTCTTCATATATTCCTAATTTGAAAGACACCAAACACCTTCGAGCAACTTGTATAGAGCTATCATCCACCCAATTAACTTTATCTATGGATGTCTCTCCAAAATTAAATTCAATTGCTTCACTATATTCCCCAATACCATATTCATACTACTTACTATAGTAGCTATAAGCTTGCATATTTTATAACTGCATCAAACTTGAGTGAAAAAATAGCAATATACAGCCATTCTTCTTGTTCTTCCACCTTAAGGGTTATAATTATATGTCTCTTTCCAACTCCTCTCTAGCTTCGTTTTCACTCACTTATTCATTAGATTCTTTCTTTTCTTTAAGGATGACAATGAGCCGGCCCTGTCAATGTTTTAAAAATAATTTTTGTTAAAATTAAGTGTAAAATGTCTTCTTTTTAACTAAGTTCGGGCCTGGGTTGCCTAGGCCCCGAGCTACCTGAGGTCCAACTCTTCTAAGAAAAATGAAATCTTTTTGCTTAGAAAAATTGGACCTCGGGTCGGTTTAGGCCTAAGCCTGGGCCATAAGTTGGCCATTGAAAACGCCTGAATCTAGGCCCATGGGCCGACCCATTGCCATCCCTACTTCTCTTTTTCATAAGCATGTTGACTCCTATTACATCATAAACACTTCTTGTCATTGCTGCCTCCTTTTGTTCCAATCTCAGATATAATTTTGCCTTTAGTTCAGCTCCTTGAGAAGTTTTGTAGTTGTTTAGTTACAGACATAATTCCTTGTCTAAGGGATGTGAACTGATCTTGGAGATCTTCTTGATAATTAAATGTTAATAATTTTTTTTATGATAACTTCAACTTCATCTCATCCTAATTTGCAATTGGTGGTTGGCCTGCTTTTTTGAAGTCTATCCTCTATTGACATCTACTAGATTTTAGCATATCCAACTAACCTCATCTTTGCAAATTGGACTTTTTGATCTTCTAAGATATGGTACTAGCCTTTTGCTTCAGCACAAAATTCTTTAGTAATATCATCAAGTGCATAATGTGTTTCAACTCTTTCTTGACCTCTAAAGTCTCACATGAACTTTCAAGTGTTGTTGATTAGTTCTTTATTTTGGATCTACCGGTAGGCATTGATTTCCTAACCTGACTTGCTGTTGATTAGTTTTGACCTCATTTTCTTGGATTTCACTTTCTCCACTCCCAACATCAAGTGTCTATTGTTGACCGATGTTGTTTTCTGGACTAGTTTTTGGAGTACCTTGTGATCGAGGTCATTAAGGTCTATCTTTTTATAATTCTCACAAGTATTTCATCTTGTTTTTGGTCACTGAATAATTTTCTATACGCTCTTCCGCTATGTTTTTCCATTGTAAATCAAAACTTTGTATAGCAAATTGATGTAGGAAAAATAGAAGACATTAACTAGTAGCTAAAACTCACAAAATTAGGAAATATGACCGATATTAGGCTGCTGGAATATCAAGTTTTAGGTCTGAATTTTAGCTCATAATGATAGAATTATAGATTTGGGTATAGCTGGATTTTAAGGGTTTGATTGCTAGAAATTTAGAAAGGTAAACAAATCCTTAAGATTTCAGGGTTTTGGTTGTTGCAATTTTAGAAAGGTAAACAAGTAATGGAGGGTAGGAAACGAAGAACCACTATTAGGGTCTAAGAATTATGGTTAGGAAAAAGTAACAAACCTTCTAATTAAAAACTCTTGTTTACAGAAAAAAATTCAAGATATCTTTTATTGAAAATTGAGTCCATACATATTGTCGAGATGTATTTTATTTGTAAATACTATTATTATTTGATACATATTAGGGGTGTTAATGATACCCCTTAATTTGAGGGATTTTAGATAAGATTTTCTCTATTTCTAGATTAGGTAGTTTCCTATTCTGTATCTAAGACTTATTGTATATATTTTGATACATTGTAACCCAAAAGGGTAAGAGAGAAATAAAGAATATTTCCTCTCAATTTTCTTCAACATGGTATCAGAGCTCTAGGGTTTCTTTGTCAAAATTCTGCCGTCGTACAACCTTCATTGTTGTCAGTTTTTCTCCAGTTTTTCACCACAATTATTGTAATTTTTCTCCGAGTCTTCTGTTTTTCACACCTTCTATTCCTTGACTATGTCTACAATCGAAACTTCCATCTTAGAGGAGGTAAATTCTGTCCAAAAAACTGATGAGTTACAAAACATTAGAGCTTCCTATTGACTCAATGGAAAAATTCTGTCCAAAACACTGACGAGTTACAAAACATTAGAGCTTCCTATTGACTCAATGGAAAAAAACTATCTAAAGTGGTCTCAATTCATTCGTACATACCTAAAGGGTAAAGGAAGACTTAGCCATATCACAAGAAATGGACCATAAAAGCAAGGCCCAACATTTGAAACATGGGATGAAGATGATTCAATGATTATGTCATGGCTTTGTGTTACGGTCCTGAGTTTGGGATTGCGTCACCGGATGATTAACCGGAGATTCTTCTCCCAACAAAGGGTTTTTACCCTTGTTCGTTCTCCTGGATGTACCTAAAATGAGTAATCCAACACAACTCGTCGAAGGGAGCTGCAACCTTGAAACTCGTTAACAGAGAGTTTCAATTCTTGTAATTTCTAATAAATTCTGCTTGTTTTCTTTATTGCTGAATAACTCCCTGCTATAGGGAAATCTCCTTACAATTAAGAAGAATAATAGAACTAGAATTCCTAGCTAAACAAACTCCTACTGCCAACTAGAATTCCTAAGTAAGGATTCAGAATCCTTAATAGACTCCCTTTCCTAATGAAACTCCTACTATTGAAAACATAAGGAAGTAATAGAACATAACCGAAAATAACAAATTTTAGACCACCTAGGATTCCTTATTTCCCACACGGCATCAGTATCTTAGGCAGTAAATTTTCTGCGTCGTTCATATTTTTGTCCCACGAATGCATCCGTAACACGTTGGGACTCGATGGATCCTACCATTAGTGACGCCTAACAAACTAGTCACCTCGTACATTCTGTTATCCTAACAAACTAGTCACCTCAGCTGCTAACTCACGCCCCCTTGCCCACTGTCCTTCCTCTGACATTCTCTCTCTCTCTACCGATGCCTAACATTTTGCATTAGAACAAAATGTGATTACAGAACCTCACTGGCAATTTGCTCAAACTAAATTATTCAACACAACCAAACCTTGATAACCTTGGTATTATATAAACTTTGTTTATTGTACAGACAGTTCATTGTACAAATGGGTAAAATATACAAGGCACAAAGTTTAAGATCATTCATAGAGTCCTTGTAACATCAAACTCTGCCAAGCGCTAATTTGGAATACTATAAATTAAGTAAACACTTAGCATACTGAGATTATTTCAAATGCGTACCAGTTTCCACAAATGTAGCATTATCTCCTGCAGTAAAGGTGTTGGATTCCATGAACAAAATATCTCCCTTCATGTTAATGTCAAACAGATGTAGCTACAAAATCAAACCAAAGTTCTTTCTATGAGCTTAAATCCATTTTAATACATTTTATCAAGTCTAAAGCTGCTTACTTTCCTGTGTTTAGCCTTAAGCTTTCCCTCCGGACCAAATACACAACAAGTATTATACAGCCGACCCATTTGCCTTTCAGTCAAAGATCCACCAACAATAGTTAAATCATAACAAGCAGCAGCTTCTGATAACATGGAAAATGATGGAGAACCATCCTCAACATCAAAGTCCTCGGAGAAATCAGCAAAGTAATCAGTTGAATAGGGACAGTTCCACATTTCCTATTTACAGAACATAGCCAACCAACAACAAGAGTCTTGTGGTTAAATTCATTTATATTGGTCCCACTAAGCCACAAAACCAACAACGAGAAAAAGGTAAGAGTTTTTAACTCACAGGTAATACAACAAGTTTTGCACCTTTCTGGGCAGCAACTTTAATCATGTTAAGGGCAATATTTAGGTTTCGATTCTTGTCTGGAACAACTGATAATTGGCAAAGAGCAATCTTGAACTGTCCAACCACGAAAAAGTTACAAACTTTGGTTTTGGGTTAAAAACCAAGTCATACACTTGAAATCCATCAAAAAACTTGCAACAGAGTTTGACTTTCTAGATGGGAAACCTCGTGTTATAATCTTGACGTACACAACCCCAGTGCAGGCATATGCACTGAAAACATCCTAATTCATAAAGAATAAATCGAAAAGAAAATTGACAGACAGGTTTCTGATGATGGAGACTGACCTTTGTAAGCATCAACAGATCAGCAGCAGCAACATTGATGTTTGCCCTGGTGCCTAATGAAGTTTCCATTCTGGAAAGCGAAAGGACTAGCCAAGCAGTGTGAAAATGAAGTCACCCGATAACTTGTCCCAGTCCGGAGTATGGACACATTACCCTTAAGAAATTAATCAAACTCATTTGCCTTAATAGATTAGGCTCGAAAAGATTGAAAAGCTCGGATTTCAATAATTAATACGTAGAATTTAAAAATTGTCTATATATAAAGTTCGGCTTGACCAAATTTTTATAAATAATTTATAATTATTTTTTTATTTTTGTCTAATATTTTATTTTTAATTAATATTCATATAAATATTATATTATTTTGATTTTTATAAATTATAAATTATTATATTTATTTATTTTAATTTATTTCAAGTGATTATCATTATTACTTCACCTATATTATTATAAGAAGTTATTATTTTATTCTAAAAAATTATGAATTTATTTTGAGTTTAATAAATAATTTTTGAATCTAACTTAATCTAGAGGTATAATCTATCCATTATTACTTCAGACACGACACTCCGATCGACTTAGCGATAACTATTCTATTTCAAACGAGTACTTTAAACATTTTTGTCTTTTACACTATAAATTGATGTAAAACACCTTTATATGATTCATACTTGCAAGATTTAATTCATCTGATCTAAAAATCATAACTCTGGTTATATAAAAAGAATCTAACAATGATCTCTTCATGTATTTGGATCCTAATTTTTAAGTCTCATAGAAGAAGCCGTTGGGATATCTAGATATATATATAAACATATGTTACTATTTTATGATGAAGAGATCGAGCCAAATCTTTAATATGAAATTGGCCTATATTGTACTACATTAGAATAGACAATGTTTTTTTTTTTTTTCTTTTCGTGTTTTGTCTGTATTAAACTATTAAAAGGGGCTTGAAGAGTACCCCGTACATATAGCATAGCAAAAGCATGGGATACATTATATGCACATGCCCGTGCTATTTCCATCAATATCCCAGAACAATAGGCTTGTGTTGAATCCAAAAGATTAATGCAATCCCTGGCCTCTACTGTTTCAACAAAATTAATGATGTTTAATTAAAAAGTTTATAGGATCACAAATCGACCTGAACATCACCTATGGGTTGAAGTTTGGGCTTAAAAGTATAAGGAGCTAATTGCATGATAAATATAATTTGCAAGCACTAGAGAAAACGAAGCACAAGTCTCTCAGCATCGGGAAAACTGAAATGCGAAATCTTGATTGCCTTCTGCATGAAATAAAACGGAGTCAAAGCAAGTAAGTAATTATACGAATAATGGGAAAAGGGCAAGAAGGCCTAAAAAGCTCTTGAAACACTGTAACTTTTAAAAACATTTTCTTCTTGTTAAAAAATTATATTCATAAGCATCTCTTAATACATGTCGGGAAATTAATACGAGAAGGTCGTGCACCCCACCATCTCATGAGCACAAGGCCCCACGCCTAAAAGCCCTAATTTTCGATCCAGCTTCTCATACATCGCACTCACCAACACTCACATATGTATAAAGTTTACTGAATAACAACTATCTTCTAGGTACACTATACCTTAATCTTATTTCATTTCAAGTGAAAATTCAATTCCATGACCTCCTATTTATGGGGAGGGAGTGTCAAAGACTCAATTTATGTGGGAAGGATATATCAAACGGGGAAATGAAGAAACTGAACGTGTTAATTCTAAAGCTGATTAAAATAATATGAGAAACATACAATAAAATGTCAATGAATATGCATGTATACATGATTTATTTTTAAATCTAATTAATGAATAATTTCAAATTTATTGACTTTGAAAGTAACATATAATTTTAATAACTGAACATAAGTATAATAATAAGAACGTGAGAGATTAAAATTAGAAAAATACATAAATAATTAAATTCAAACAGAAATATGTATGTGCTTAAAGTATATATGTCATAAAATAGAGAAAGTTATTTTTTAAAACATTGTATAACCACAACAACGTATACATTTCAATGTTTTCATGTATCATATTATGAAGTTAATGAAATAATTACCTAGAGTTTGAGTAAACTAAAAAGCTTAACTTAGCTTTTGTTGGTAAAACGCAACATAAAACAACATTTAAATACGAGTACTGGGAAGCTTGTAATGGTTTATATTGAAAGTATAAACCAAATCATTTGCATAATTAATGGTTTGAATTTTTTAATAAATCTAAATCATTGGTTCTTTATAGAGAAATAAAAAGTTGATGGATATTTAAATAACATTCATCCTTTTAAAAAACTATTCACATCATTTAAAGTTAAATTCTTTTAAATGAAAATTTTATAACCAAAGTTCTTATAACTTCATATATTTGTAATGTCTTTAAAACTCAATCTGCAAACAGATTTTAATGTTAATGGTATGAAATTTATGCCATTAACATTATGAAAAGGCTATAATGTAACTGTAGATTGATCATATATTCTAAATTTGCTTTAAAAGAAACATCATTTGGATGTTAGCAAGAAATTTTAGAACATATCTAGCACGATTTCTCTATGTTTAATCTAATCTTTTATATACAAACTAATATTATAATGAGTAGCCAAAAATAAAATAAGAGAAAGGAAAATAGACTATTAATTAAAAATAGACTATGCACTTGAAAAGGAGGAAGTTGTCTATGAATTCAAGATGTTGACAAATATTTGGATATTTTACAATATAAACTTTTGAGTACAAACCTTTTTATTCTTTGAGATAATGTTTGTCTCGGTGCAATTCTTTTCTCTTTTTTTTTGGTTACAAAGGAAAGAAAAACAAAGAAGCTAGCTTATAGAGTCGAATTCTCGACGAAGGGATCGATGGTAAAGAGTTCCTTGTACGTAAGCCAAGTGATCCGCACATTGGTTCCCTTCACAAGACGTATGCTCAATGTGGACAGTCCACTCCCGCTGCAATAAGTCACGAATACCTGCCACCAAAGAAGAAATCTCAGTCAGGGCCTGAAATGAAGATGAAAGAATATTAATGACCTCGAGTGAATCTACTTCGAGAATCACGCGTCGATAACCCCATTCTCAGGTCAACAGCAACCCGGAGTACATCCCGTAAAATTCTGCCATGACCGGATGACCGACGGCCAACTGCTGTAAGAAGCCGCCGCACCAATGGCCCTGCCATTTACGAAGGAGCCCGCTCGCAGACGCAATATTAGAGCCCAGTTTTATAGACCCATCCGTATTAAGCTTGATCCACCCGTCAGGTGGGGGTTGCCAGCCGACTAGAGAACCCAAAGGCAGACCCTGAGACTAAAAAATTCGGTGTTCGATCATGTGGGCACGAAGAATCCAATGAGTATAAGCCATGACAATATTATAACCATTAATAGGTCAAACAAAATCTTGCTCAAAAAGGTTATTATTCCGCCAACGCCAAAGAAACCAACAGGCGACTCCAAAAATAGTAGCCCACTCGGCCCGATGAACTTGGACATGGTGATGAAGATTAAAACGGATCTAGGGGCCTTCTTCCTGACTAAAAAACTCCTCGCCAACCATTGGAACAGGAAATTGTAGCCAAAAGGAAGTAACTCGAGGACAATCCCTCAAAACATGAAAGGTCGTTTCCTCCTGACCACAAGCATGACACCCGGCCTCCATGGTCAGGTGCCGGGCTACGAGTTCCTTATTAGTAAGCAATTTCCGCTTGGCCACCAGCCAGAGAAAGGATCTGATGGACGGCAATTTACTATTCATCGTACTACTTTAATCCAAAACTCGATGGACGGCAATTTACTATTTATCGTACCAATCAATAGTCAAAAATATTTGGTAGAGTAAAACCATCTTCCTATATTGTCGCAAATTTATCATAAAGTAATGAGCCAAATTGGTCTTAATTTAGATTGTTTAACTTAAATCTGATTTGAAATTTAATTAAACTAAATGATATTGTTTTAAGTCTGTTTAGATCATTTCAATTAAGTCAAATTAATCTTTTAAGTCCAGTTAAAACTCAATCAATTCACAGCTTTAAATTGAGTTGAATAGAATGTTTTAAACTTGAGTTCAATTTAAAATTCGATCAACTTTTTAATTTTGACTTAGAACTTAAAACCTCGTTAACTTCAAATCAAATTAGAGCTGAAATGACATCCATGTAAATATAATTCTAACCATCAAGTAAATCCTTTGAAAAATCTTTAATCTAACTTGGTCATTTTGGCCCAAATTTCTTGGATGGAACCACGGCCGCCATTGGAATAATGATGTGGTTTAAGAGAAGGATTCTGACAATTTAATGGTATAATATTATTCCCAACTCGAAACAGGGATTTCCTTCGTCTCCTATTACTCTTTTTTATGCTTCTTCTGCTATTGAATCACATAATACTGAAGAAAAGTGGAGTCATCTGTGAAATTTAGAGTATCATTTATACTATTTTACAATAATCAAATAATGATAAAGAATTGGTAAATTTACAGAAAAGTTATAGTTTGGATGACCCAGACAGGTTTACTGCATCATGATCCTGAACTCCTCAAAGCTAAGAACACCATCCCCATCCAGATCAAACTGGTTTATCATAACTTTGCACTCAGTGATCGACTTAGACTCACCAAGTTTACTCAGCATCCTCTTCAAGTTCTTGGGAGTAATGAACCCACAATTGTCAGTATCATACATCCCAAAAGCCTCTCTTAAATCTCTCAACTTCTCTTCTTCTCCTCCAGCCTGCAGTAATCCAACAATGTCCTCTGCTCCCAACAAACCATCCCCATCAGAATCCCACAGACCAACCACCATCTCCGCCTCTTCGATGCACAATTCCATCCCAAACTGCCCCAGACGGCGGCTTAACTCCACAGGTGAAACCTTCCCATCACCATTCTCGTCGAGGTGCTCGAAGACAACGTCGAATTCTCCTCCTTTTATCATCCCGCAACTCCAAAGATTCAATATTTACTACAGTACAACTATATTATGTGTATCCTAAGTACCAACAAGGGTATAACCACTACTGGGCAATGTTGTTTAGAAACAAATGTTTGGATATGATAGTCTGTCAACAAAAATCTCTTCATATATAAACTAGTAAGGAGATCGTGTTTCTATTCCATCAACTTGTTTACGCAGAAGCTTGGAGTGAAGCTTCAAATCAGAGACTGCCCTTACGGTGTTGAAAACGGGTGAGACGATAAGTTCTAACGTAAAACGCGTGCCGTTGGGAAGAAAAATGAAGGCAAATAGACATGTTGTAATCTTCGAGGAAGATAAGACGAAAGTGATGAACGTGGGTCTAGTGGCGTGGTCGAAACACTGTGGAGATTAAAGGGCACATATCAACAACTAAACAGGTTCCGAGACCAGTAAGGAAGGCCTGTGCTACTCGGTGGGCTTTGGCTAAACAGTATTGATTGTCGGTTACAATACGAGTGTGCGCGAAGAGAAGCCTCAACACGTGAAACACAAGTTGAAAACCCAAAAATCTGGAGACTTTTTTGAGTATTGGCTTACCTCACACTGGATTAGGTCATTGGTGAAGACACCCTGACGCTATCATGTCGGCTTATTATCCAATCTGAGTTGCCCTTGGGACCCAAAGCAATATAAGGGCTCTGATTTATTTTCCTTTTTTTAAATCCAAAGGAGTTCCATTTCTTTTTTTTTCTCTTTATGTTTTAATTCGAAGAAGATTACTGGAATTTAATCCCATTAAATTACAAATTTTTACATTATAATATTTTAATTATATTATCCTATTAAATTATAAAATTTGATATAATATAATATAATATGCATAGACATATAAGAATTTTAACTTCTTTGTACTCTTAACTTTATGTTAAATAAGTTCAAGTGACAACCTCTATATTAACTATGGGTAAGATTGTATATTACTATATCTTCTTAGATCTCGCGTATCAGCGAGATTTTAACTGATTGTTGTTGTTGTTTCCAAGTAGTTTGCATATTGTATTAGACAAATTTTAGATGTCCGAATACTTTCTTCATAGGCATACTTAACAACAACATTAATAATACACTGAAAGTTTCGTTGATACATTTTGTCTGGGAAGCCTTACCTTTAATTGGTAAAGAGGTTATTTATGATAGATCCATGTGAAGAAAAAGGGAGAGCAAAAAAGAATACACACACATATTATTATCTTTTACATATAAAATTAAAAATATACATATAAATAAAATATAAAACTAAGTTATAAAATAAAAATGCAATAAATATAGAATAAGGTAAAGAATCAAAATAAAAGATAAAATAAGTAAATAAATGCATAAACAAGAAAAAAGATAAGTTCATAAATAAATCAAACTAAACCATGTCAAGAAAATTTTTAGGCTAAATAAGAAAATATTTAAGCTGACTAATCAAGAAAGAAGTGCTACATATTAAATATTTAGGCTACATACACATCTAACGTAACATCTTTATCTCTGCTACTATTAGCTTATGATTATGCACTTGCTTGATGGGTCAACACTCTGTTCTATAGAGCATGGTCAACTTGATCGTTAAACAATATGATTTATCTTTGAGCTTGAATGGTATTTTCTTGTCACATAAAACTCTCGATGCACTTCTCCATTTAATTCACCTTGATCTGATACGATAAACTATGTCTTCATCGATTTCTTTATTGCTTTGGATGATCAATCCTAGATAATTAAAACACTTTTTTTATGATATAACTTTTGAATCAATCTTTACCTCCACATCGAAAGCCACCTTATGGCCCAAAAAATTACACTATAAGGACTCAGGGGACGCTTAGTTCAAATTGGGTAATAGTAATAAGAATGAGAATGAATATAGTAAGGAATGAGAATGGATATAATTATTATAATTATGATAGTAAGTTAGAACGAATGAATGATTACCATTACCATTGATAGCAGTTAGTTTGTTAAAAATATTGAGAAATAAAAGTTTGATAAAATTTTGTTTTACATCAAATTTAAAATATTTTAATTAGTTTTATTTAATTGCTAAAAAAGAGAAGAAAGTATAATTAAGTAATTATATTGCAATTAATTAATTATAATGTAATTAATTAATTATATTGTAATATTATTTTAATTAATTATATTTTAATTAATTAAGTAATTATATTTTAATTAAGTAATTGTATTTAATTAATTATATTTAATTATAAAAAGATTTAAAAAAAGATGAAGGGAGTGTCACTCAGGAATGATTGACATTCCTCTCATGCTGGAGGGGTATGGAGCAATACCTGAACGTTGGATATTATAATATTATCCCTATAATGATAATAAATAACCAACCATCTTTTTTCATTCCATATTCATTGAATTCTTTACAAACCCATCAACTAAGTACCTCCTCAGTACCGCCCTTCGACTCTAACGTATCCCTCCAAAGTTTTAGGTTGATATTGATACCCTCTTTTATCCCTTCTACTAAAACAATGTCATCAAACATACACCGAAGCTCATCCCTTTGGATATTCTTAGTGATTTTATCCATCACTAGTGCAAAGAGAAAAGAGCTCAATGAGAAGCTTTAATGTAACCTAATATCAATAGAAAATATTTTGTATCTCCTCCTATCGTCTTTACTCTAGCCTTTACACCTTTATACATATATTCTTAATAATTTGTATATAGGTCATAGGGACTAGGGATGTCAAAGGAGCTCAGGCTCAGCCTGGGTATCTCCTCCTATCGTCCTTACTCTAATCTTTACACCTTCAAATATATCCTTAATAACCTGAATATTGGTCATGGGAAATAATGTTGAGAATTGGGTGAGGATTTTTCTCTTCTGGGTTGACGGTGGATTGTTGAGTTATTGTTGTTCCACACGGTAATCAAAGGAATGATTAGAGGTATGGTAGTTATTGTACTAATGTTGACCTTTTATTTTGAAATCAACGGTGCATGTGGAGTTGGATATTTTAAGTATTTGGTAAAGAATATGTGAAGTGGAAAGTATAAGATTAGTGTAGTAATGATGGGGCTTGGAAGTGCACAGATGAACAATGAAGTAAATAGTGTTGCAGAGAATTGAGAGAACTTGAGATCAAAACACAAAATTTAACGTGTTCTAAGCATGTTGGACACTTTCCTTAAAGTGTTATTTTCTCCCACTATACTTGCAAACCCGGTTAGAAGCAAATTAATTCTAAGATACAACATACAAGAACATTCAAGTTTGAAGAATATGAATGTTCATCAATAATTATGAATGCAGAGATTGTGTTGGTAAAATTGTTAAAAACATTTATAATCTTGACTAAAACTCATATATAGAGAGAGTTTTCATAACAATCACGTCTGTTCACTACCAGTCACAACTCTTGGAAAGGAAGTAACCCTTCAGAACAGTCACATATGTTCACTACAAGTCACAACTATTAGAAATGAAGCAACTCTTCATAACAGTCACGCCTGTTCACTACAACTCAGAACTTTTAGGAAGAAAGTAGCCTTTCATTTCCAAGTTTAACTTTAACTACTTATATCACAAACTAATTTCCAACAATTAGTAGATTACCCTATAGTTTCTCATATCCAGGCAAGCATATTCCTACAGAAATGCACGCCTAAAGATGTTAAAATGCATTGTAATCTCTAACTATCACAAAGTTAAAAGTTTGTTGTTAAACTCTAACCCTACTTTAAACTCAAACCAAATGAACAGATTTAATTTTAGTGAACGTTTAATAGCAAACAGTTGGTGCTATAATTATTTCCTAGTCATCATCATTATTGGGATCATTGCAGTCCTTGTGGCCATCATTTTTTTCTCACTAAACTTCTTATTTCAAGCGATTGCATTTCACTCTGCAACTCCATCCTATTAGACATCCAAGGTGTCAATTGTATGATTTGTTCTTATGTCTGTCTTAGCCTTTTGTCGAGTCATTTGGTTAAAACATCCTTTTAACTATGGCTTGTGGTTCCTTTAGCATATCCAAGAATAAGTTACAAAAAAACAAGTTTAATATTCTAGTTATAATTAAGTTCTAAGTCTATATGGCTTCATATACAACATAAAAGAAAATATGAGACAGTAAAGAGGATTCATTTCCTACTATTCATCACTGATAAGAGGTAAAAGTTGCAAAGTTCCTAATTTTGAACCTAAGCAAGTTTCTATGCGGCCAAAAAGCTCGTGATTAAGTTGATGTTCATGACAGTAAAATTGGCTTCAAAATGTAACAACATTAGAATGAACTGTCATTCGTCAAATGAAGTTGAAAATCTCTATTCAAAATCTAACAAAGCTTCTATTCATAGGCATAAGTGACCATATTTGGGAGAGGTTGGTGGTAGCTAAGACAAAGTTCATGGCAATAGCCAGCTGCAGTGTTACGAGTCCATTCAAGTTCGCTAGAGGCCTAGAGCCCATCTCCAAAGGCTTGAGATCATCTGTTCCTATTTTGGTGTACCTACTTTGTCCCATTAAATCTAAGCCATTCATTTATGTGGGTCCCACATAAATGGATGGCTTGAATCAAGTGGAACAGAGTAGGTACACAAAAATAGGTATAGAAGATCTGTACCCATCTCCAAACTGAATTAATAATGGGGCTGAATTTGAGGATCAGATAAGGCTTTCAGTTTCAGTAGGCAATTCTGACCGTTCTTGTCCTTTTCCATCTCTCTTGAGAGCATTAAGTGAGTGGACCGCTTGCATGTCTCTCGTTGTTTCCAAACATCATACGGGCGAGTAAAATTTGTTCAGGAACCAAACTTAGATTGGTCTAACTCTAACCACATATGAAACATGCAATAGATGAGTTATTGGACTAGCTTAAAATCAGAAGATTTGTCCGACACAAAGCTACATAAAGAAGCAATAACAAACATTGGAAACGAGCTTCAACCCCAATTGAATTGTATTTATATTTTATTATATAGTCATTCTTCTTAGGCTTTTCTTTTTTTCTCTTACATTTTTTAAGTATAATCTTTTTGCATCTTCTCACTATAACATCAAGGTGTCTCTTTTTAACATATCTAAGCCACCTAATCCTTGTCTCTCTTAATTTTCTATTATTATTAGTCACCTTTAATTTGTCTCTTACCATTACATTCTTAACTCTATGTCCTCTAGTAAAGTTACATTTTCAACGAAACATCTTTATCGTCGCCACTATTATCTTATGATTATACACTTGCTTGATGGGTCAAAGCTCTATTCCATAGAGCATAGTCGGCCTTATTGCTAAACGATATAATTTACCTTTGAACTTGAGCGGTATCTTTTTGTTACATAAAAATCCTAATACACTTCTTCATTTAAGTTATCTTGATCTGATACGGTGAACTATATATGTCTTCATTAATCTCTTTATTGCTTTAAATAATAGATCCTAGATAATTAAAACACTCTTTTTGTGGTATAATTTCTGAACTAATCTTTACCAGTTTACCTCCACATCGAAAGCCACCGTATGGCTTGAAAAATTACACTCTAAGTACTCAATCTTATTCCTGCTCAATTTATAACCTTTCAATTTTATCGTATCCCTCCAAAGTTCTAAGTTAATATTGACACCCTCTTTTGTCTCATCTACTAAAATAATGTTATCAGCAAACAATATACACTAGGGCAAATTCCTTTGGATATTCTTGGTGATCTTATTCATCACTATTGCAAACAAAAAAGAGCTTAGTGAGAAGCCTTAGTGTAACCCAATATCGATAGAAAATTCTCTGTATCTTCTTCTATTATCCTCACTCTAATATTTACACCTTCATATTTATCCCTATTATCCCGTTTATAGGTCATCGGAACTCTTTTAACTTCTAAACACTTCTTTATGATTTCCCTAAGTACTCTCTCATACGCCTTCTCTAAATCAATAAAAACTATGTATAAGTTTCATTGTATTTCTCTGTAATATTTTATTAATCTTTTAAGAAAATGTAAAGCTTCTATTGTGGACCTTCCTAAAATGAAGCCAAATAGGCTTTTCAAGATAGGAGTAGTCTTTCTCACTTTCTGCTCCATCATCTTCTCCTATTATTTCATGGTATGACTAAGTAGTTTGATGTCTCTATAGTTGTTACATCTTCAAATGTCTCATTTGTTCTTGTATAGAGCAATTAGCATACCAAGTCTCTACTCATCTAGCATTTTGACAAATTTAAGGATAACATTAAAAAGCTTAGCTAACCAAATAATACCCTCTTCGCCTAAGCTCTTCCACACCTCCACAGATATCTCATTAGACTCTACTAACCCTTCCACTTTTCATCTCCTTCAAAGCCCTTTTAATTTTTTTCCTTATAATGAGCTAGTAACAAGTAAAGTTACGATATCTCTCGGACGTGCTAAGATTACTTAAAGAGACGTTGTCCTCTATGTCTTCGTTAAAAAGTTCTTATAAATTAAAATTAATTAATTAATTTTTGCTTAACAATTTCTTTTTTCAATTAAACTTCAAATTTAGATAAGAACGATCTCTTTAAATTATATTTTAAATTCTTTTATTTTACTTAATATTTAACCGATTTTATAACAATTTAATATCAATTGAACTCTTTAAATCTTAAACTTCTTGTCTTGTTAGTTTAACTTTTAGTTCGATTTTTAAAACATTAGATGGTACCATTGTACTCTTTAACATATACATAACCTTAAAATTACATTGGTCACATAGATTATCATCGAGTATGAAAATTTAAAGTGCAAAACCTGTTGAGCCTATCGTGTAAAAACTAAAAAGCGAAAAACTTTCCCATCATTGACTATGGAAAAACAAAGTTTAGGTAGCCTAACAAAATTAAAGATTGATATAAACCTCAAAGTCAAGGGAGATAAGCCTTGGGAGAAAGATGGGCAACTTTGAACACAGACCTGTTCAACTCAAGTTGTTATCAGAAAATGTATACAATTATGGCTACCAACCAAGTGTTCTACGAAATCAAGATTTTGAATAAGAAAAGTAGGAAGAGATATAAATAATATAGCAGAAAATAGGCTAAACGCCATTCTCATTATGTGATTGATGGCAAATAAATGAAGGGTCCCATACTTTTACAGAACAAGGTCACCAAAGCTTCTTCACCATCTTCTTCATCATGCAGCTGATCAGCTAAAATAATTTACAATTCCTTCCTACGGCTTCAAGACCAGCCCACTTTTCATCTGGTCCCAGTTTTCGATCCTGTGCTATACTGATATCATTCTAACTCGAGCAAAGAGGCACTGGAAAGCTTCCACGGAAAGTGTTCAACCCCACGGTTACCATCCCATTATTTTGATGCTGCTGCCTCCAATCCTGACAAAATTTTGTCCATGTCCTCAAAATAGGGCCAATTCTTTCGACCCTGTTTCCCGCTCTTGCTTTCCTGTACATGTTAGGAAAAAGGTTAATGTAAAACAGATTCCCTTCTGGCACAAAAATTGCTATGTAACTTTCAGTATGAAGGCAAGTTTCTGGTAATGTTGGAACACGTTGCACAGATATGCATGCGCTTTTACAATTTAAGGTACATGCTAAGACAAATATGAGCACACAAACGTTAGAATTTCATTTGTATTAAGACTTTTTGGAACTGCAGTCCGATATTTCAAAGTAACAGAACGAGGAACAAACCTCATATTTCTGAGTTAGCGATGCCCATAAAGATTTACACTGCCCTGGACTTCGATTCATCCCATCAGCGATTAAATTACATGATATCTCTTCCCAGAGAGCCATTCTTCCCTTTACAACTTGAAATCTGTCATGTAATTCCCCACGCATTTGAATGAACTTCTTAATTTCCTCAGGTCTCCATTTGTTTCGTTTAACAGACTTAGAAGGCTTCGGTTGAGAAGTTTGCATTTCCAACGAGTCATCTTCACTGCTTTCAGAACCATCTTTTACATGTTCCTCCTGTAACAAACTGTCATCACCTTTTACTGATCCATCAGATTGTGACGAGGAAACAAATGACTTCCAGAAGTCGTCTTGATCATGAGAGTTGTCAACCACACTAGAATTGGAAGTTTCAGCTTCTTCTTCAGGTAGTAGTCTTTTGCTATCAATGCCATCAACTGCATATGATTGTGCAATATGAATAAGTTGCACGCTAAGAAAAGATATTCTCGTTGTAATAAAATCTACCCATGAAAGTAAGACTTATGTTCATAAATATATAATGCATCCCAGTCCAAGACAAGGAGGTAAAAATGTAATGCTTGGCTCCCGTTAACATCCACTTAGCTATCTCCTAGTGTTGGTTTATACCCATGATGTGGCTGGTGTAACCAGAAAGCCAGCCATTTTACACTTGGAGCTGCAAGTTTTATGTTGTTTTGGAACTGAACATTTAGTGTCAATAAGAGGTCAACTTTATGAATTTTGTATCACAACTTTAAATTTTGCTGAATTAGTATGAAACCAAAATCTCTCTCCTAATCTGAATGCATGCTCATATATCCAGAAAACAGACATGGATGTTCAGGGGGCAAAGTCACCTCCAGCCATACTACAAAGGCACACACAAGCAGAGTATAGAGATGAGCACCTTTCAAATCTTCTTCCAATGACTTCTCCAACTGTACAGTTTCCTCGCCATCAAATTGCATCTTGCTTGACCTACTCTTTCCGCGCTTATCAACCACTGTCTTCAATGCTGCTACCCCAAAACCAACACGAGAATTGCCAGAAAGCCTCGCTTTAACATCTTCAGCAAGAACTCCCGCTGGATTTTCCACAGCAGTAGCAATAACTTCAGGCCTTTTACCACTATATTTCCTTACCATCTTTCTCAACACCTCGGAAACTATTCTCTCCATGTGACCTAATGGACAGTTGACCGGACAGCTTGAAAGTGCTGCATGAGCAGCTTTATGAAGGGCATCCAAAAGCTTCCCTTTATCCAGCCACAAGCACCGTGTTGTAATTCTTAACTTTGCCTTTATGCTATTCTCGGCTAGACCATCTACATTTTGCGGACGAAGAATTTCCATGCTGCACCAGAGAAATCTTAAGACGCCATGAATCTAACAAGTTTAAATACCCAAATGCAGAAATCTACCTGACCACTATGATGCCATCTGTTGCAATTCTTAGTCTCTCATCAACACAAAGTTCAGTTGATGTGCCAAAACCTTTATCCCCATCACTATACATCAACTGCAACAAAACATAGAACTTAAAAGAAATTCTCAATTGAATTTCACGATGTAAAAGCTTGAAACGTTCAACCTACCTGCAAATTTTCCTTGCCAAGAGAAATGAAACCATTAGACAGTACCCTTCTGTTTCTCAAGTGAGAAACCCCAAGCATCTCGCCATTTTTTATAACCTGATGTATGATATAGAATAGATATTGGTGATTCCCAATTCTAAACATAATTTAAATTTTCCATGTCAAAGCATCCCATAAGGAAATTGCTCTAACCTAACAATAGTAATGACTATTTTTAGTAATCATGACGAAAGGTTTAAAAGAAGTGAAACCAATTTCATGATTGAATCTAGTCAATCACTTTTTCTCTGTGAAAGCCAAATTAGGCCAATATGTGCCACCTATAATCAATACAAAAAACATAAAAACCCAAAATCTGACTCACAGTAGTGTGTCGAATGCCAGTTGACTTCCCAAGCAATTCATGCTCTTTCAAAAACAAGAGTTCTCCATGAATTGGAAGAAAATGCTGAGGTTTCACGATTTTAAGTAATTCCTCCTGAAGAAACAGAATTAACATGTAGATTATGAAAAAAAAATACTAACCAGATGTACAATCAAGGATATTCATATTGATAAGGAAACAAAGATATTAGAAATTAACTAAGTTTTTTCAGCATTTTCATGTCATAGAAAACATATTAAGTAACAGTCCTAAAGAGGCACGTTTATATATACAAACAAGCTCACAAGTCCTAAACCAAATTGAAACCCCAGAAAAGATAAATATTCAGAATCTGTACCTAATGTCATCTACCTCACAATAGTTCTTGCAGTAATAAAACAAAAGAGAAAGGAGGAGTAATGAATGAATAATATTCTCTACTTTCTGTTAAAGGCAGAAGATAGCCCATCATGATTCAGCAATAATATTCTCCACTTTCTTTTCTATACTTTGATGAATATAGCATTTGATAAACAATGCATTTTTGAGGAGATGAATTAAGATCTTACCAGCTCACCACGATACCCGTGACCAGATGTATGCAACATTTCATTCCTGCCCATTACTATATTGGACCCAATTTCTGATATGCGGTTCATCATTTTCATCACCCTAGATTCATTACCAGGGATCACCTGAAAGTCAAAAATAGACCTTATTATCTAGTTTCTATACCAATGGATATATACATTTCGAATAAAATCAAGAAGAGAAAATATGTGTTAAGTTCATATAATGTCATTAATTAACTAGTCAAATTAATATTCAGAGATTGGTACCGTAAATATTGATATAGAGACTATCTTTCAAAAAAAATTTTGATAGGAAGTGAATCAAAAGCCACAATAAAATCTATATTACCTTAGCTGAGTAAAGAATGATGTCATCCTTGGTCAGTTTAAACGAATGACTACTTCCATAGGAAGCAAGATTCAAGGCAGCACGTGGTTCTGCCTGACACGAGAACATGCATGGTCACATGCAAGCTATGTGTTGCATTGGAAAGAGAATCAATAATATTGAACACCTTACTTGTGAACCAGTTGTAACAATTAGCAAGTCCTTTGGAGCGTAAGCATCAATATCTTCCACTTTCACCTGTAAAGTATTTAATGAAACAGCAAAGGGCCAGAATTACTATGGAATCCACAAGAGTAAGATGAATAGAAGTTTAAGAGTAAAAACATGATGCATGCAGATTGGCTCAAAAAGACGAGCATAAGGTGCCGTGCTAGCAACAACAAATTGCACCAAGGAATTTTGTGAGAAGACACTTCTACAACAAGAATGGTGTGGTAATATGTCTGCAAGCAAAAGTAGACAGAGAAATAAAAGGGAAAGAAATAAATATGACAAACACACACCAACGAAAGCTAGGGAGTGCCGTAAATGAGGTAAAAGCAATTGTCCATCTATGATAGTTAGGCAGAAAGGAACAATAACTATTGGATTGCAGGTAGAGGGTACTGCTTCCAATTGAAATAACTATAAAGATTTAAAGATCAGACTGACAGACAAGAGCTTTGAAGGCCACAAGAAAGAAAGTTTCATTTCTTCTATTAACTGAATTAAATAGTTAGAGAATTCAACAATAGTATACCAACAAATCACAAGCTTCTCATTACAAAAATCAGCTGCATGTGATTCTTGATGAGATAATGAGAAAGAAACTAAGAAGAGGAAAGGCGCAAATAAAAAAGCTTAAGATCCAATCCAAAATTGAAAGAGAAAGGAAAAGGATGAAAGGATTTGAAGCTTATTACTAAAGTGGAAGGATCAAATGGCGCCTTTCCATCCTTCCAGGCTGCATCCATGTATGTCCTTAACGACATTCCCACAAAGACCTGGCACAGGATCATAACGTAAAGCAGTAACACAAGTAAAACCTTGTTGATAAACAGTTCACAGCATTTCTGAGGTAAACTAGAGAATTGTATTAACAATAAGATAACATACAAGCTTTCTTCCGGTCAAATCAGCTGCAGCTTTCACACTTCCCAGGCGATGTATATTTGATGCAAATTGAGTGGTGATAACCCTCCCTTTAGCGGCTGATATATGTCTCAACAGAGCATCTGCCACCACAGTTTCACTAATTGTCCTTCCAGGTGATAGCACATTTGTGGAGTCACTCATCATCTGACCACGAGTATTGAATGCATCTTTCAGTTTGCCCAATCATTTATGAAAGCGTAATGAAAACAAACATATTCACAAGAAACCTAAGCAGAATCATAGTGCACCTAACACATTAAAGTTCACCAAGCATAAGAATACTCGGGGAAAGATTTTGAACACAAGCAAGACAAGAAATAACAATCTTCCTTCATTCAGTCGCACTGTAGTTCAAAAGATAGTCATTATAAACAAAAATCAACCTTCCCAATTTAGACAAAATGACCATACAATTGAAAAAACTACCCAAAACACTTCATACTGCCGTAGGTACCATTGCATTCTTCACTGCCACGCACATTCAGATCCAAATATTAAGACTGAACTTCTCTTTAACCTCTATCCCTCTTTTTTTAATTTTTTTGGTTCCATCTATGTTAAACAGAAATGTGAATGTAGGCAAATATCTTTCCCAGAAAAGGTCAAAATGATTAAATCATAACATATCAATCAAGTAAATAGAACAGTGCTCCCCTTCTTCCTTCATATTTTAACAATGAAAAATGAAACGACTATCGCATTCATTTTCCAATAGAAGCAATGTTTCAGTATTCTCTATCATAAGATGAACGTCCATGCATTTCTGTTGCACATATGTGACCATAGCACAACGGGATACTTACCAATGTTACTCCTTCTTTGGAGATCTCCTGTAAAGCTTCACGATCAAACGTTTTTCCGTCCAAGGGTGATTCATCAATCTTTAGAACAAAAAATTCTTATGAGCTCATCAAGTGGATGCAAGGAAGAGAAAGAGAAGTAGAGCATACCTTCCAGTCACCAGTATGAAGAATCGTACCATCGGCACAACGAAGAACTAGCCCACAGCAATCAGGAATAGAATGGGTGACAGTGATAGGCTCTATTTCAAAAGGACCAGCAACAAATTTTTTCCTTGTCCTGAAAACCTTGAGTCTAGATGGCACAAAGATGCCATTCTCCTTCAATCGCTTTTTAATAAGCTGTTAAACGGTTAGAGATGTCATTTTTTATGTCTCAAAATATCAAAGATGCCAAGAGCACTAGTCTTTGCACGCAGATAAACATGAACTAGGGCCAACAGTTTAAATATAAACATCCAATACTGAACAAGCAAAATATTTGAGTTAGTCTTATAGCTCTGTGCTAAATAAAGCCAGGACTGTTCTATTACGTATATTTCAATAATTATTCTGGAAACAAGATATACTAATTTAGTACTGGGATGAATCTCATGAAGAATCTTCATGCCTTCTGGCATGATATTTGTGCATACAAGCCAAGATCAACCAATTTGATGTACATTACAAGTGAAACCTGAGACTAGTACCTCCATAGTAAAGGATGATGCATATACTGGGGTATGGGCATCCAAAGCTGGGATAACCTGTACGGACAGTAAATATTATTTGACAGCATAGAAAACCTAAAGATGAGAAAGCAATTCAACAGTTATATGATTGAAACAAATGATGCAGATTAGACCACACAATAAAATCCTTAAATGCCAAGCAGAATCTCAATTAATAGTCTTAAACTAGGGGTTCAGAACTTTCAGTTGTATTACTCATCCACCAGGAAACTCAATAATCTAACCTTAGTTTACAGATTGGAAAGCTCCAGTGGTTTCATGCAAACTTGCTTAGCCTGGTTTCCTTCAGCCACCAATTCCCATAAAATAATAGAAAAGGAAGGAAAGAAGAGAAAATTTCACTCATATCTCCATCTTTCCAAACGGGATCTCTAGGTCAGATTTGCCCAGAGGACAAAAAAAATGTTTACATTTCTTAATAGAAGATTGCTAATACTGCAATCCCCAAAGGGTTAGCTTTTAATTCACAAAATGGGGTAACTAGAGCTTCCAACAGCATGTGAAAACTCAAAAGTGTAAAATAAATAGGTCTGCTCTACCCATTACCCAAGACACCAAAGAGGTTCAAAAAAACGTCTGTAATAGACTTGGCTTGTTTCCACTTTTATCAGCCGTAGAATAGACAGAGTTCACCCAAAATAGACACAGGTCTCAATGACTAAGTCTAAACCTTACATAAATTCAACAAGTGTGCAATGCCGCAGTGTTAGGTTTAAATGGGCTTATAGGAAGTCGAAGGAAAAATTACCCAAGGCAACGCACCAATGTGATCTTCATGGCCATGTGTTATAATAACCGCTTCAATTTTGTGACTCCATCTTCTAATGAAAGTGGTGTCTGGTATAATTTTTTGGACTCCAAGCTCATCGTGGCTGCAATACAAATCATGCAAATAATACAACATCAGAGTGAAACTCCAAGGAATTTTAACCCGTGATTACAGAAACGAAAGAGAAACCGCACTGGACTGTCTTTGTCAAAAAACTTCTTCCTAGAAAAGTAATTTATGAAAATGCTTGCTTTAAGAACATATTCACTCTTATAGTCAATTCAGAAAACGAAAATGGTAAGTGAATTTATAACAAGTATTTTTTAGTCGTTCTGGAGGGAAGGATTCCTTGACTAAGTAATTACTATCAATCACTGGTTTGAAATGGGGTAAGGCAAAATGGAAGATTAAGCACTTACTCAGGAAACATAACACCAGCATCAATCAGAATGTAACGGTCATAATTCCCAACAAGCATGCAATTCATCCCAATCTCACCCAGCCCACCAATTGGTATAACACGAAGTGGTGGGCCGTTGGAACCTTCATAAAACTGTTCCATCTTGCGTTGGACAGAGTCTTCCATGCTTTTTCTAGCTCCTTCCAATCTTCTAGACTTTTTCCGGGGCCCTTTACCTAAGAACCAAAATGTAAACAGAGTAAACAAAACTGACACATTACGTCTCACTTTCGTTTCTTTTTTTCCTTTTGGTCGAGTTTTCATTTCGTTAGCTTCCACCATTAACTTGAAATTTCAAAAGAAGAAGACCGAGAAAGCTCAACATCTCTAACCAGCAGTGGTGGTAGGCGAGCCAGCGGAGCAAGAAATGAGAAAGCGGGATCGAAAGAGAGATGGAGCGCAGGGACAAGGGGAGAGAGCAGTGAAAGCGGCCATTTTGGACGGAGATGGTCTGGGCCTTGTATAAGAAAAGTAGAAACCCCCGAGAACCCCTACCTGCTGTACCTGCAGGAACATGTTTGTATGCGAAAAACCTAGAAATTACGGAAAGTGTGAAGGTGTTAGAGATAGTAGTTTCTGCATTTGGATCGTTGAGGACAAACCCTTCAAAAACCCCAGTGGATGGTTTTATATCTTTTCCTTATCAGTTTTTAGAGGAGCCAGACATCCGAATAATTTGTTTGGTTGAACGTAAACGTTTTCTGTTTTTAGTTTTAAATAAAAACTGTTATTTTTTATTTATTTTTTTTAAAAAGGAGAAAGTCGCTACAAATTACATGACCAAACGTGAGAGACTAATTTCAGCTATGGCCTTATTTAGCTGTTAGTTGATTATATTAGTTGATTTGATCAGCTGATTGCATTAACTGTTTGTTATTTGATGTTTAATAAAATTAATTGTTTGTTATTAGCTGTTTATGTGTAAAATGACTTTTGAAGACATAACTTTAAAAAAAATTGCATTAACTGTTTGTTATTTGATGTTTAATAAAATTAATTGTTTGTTATTAGCTGTTTATGTGTAAAATAACTTTTGAAGACATAACTTTAAAAAAAATTATAAAGGTACGAATATTATATATCTTAATATTTCATTGAATATTTTTATAGAAATTTAGATTACTAACAAGATGACATAATATAATACCTTACGGTTTCAAGTTATGCTTTAATAACTTATAATTTAAATTTAAATTTATTCATCAATACATAGATTAAGAAATTATACTTTAATACCTTATTAATTCACGTATATGTCTAAATTTTAACTATTTTAAATATGAAAATTATAATAAATCTAGATAAATTTATTCTAAAATTAATTTAAAATTTTAATTGAAAAATCATGTCTTTAATTAACTTCATTAATCATTACTACATAGTTAGAAATCTATATTTTTATTATGTATCAATTTACACAATTTTTATATTAAATTTATATTAACTCGAAATATTTAATCACAAATTTGATATATCTAATCAATAATATTGGAAAATGATAAATATAAACAAACATAAATTTTTATAACATTTTAGAAACATACATTTTTATAAAATTTCATAAACATAAATTTATAGAGAAGAGTTATGATTGCAGACTACTCAAAGCTATTATACATAACTATTACACATAAGCACTTCTCTCTTCTTTGCTTTTTTATTTCTTCTTTCGATCTCCACACTGTCAAAAACATGCCTCAAAACATAGCAAGAGTCATTTGATGTGTTATCAGATTATTACTCTCAGCTTCCATTATCACATGCTATTGCCGTCACCGTTCCCAATTACTGTGAATTCAAATACCATAATGTGATTACAACAGCTTAAATCTACAGGAGTCATTCAAAGTTAAAAAACAACGAGCTCAAAGTTTAAGGGAAAACCGCAAAAAATGAAAAGCTTAAACAAGCATTTTCCTCGTTAGCTTTAAGGCCTTCTGCATTAGCAACTTTCCATCTACAACACACCAAATTCATAGTTAATTTATACAATCTTCGGCTGCACAAATCTCATAAGGTGAAATTAACAG
>JANKOE010000204.1:25666100-25685077 GCA_026284465.1 Erythroxylum citrifolium
ATGCGCTTAACGGGATCTTGAGCAATGGAGTTCATTGATCAAGATCCCGGACTTAAAGAGTCCTCTAATGTTCTGAGACTCAAGAGCTTTCAATGGGGTCTAGAGAGATGGAGTCCGGAGTGACAGGAGTTCATCAATCAAAACCCTGGACTTAGAGATAGCCCTTTAAGGTTTACTATTCACACTTAGTTTTGAACTGTGATAGCCAAAACCCATTTTCAAGAGGATTCTATCTTTTGTTTCAATCTTTTTATTTTTATATTTTCAAAAATCCCAAAAATACTTTTTGCATTGTATTTTAGTTTTATTAATGTTTTCATAACCAACCCCCTTTTTCCTTACTAATTTCACTTGCATTGAATGGCATGTAGGCTAGCTTAGGTCCATTTCATACTGGTTCTTTTGAGAGACGACCCGAGGTTCAGCTACGCTGCAATCCTAGGTATAAATTTATTTTGACCGGTTTCCAAGGATCGATCTTAGGATCGAACGATAAGCCGCGATCAATGATCAAATTATGTTGGAATTACAAATTATGTTTAATGCAATGAAATAAATTGCACAGGCTATTGTAGCCATAAACCCTCGTGTTAGAAGAGAGGAGGAAATATTTGACGCAATGAAAGAATTAGGATTGGAAGGGCGTGCTCTCTTGGATGCAGTTACTTGGCTTGTACAGCATCCTAACTTTATTGGTATGTTTTTTGCATATCCAATTGAACTACGTTTAGATTGGTTGTCTACCAGATGGGCTGATATTAAGTTTTTATAGCATGCTCTATTTAAGTGTGGAACTTTATGGATGATGTAACTTGTTCTATGCAAGTATGACTGTTTTTTATTTAGTTTTCTGATGTAACGATCTTATGTATCCTTATCACAGTAAGACATGTTAAAACTTGTTATGATATTATATGTAATTTGGAGTGAAATATCAAATTTTGATAGTGCCTTGTAGTTATCAACGCAAAAGAACTACTGCTCATTCATGCATTTTTAGCTTCTAAATTATAATATTTTTCTATTATCTTCATAACTCGGTCTAGCCTGATACTATTTGCAATCAATTTTTTCTTTTTATTTTAATAATTTTTTATGAATGAAATTGATGTTTATAAGTTGTTCTATGTAAGTGTGAATGTTTATTAGTTGATAATATTATTTTTTAGTGAGGGATAAATGTGTCATATGAAATAATTGAATTCAATTATAATATTATTGGATTTGTTTCAAACAGTGTAATTGAATTCAATTATAATATTACTGGTTTTATTCTAAACAGTGTAATTAAATTCTATTATAATATTACTAGATTTGTTCCAAACAGTGTAATTGAATTTAATTCTAATATTACTGGATTTATTTCAAACAGTATAAATTAAATTAAATTTTATTTTTATTTATGTAATTAAAATCAATTCGTTAATGAATTTAATTCGAAAATTTTCAAACGTAACGTAAATTATCGGATACTTACGATTCTTCTGGTTTTTATTAATTTTTATTTTTTTTTCTTGTGACGCATGGTTTATACATGTGTTCAGATAGTTTTACATTAGTTTTGGTTGAATAAAATCCTCGGTCGTTTTCGGTTGAATAGATGAAAGCCGAGTTTTACCCCTTTTAACAAGAAAATAAAGGAGATCGCTTGTATTATAGAACTCAGTTCATGTTCGTAGGTCATCGCAGTGGGGAAACGTCTTCTTCTTCCTGTGGATGTCCAGAACCTAAACTTTGAAGGCACCGAATGAATTTGATCAATCCGGAGGCTGAGTTTAGTTGATAATCATAGTTTCCGGTCGAGAAAAAAATGGGGGATAATTTATTTGAAGGCTTGCCACCACCATCCCATGAACAGGTTAAACATCAACAACAACCAAATCAGTCCTTGGAAGAAACAATATTAATGACTACGACCATAAGCGAAGTTCCGGTGGCTCCAAAACCAATTTTGAAAAGTGCCCTTAAGCGTCCTAAGCTTCCAGAGTCTATCTCGCCAAACCCAGAAAAAGGTAGCGCCGTTTGAAAACCCTAGGTTATTTGATGTTGGTACCTGCAGTCTTTTAAAATCTTATTTCTGGGTTACTTTAGGCTCTTTATTGTATTGGTTTCTGGGTTTCATTTTCTTTTTCCGTAATCTTTAGGAGGTGAAAGTTGGGCGTATTAGAGCTTACCTTATAGTGGTGGCAAGGAAGTTGCTTTTTCGATGTCAAGTTGATAATTTGCTTCAATGCGGCTTTGAGGTTATCGTAAAGTTTTAATTTTTTTTTACCAGTTTGTTATTTTTTCAGCTGTTAGCTCTGTTACTTGTTTGGTAAGATGAGGGGAAAAGAAAAAAGGAACTTGCAAGGTGCTGGCTTTTTTTCTTATGTAGCTGGGTGGATTTTTATTTTCTTTTTTCCTGAATGAACCTCGAACGTTTTTTTACCACTTTTAACTTAGTAAGGTTTCTCATTCCGATCGTCAAACAAGTTTCATTGGCCATTTAATTATGTTCTGTTCATTTTTTAAAATATATTTTTGATGGAACCAGCTAAGGCTGTGAAGTTAGTTGGCTGCTTTGAGTGGCTGAATAGAGAGTTATTTATGAACTGAAATTGCAGGTGAAGAGAACTCAGAACTTCGAATGATTAGGCTAAATGCTTATGGCTGTAGGTGGGTTAGATAGAAACAACATTACTTAGTGATATGCTTTTATGATCAAAATTACTCGATTGGAAACCATTCAAGTTGTTAATGTTTTGTCTTGGTTTTGTTAGTTATTTATTTGTATTGCAAATTGAAGTTTTCTTCCTTCTAACAGAAGATGAATTGTTTATCCTGCTTCTTAGGCGCTACTTCTGAAAAGGACACTGCATCAGGAAAGCGGTTGAGGTTTAAAACAACAACTGATGCCTCGGAGGCACAAGTTATAGAGGCCATGCAGAAGATAGCATCACATATCAAGAACCCAACAAAGTTTGCCAAGGCTTGTAAGCTCACTATACAGTTAATTCAAGCTGGGAGTGTGAAGCCAGCAACTAGTGACAACTTCATTGCCATACTTGAAGCTGCAATGTCCTCAACGACTTCTTGTACAGAGCCTTCTCGGAGGGCAGATTATCGTGCTCTATTCTCAGCAGCACAAGATGCAGCTGAGGTAAGTGCATGGTATATCATCAATCTGCTATGTCAAATTTAGAGATAGTGGAAAAAAATTCTCTGAAGACTTTGGTGCCCTATCTTATTATGTTTCTTCTTGTAGTTCCTCAGTATAAAGCAGAAGCATCTACTTGCTGCATGGACAATTAGGGCAGTGATGGGAAATGACCTATTTACTGATGACAGCTTTGTGGTATGCACTTTACCTCTGTAGGGAGCAAGCAAAGATGATTGTTGATTCAAATTTTTATAATTTATCTTGCAAGTTTGCTATTATTTCAATTTTAGATGCATAAACTTTTGTAACAAGTTCTTTGATTCATATATGCTTTGGTAATGGTAAGTTTGACTGTTTGGTTGCCCATTTGAATATGACCTTTAATATTGCATTCATCTATGTGACATTATATTTCAAAATCATGCATGAATCATTGATCTTACAACGTTCGAGTTGCAAATGTTAATTCAGAATTTGTAGGACTATGCATCAATATTCACATAATTGAATCAACTGTGTGGTATCATATTATGGTCCTCACACTTATTCATACTTTGTTTGGTCATTTGTGGATTATAATACTTCTACATTGTTGTCTATGCTATATTAAATTTCTTTAGCAATTCTGGAACCTGAGTTTTACTGGCCTTTGGCTCATATTCAAGTAAAACATAGGTCTAGAATTAGTGATCTTGTGTATTTGTTCTCTTCTTTCTTTCTTTTATTCTTTTATGATGTTTAAATATTCATCTTGAGCTAGAGGCTTGTTTACATGATGACATGAACTTTGAATTTCTCTTCTTTGAATTTTCTTTTAATCTTTATGGTTTTATGGACCTTCATCTAGTTTTCAAAGACAGCTGGACAAGTAAAGGAGGCTATTTCTGATCTTCCTGTTGCTACCGAGGATGATGACATTGAAGAAGCTGCAGCACTAAACGATGAGAGAGTATCAACTGATAACGAATGCAAGAAAGGGGTCACATATTCAGATGTTACAGCAGACAACAATAAGAAGGATGAGTCTGATCCCTTTGGCCTTGACGCCTTCATTCCAAGCACAGTGAAGAAAGATGAAAGGGCAAAGGCAAAGAAAGGTACAGCTGCCAGGATTAGGAAGGATGATGAGGAAGAAACTAGGAGATTTCTGACGTCTCAGAGGGAAGCCTTGATTAGTTGTTTAGAGATTGCAGCAAATCGTTATAGAACTCCATGGTAGAAGTCTTCACCCTTATGTTGATTGACACAGAATGTGATGAATTTTGTGTTAGCATATGCAGCAGGATACATATTTGTTACTTCTGACAGAATTGTTTTTACTCTTTTTTTTCAGGTGTCAAACAACTATAGATATTTTGGTAAAGCATGCATCTGACAATGTTTCAAGATTCACTTCTCGGCAAAGGGATGCCATTGAGAAACTTTGGGCTTCCATACGAGAACAGCAAACTCGCAGAAAACAAGGTAAGTCAATTCATGGGAAGCTGGATGTGACTGCTTTTGAATGGCTTCAAGAAAAATATGCTGGTGAGAAAATCAGCGTTCGGCATTCCGTTGGAGGAAGTGGGGATCGTCGTGCTCAACAGTGGCTAGGTTGACTCTTTGTTGTCTTTCTTATTTGTGATACATCCTTGTATGATGGTGGAAATTAGCTAGATACAAAGAATTGAAGATGTTGGATAATTTTGTCTTTCCTTATATGATGGTGGGCATTAATTTTGTCTTTCCTTATAATATTGGACAATTATTAATTATATTTTTCAGTTTTTCAATAATTTATTGGTTAAGTTATGTAATTATTCTAGACAAAGGTAATAAAGTGGCTTAATAAATAATCTAAATTAATAGTCAAATTTTGAGAAGAAAATGGATCCCGATTAGTGTGTTTGAATCCATATCGAGCTTGTGATAGGGCAATTCGATATGGAAGTTATATATAGAGGTTAAGGTTTTCTGCAATTGCATATATAAGTCGTAATCATACAGATTTTCTAACTTGTTAAAAGTACTTACGTTATAAGAAAACTGTAGAAAAGCGTTAACAGCGTGTCCATGAAAGTATTCCGTGAAGGTCCTAAGAGTTTGAAGCTTGTTTTGGCCTTGAAAATTGTTTCAGATGGAACTCAAATTAAGTATTTCATATTTCTTTTATTTTTAACCCTTTTATAAACGATCTGGAATACATAATTAGGTCTATCATACGTATTACACGTGATATCAGAGCAGTTATGTGATTGAGTTGCCGGAAGCAAAGGTTTTTTGGTTTTAATTCATTATAGTTTTCATCAGTTTTTTATTCTTTTTTCAGTTTTTTTTGGTATATGATTACGTAAAAGTGGTATATATAAAACTAGCTATGAAAAATGAGTCAAAAATCAACCAAAAAGGATGAAAACTAGGTTCTAGGATCACTGAAAATCGCCCTCCCCATCAGAGGGTGATAGCACCTTCAAGCGTGTGCATTGCACGCACCCGATAGTGCTATAGTACCATTAGTGGGCGGTTAAGGTTAGTGCGCACGCACCAACTGCGTCCAACCACGTGGCTCCATGGGTTGACGGACGCGTGTCGTGCATGTAACGCACGCGCCTCATACGGCTTGACACCTTGCAAGCGCAGGACGGGTTGGAGCGTGCGATACACGAGCCCACCCCTGTCCCAACACCTGGACGGACGAGATGAGGACTCGTGTCGGCACGTGTAGTGTACGCACTATGTAGTACAAGCCTGTATACACATGGGTGGCACGTGCAGGACACGAGTCAGATGCATCTGCCGCGCTTGGACCGACGTGGGTGCAACGCACGCTCACCTCGTGGCCACGCGCAAGGTGTCGTCAGCTGACATCAATGCATAGTGCTGCATTACAGTGATGCTGACATCATACTGATGTCAACACCTTAAAAAATATTTAAAAAGAAAATTTTAGAATTCTCGTAAGGATGCCTCAGGTCCTTTTGGGTCAGTTTTCGGGTTAGGGTAATTTTTAAAATGCTTTTTCAATTTTTCTTGATTATTACATTGGTAATTAGATTCCATAAAAGGTTTTAAAGCTTATTTTGAGTGTATTTTCGTGCTCCAAACTACACATAAGAGAGACATTTAAGGCTTCGTGTCTTGTGTGGTATTCGAGAAAGTACAATGGTCACTCTCATTGAGAATTTTTAAATAAAAGTCTCAAATAAAGTTTAAAGACAATATTTTCAGTATTAGTATGTGATTATTCGATTGTGAATCTAGCTTTTTCAGTTATGATCGATTTTCACATACATTATGCCCATATAGAATGTGAGGATAACATAAAGATGTATCCCTTATGTTTGTGGTCTTTTTGAGTATTGGTAAGATTGTAGTCACCACAATGACCTTTCAAATCAGTATTTAGATTGTACCGCATACATGTTGGGGGATGTCTCTAGTCTCATACTTGGTTATTCTGCCCACAAGTGTTGACCTTCTATGAGATTTTGAGATGTAAATAAAGGCAATAGATGGAGGAAAATAGTTGCTTAAAGGATCTATTCACCAACAATTGGTAGTGTAATGAGAATTTATGGTTTGTACTCTAATCGCTTTTATATGGAGATCTAATTGCATATGTTATGTATTCAGCCCACAGGTGTTTCATAATACGTGCGATCGGATTCTCTGTATAGATACTATTATCGTTGTTGTCCTGCATTTAAACTGATGTTTACATTGTCTTTTCTATCATGTAGTACCTTTTCTGTAAACAACAATGCAGTTACAATTGAGACCTTAAATGGTTTCAATTTCAAGAAGTGGAAGAAGGATGTGGAGTTTGCACTAGAGATGGCTGATAAAGCAGCTATGGCGATCTGGAAGCGGTCAAATAGGATGTGCTATTTGACCATCAAGAGGTCGATCCCAGATCATCTCCTGAATGGATTACCGGATACGATCATAGCGAAGGAGTTTATAAATGACATTTCCCAGAGATACAAGGTGTCTTCTCATGCGAAGCAGAGCACTTTGATTAAAGAGCTATTGTCCATGAAGTATACAAGAGAAAGAGGCATTCGAGAGTACATTATCAGGGTGGTTCACCTTCAGACTAGGTTGAAGGCACTTGATGTACCAATTCTTGATAATCTAATAGTGCATCAGGCACTAAATACTCTCCCTCGAGAGTTTGAGATGTTGGCTACCTCCTACATCTCTCAGGATGAGGCCTGGGACATCAATGTCTTGATTTCCCAGTGTGCTGCGGCGGAGGAGAAGGTTAAGAGTTCTTCTCATACAACTATGTTTGCAACTGCCAAAGGTAAAGGGAAGACTAAGCCCCAACAGCTTAAGGGCAAGGGTAAGAAACTGAAACTCTCTCCAAAAATTCAAACTGGACTGTCCAGCATTGCAAAGGGGCTACATGACCTAAAAGGTATGAGGTACTTCTTCTGTAAGAAGAAGGAGCATAGGAAGGTTGATTGTGAGAAGTACAAGCTGTGGAAGGTTAAGCAGGAACTGTCAGGTAACTTCTCAGCCTATATGATTTATGAATCCAATGTAGCTATAACCACATCAAGTTCTTGGTGGTTAGATAGTGGAGCCTCTAACCATGTTGCTTCCACAATGCAGGGGTTCAAGTCTAGGAGAAGGCCGACTAAAAGAGAGGAGAAACTGATGGTCGACAACAAGGAGGAGGTGGATGTTTTGTATATAGAAGATGTAGGTTTGAACCTCGATATGGGGTTTGTACTAGTTTTACGAGACACATTTTATATACTATCTTTTAGACAAAACTTGATCTCTGTATCAGTTTTGGATAAAGAAGGTTATCATTTTGTATTTAATACTTCAGTTGCAAATATTTCTATCAATACAAGACATATCGAAATTGCCTTCTTGTCCTGTAGATTGTATAGAATGTGTCTTACTCCTAATGAAATGTGTGCCTCTTCTTATATTGCCGAACTTATTACTCGAAAGAGAGCCTTCATAAAAGAAACATCATACATTTTGTGGCATAAACTTCTTAGCCACATTTCTAAGGAGAGGGTAGAGAGATTAATAAAGGATAACATTCTCCCAACTCTAGACTTCAGTGATCTGGAAACAGGTATTGATTGTTGTAGGGGTAAGTTGACCAAGATAAAGAAAAAAAGGTCAACTCATTCTTCTCGTTTATTGGACCTCATACATATAGGCGTTAGTGGTCCCTATACAGTCACATTATGCCATGCTAGATACTTCTGACGTTTATAGATGATTATTTCCACTATGGTTATGTGTTCTTGCTTAAGGAAAATTATGAAGTTCTTGATAAGTTCAAGATCTTTAAGACTGAGGTTGCAAACTAGTTGGGAAAATTGATAAAGATTGTCAAATATGACTTGAAAGGGGAATACTATGGCAAACATAGAGCAGGACAAAAAAAGGGTCCGTTTGCCAGGTATTTGGAATCAGTTAGAATAGTGGTATAGTTCACTGTGCTAAGCAGTCCTGAGCAAAATGGTATGGTCGAAAGGCGCAATTGCACCTTAAAGGATATGATGAGATTAATGCAGAGTAGAACTAACCTACCCGAATACCTTTGGGGGAACCCATCAAAATGACATGTATATCTTGAATAGAGTCCCAAGTAAGTCAGTATCTAAGACACTTTTTGAACTTTGGAAAGGATGAAAGTCAAGCCTTACACACATTCATGTATAGGGCTGCTCTGCTGAGGTAAGGTTATATAATCCTTATAAGAGCAAATTGCAACCTTGTTCTACTCATTGTTATTTCGTAAGTTATCCCAACCACTCTAAAGGCTATAGATTTTACTATAGAGAAGAAGGGACCGGAATAGTAAAATTGCAGATGGCTAAATTTTTGGAATATGATGTCCATGATGAGGGAGGATCTTCATATCCTCCAAGAGATAATAGGACGGATACTACGATTATTTCGTATCCACTTCTCATATAGTCAGGTTCGGTGGATGTAGGCCTAAGTACCATGCCTATGCAGGCACAAGAACCTATACCTATTCAAGAAGAGCTTTTCGAGGTACAAGAACCTATGCAGATGCGCAAATCCACCAAAGAGAGACAACCTGCTATCTCACCATATTATATAGTCTATTTGGGTGAGCTAGACTATAACATAAAACATGTTGTGGATCTAGTTACTTTTATAGAAGCTACTTATGGACCTCACGCAGATATATGGTGGGAAGCAATGAAGGATGAAATGCAGTCTATGAGGTATAATAAGGTATGGGAGCCTGTTGATTTACCTCAATATTGCAGGTTTGTCAGTTACAAGTGGCTATTTAAAACCAAGAAGGACATATAGGGTTAAGTTGAGCGGTTTAAGTCAAGTTGAGTGCTTTAAGGTGTGTTTGGTTGCCAGAGGATTCACTCAGAGAGAAGAAGTTGACTTTAATGTTATCTTCTCTCCTGTATCCTCAAAGGATGCATTTAGAGTGATTATAGAAATAGTAGCTCATTATGACATAGAGCTACATCAGATGGACATTAAGATCGCTTTTCTAAATGGTGACCTTTATGAGGAGGTCTATATGGAGCAACTTGAAGGATTTTAGGATCAAAATGCAACTGAAAAATATGTAAGTTGACTAAATCAATATACAGTTTGAAACAAGGTTCTAAATAATGGCACCTAAAGTTTAATGAGGTTTTGACCTCATTCGGCTTTGTGGAAAACAAAGTTGAAAGATGCTTATACTATAAGGTCAGGGGAGCAAAATTATCTTTCTATTATTATACATGGATGATATCTTGCTGGTGTCAAATAATTTGACTATGTTGTAGGAGGTAAAGCAACTTTTGGCCAAACACTTTGACATGAAGGATTTAGGTGAAGCATCTTTTGTCCTCGATATGTAGATTCATCGGGACAGATCTCAAAACTCATTGAGCCTCTCACAAAGAGCATACATTGAGCGAGTGCTACACAGGTTTAATATGGTTGACTGTAAACCTATTGTAGCACTTATCTCTTATGGTGAGAGATTATCTTTGGCACAGTGTCCAAAGAATGAAGTTGAGAGAGAGGCTATGAGGAATGTCCCATACTCTAAGGCAGTTGGTAGCCTTATGTATGCCCAGGTGTGCACTAAACTGGACATTACATTTATTGTCAGACTGCTGGGTTGATATCTGGCTAACCCAGGTGTGGACCACTGGAATGCAGTTAAGCGAGTGATGAGATACCTAAAGGATACCAAGGATTATATGTTGACATACAGGAAAGTTAACGATTTAAACCTCACAGGGTATACAGACTCTGATTTCACTATGTGTGGATGATCGCAAATCCACTTCAGGGTACATTTTTATGTTGGCAGATAGTGTAATATCATGGAAGAGTGTCAAGCAGACACTGGTAGCTTCCTCGACCATGCGTGTAGAATTTGTTGCATGTTATGGAGTTGCTATGTAGGCGGTTTGGCTCAGAAACTTGATTTCTGAGTTGTCTGTGGTAGATTCAATAACTAGACCCATTCAGTTATATTGTGATAATCATGTTGCAGTGTTGTTTAGTAACAACAATAAGAATATCACAGGGTCTAAGCATTTGGAAGTCAAGTACTTGACCATAAAGGAGTTGATTTAGAAGGGTGACGTTAAAGTGGAGCACATCAGGACTGAGGAGATGTTAGCTGATCCATTGACTAAAAGACTTCGCCCACTAGTATTTGTTAAACATGTATTTAAAATGGGCATGTTAAAGTCCTTAGACAGTAGCAGTTAGAGATTATTGTATTTTCTCCTTAAAAATTTGTATATTTTGATGTATTATGACATTATGATTATTTATTAATATAGATGATCATCTTTTTATCCTCAGAAATAACTATTTTTGTTTATAGTCATAATACATATGAAAGCCTTAAGATTTGTGTTGATCTTAAGCATTTTGAAGATCATTGGGCATATATAAAGATTGACCTTGAACTTATGTCATTTTAACACATACAGTTTAGTGCAGATATCCATAAATTTAAAATGACATAGGGGGATATAAGTTTTCTATCCCATAAAGGTTCTCTAATGCAGTATAGCATTCAGTTGGAGAATATAAAGGTTTTCTCTAATGCTGTTTAGCATCCGGTGAGAGAAGACATGTTTTCTCTAATGTTGTTTAGCATTCGGTGAGAGAAGACATGATTTCTTTGCTGTAGTTTAGTACATGCAGTTTAGCATAAACTTGGAGAAATCGAGACCTACAAGCAAAGATGATACGTTTTAGGTCATACAGGTATCATCCTAGTTTTCCACACTCCATTTTTCCATTCATGTTAGTGAGGTATAAGATATTGATGATTATATTGGACCTGTGTCGCACATGACACATGTGTTTGATATTTTTCAGTATCGAAAGCCTTACAGGACAAAATGCTGGACTTTCATTACCTTTGGATTGAATATTTTTTAATTTTTAAAAATTGGTACCAATAGAGTATTGTGATTTAACCGATTTTTAACTATTTTAAAACTTGAGTCACAACTGCAATTAATACTTGTCCAAGGGGGAGAATGTTGGACAAGTTTTTTCCTTCCCCATGCAACTATTATTGTATTTTTCCATTTTTCAATAACTTATCAGTTAAGTTACATAATTGATCTAGACAAAGGTAATAAAGTGTCCTAATAAATGATCTAAATTAACGGGTCAAAGTTCGGGAGGAAAATGAATCCCGATTAGTGTGGACTGGACCCATATTGAGCTTGTGATGGGGAGGCCCGATATGGAAGCTATATCTAAAGGTTAACGTCTCTTGCAATTGCGTATGTAATTCGTAAGCATACGGATCCTCTAACCCGTTAAGAGTGCTTACATCTTAAGAAAACTATAGAAAGGCGTTAACTGCTTGTCTGTGAACGTTTTCCGTGAAGGTCCTAGGAGTTTGGAGCTCGTTTTGGCCTCGAAAATTGCTTTAGAAAATCAGGTATTCCATATTTCCTTAATTTTTAACCCTTTCATGAATGATCTGGGACACGTAATAAGATCTATCCTACGTGTTACAGAAGAATATAATCATTTGGTCACACTACAATTTCAACTAATGTAAAATTCCCTGTGAATTGTTGTTCTACGCGAGTCAATATGATTTTGAAGTATTTATCGATAGGGTTATCGCTGGAAATTGTAGGAATAAGTGATCTGGAAAAGTAATTGAATCTTTTATGTTACTGATCTATTGTCCACTTATCTGGGAGAAACTAATGGCCTTTGATAAATTTATAAATTTTTTTGCAATAAATCCAAATCCAAGATATTTTGCTGAAGGAAGCACTACTTTAAAAGTCGTCTAAAGAGATCTGAAGTTATTTTAGTCTGTTATTCTAAATTTTGGACAAGCCTTTTAATGTTTGACTTAAATTCTTCCAATTTTACTCTTCATCTGATCCGTACTTTAGAAGTTGGCAGTGAGACATGCTTCTTAATTAGAAGCTTATAAACATTTCTCAATTCCTGGGGTGTCACACGCTTAATGTTCATTTACTCTTCTGGTATCTCAGCTAAACAAGCCACTCTAACCTCGAGAACTGCAATCCAACATTTCCTGATTTTGTGATTTCAAACATTGATCTTCTTTGCAGAGAAAATCACACTTGTGGCATTCTTATAAGATTTATGGATGGTCAGGCAATTCCATTTCTGCAAAGTTGTGAATGCTCAATTCATCATTGGATATGGTAGCTAATGGGTTCTTTCTTGTAAACATTGTTATAAGTCGTTATCCCACTTTGTATGTCGTACTTTAAAATTCATTCCCATGCCAAAAATTACAATGATGTACCAAATAACAAATAGAGAACATGTAGATTGCGTGGGTTTTTGTTTTGGGGATTAAGGATTTGAGTTCCAATTTGGTTTACAGAATTAAGTGTGTGGGTGAGTCTATGTTCCGAGTGACTAAATGTTAGCCTCTTAGCACATAAAGGCATTTCATAGCTAGCTGGAAACGGACCTTGGATGGAAGGTTAGTTAGATCACATACATGGCAGTAGCATGCGGAGGCTCTAAGCTGACTTGGCGAGTTAGATTAAGAATAGTGTAAGTTTTGGTAGAGTTTCGGACCTTGTACGAACCGACATGACTAAGGTTAAGTTCTTGATGGACTAAGGAAAGGTGTATGCTCAAATGAACGGACCATGGCTAATCGAGTTGACATAGGGAAACATTGGACTAGACCAGTGTGCTATGACCAGCTTTGGCTTGTATGACTCATTATAACTGATAGAGATCATAGAGAGATCTTGGATGATGTGGCAGATAAGATCATGGAGGATAAACATCAGCTCCAAAGGAAAAAGACCACGCAAAAGGATCATCTAAAGATAGTGATCATGTTTATGGATAAGATTAGATCATGTATAATCTTTTATTTTATTAGTTGGGATGTAGATAGACCTTATCGAATAAAGTCTTATTTAGATGGGGATGTTATCTTTTTGGATAATGATGTAATCTAGTAGGATAATATGTGATCTTGGGCAGTAGAGTTCTATTAGGATTCTAACTTGGCCCTCAAACCTGAATGCCTATATATAGCTCATTTAGGCCTTACTCCTCATAGACTCAGAGATTGAGAGAGTGTCCTTTGTATTCTTTGAGGGAAGTAATAAAGGTTGACAGTTTGTTGTATCTCTTTCTTGGTTTTATTATTACCTTTGAATATTCTAGTGCTTTTATAGTTTTCTAGCGAATGTGAGAGTTAAAACACTACGAGGATCGTGAGGCGTTCCAGAAAAAAGTTGTTGGTTGACAATTATGTGGGAAGGTTGAGTGTTACTTAAACGGACCTAAGTAAGATTATTGTGCAAAAGAGTAGGTGCGACTTGCGGTATAAGTTTGGTGCATAAGAATACCTTTGTAACAACTGATATCAGAGCCTAATTTTGAGATGACGGGAGGCAGCAATTTGACAGAGAATGTCAACAGAGTGGAGGTATTCATTGGTCCAATTCCTCAAGGGGAGGAGAAGGTCACTTCCTACAATACTCGAATGGAGATATTGGCAGAATAGATCCAACAGTTGCAACATCATTTAAAACCCTTTATATACATGCCTTCTTTACACAAAATACATTCCAAAGCATGTTCATTGATATACAGTAATTCTCAAAAGCATTTACAAGGCAAAAATGTCTACACAGAAAAACGTGTTAAAGCGAGCTACTTTAGAGACAAAGTCCCTGCAACTAAAGCCCTTGATCGTGCACTTGAGATGCTTTATTTTAAAAACAGAAAGTAAAGGGTGAACTAAACGAGCTTTCAGTAAGTGTCAACATTTTTATGCAAATCATGTTTAACAATTTAAACCTTTCTAAAACAAAATGCATCTCAAAATTTCATATGATACAATCTAATATCAAACATATATGCTTTCAAAAAATCAAAATTTTCAAGTTACTAATAAAGTAAATTATGACGACATCATTATTATCATGAACTTTCTTACACGATATAACCCACCACTAACATTTTTGCCATATGGTACCCTTAAGTATAAAGTCACGAAGCTAGTTCTTTATCGCTTACCCGCGATTGATTAACCACTAGTTATGAAGCTGGTTCTATATCGTTCACCTGTACTAGATTAACCACTATACATCAGTAGTTATGGAGCAAGTTTTGCATCGCTTATTTACAGCCAGTTAACCACTAGTTACGAAGCTGGTTCTACATCGTTTACCCATACTAAGTTTACTGTTATATACCTGTGTAATAACATATGTAAATCCTATTGGCGTACTATAAGATAAAAATCATTTTCTTTTTCTTAACCGATAACCTAATTTTATTGTAACTTAAAATCGTATGAAATTTAACTTTCAAACTTCAATTCATACATTGCTAGAACATACACCTATACTATCAATATTCACTTATAATGTGTCATTCAAATAAAACTCATAATCATATAATATAAAGTCATATATCATCAATTCTATTGCAAATAATATATTCATATAAAACAATTAAAAAACACGCACCATTTAGTAACTTTATCGCCAAGCACACTCATGTGTTTTGTGTCTTTCCTTTACCTACACAAAGCGCATTTTCCTTAGGCATTTCTTTCCAAATTCAGAAATAAGGTATTAAAACAATATATTTGGTTTAAACGAATTTGAGATTAGTGTTTAATCACATAAAAATTATGCTAATTGTATTCATTTTGTCACGATCATGCATGAGGAGTCACGGTCGTGACCCCTGCCTAGAATTCATTCCTCCACTTTTCTGTAATTTTCACATAGTAAATGTTCACATTACATTTTGAGGTCTTCTAGACATTTGATTCCCTATGTCTTTATTTTTCATAACATTGAAAATTAGGCCATTTGAACTTTTAAACTAAGAAACATACACCAAACATCACAAACTGCTCCAACACAGGGGCAACATTAGGTCACCATGTTCAATCTCAAATTCCAATGTCATTAAGCCAGAATTAGGTTAGGGTCTCTTCTAAAGATTTTTAGTAGTATGTATTAGGTTTCATCTCTAGTTGGAATCACCCAATTTGGAGGTTTTTAGGCCAATTTATGGCCAAAACAATGGAGCTAGTTCAAGTGAACCGAGAACCTAAGACAGAATTACACTAAACGTTTCTCTCTCTCTTATCATATTAAACCAATTCCATGCAAAGTAACACCAAAATAAACTTTTGGATCATATCACACTAAAAACCCTAACCATGGCAAATTCTATCAAGCTTGATTCTTTGGTTGATTTTCTTGCTTTCAACCCTTAAATGCTTCCAAACTTATTATCTAATCTATAGCAAGTTAAAAATCACCATTAATCTTACATGAATCTATCCCACTTAAAAAACCCCAAAACCAGATTTAGATTAGGAAAACTTACCACTTTCTTTCAATATTTTGGACAATTGAAGAACACTTAGTTTTGATCAAGCTCTCTTCAAATTGTGCTCCAAAACCGTTAAAAATTAGCTGCCTCTTCTTCCTCTCTGGCTTGGCCGAATATCACCCTTTCTCTTCTTCTCCCTTTTTTATTTTTGGTCTCTCACGATGCTCTCTCCAAATGAACCAACTTAATCTAATTTTTTGTTTTTTTATACTCCCCATTAATGAGACACATGTCATCGCCTCAATGGCCATCTTTAATGAGTCATTAATCCACTCACATCATGTAAAAAGACCAAATAACCCTTAATGAGTTTAATTCATCAACTAACTAAATTAATTCCGAAAATATTCGATAACTGTCTTATTATCAAATTGATCATAAAATACTCTAATTAGGGTCAATACTTATTGGTTAGATGCTTTTAAACTTTTTTTGAATGGATTTAAAATCATTAATACCCATTATTTTCCAAAAAGGGCATTTTAATCATAAACTTTTAGAACTCTCGAATTCCATCCAATCGGATTTATGTTTGATCTGTTTTAGTATCATTAGACTCTAATACTTATTTTGGATATTTTTCAATATTTTGGGGTTGGATCTCCCAAAAATCACTATTTATTACTATTAACTGAAAATAAAAATTTATAGTCAATAAAAGGAAAGGTTTAAGGTTTTATATTTACTACCGGTAGCTAACTACACTTTTGAATGGAATGAGACCTTGAACATGATCATTGAACTCACCAGGCAAGGAAAACATAATATGTTGTTATTAAAAGTAGCATTCACAACTGTCATCTACACTATTTTGAAAGGAAAGAAATTATAGACTGCATAAGGGAACTGAAGAAGAAAAATACTAGCTAGTAGAGAAAATCATCAATCGGATCTAGGCAGCATTTATAGCAAACAATATGCAAAATTCACTTACTCTTGAAATGAAGAATACATGGATGATGTAATGTTTTGTATCAAACTTTGGGGTCAATCTTGTAATTTCATTTATTTTTAAAAAAAAGTTAAGTAAGGAATTTATTCAATAGAAAAAGGTGGAAAGTATATAGGAGAGGATATGCAACTCTTATATTTCAATTATGTTGCAAGCTATCTCATTGTAATGTTGATCTAGCGTTTGTTAAAGTTAATACAATTTCATTCATTTTCTAAGAAAAAAGAAGATCCATTTTGGCTTTTTGTGCGTTGCTAACAAGAGGATCATATGATCATATTATTAAATTTCCAGGTGCAATAATAAGAGCTTTGTCAATGAAAATATATGTGTAATTGTGACAGATAAATACTATTTATGCACAAAATTCACGTAAGTAAACAATACTATAATTTGCTGATCTGTATGATGCATTCCAAAACCCTCACTTTAAAGTTATTCAAAATTTAGGAATACAGAGAAGCATAAGAGGGCTTAAAAAAACACCTATTTATTAATTGAGGTCTCTAGGTCTGTTTGATCAGCAAAAATCTGTCTCTGCAGGTGGGCCTTTGTTTGTCCTTCTAGACCGAAGGAGGGGGCGATGGACCTGTACTTGATTGTCGACAGCGTCTTCAATTTGTGTAGAACATATTAAAATTGGAAGGAATAGTATCCAAGGCTAGCACAAAAGAGCTTGAAAAGATCAGTCTAAAGATCTCCAAGAGCTTATCAAGAATGAGATTTGCCTCATTTACATACAAGTCAAATTATAATGAAGAACTCAAATATCAGATATTGCTGTAGCGAAGTGTTTTCGCTATATAGGATTCAACTCTTTTGGCCATCCATGCTATACTTGGTTCAATCTGTTGGAATTCGACCGCGATCGAATCACCGGTGCAGCAAAAAACAAAAATGTTATAGATTCCGAGCGGATCTCGATAATTGAATAAACTTGAATAAAACATAAAATGATTTAGAAGTCGTACCTTGTTCGCTTTTCTATTGAAAAATATTTAAAACTTTTTCCGATTGACTAATTACGAGTTGTTCAAGTGTCCAGCCTCTGATGGTATCCACAGAGTAATTCTCAAACTGATTTGAGAGGTAGAAGACAAAAAAGTGCTAGCTTCTAAAAAGCTCTTCCCTTTAAATAGAAAAATCACAAGAGTCTTTTGTTAAAATTAAATCTCTTTAATTATAATTAAAATCAAATTCTAATTAATTTAATTTAAATAAAATCAAATATCTCATATTTGATTCCTAAAGCTTCTCAAAATTTATAATTAAGTTCAACTGTTGGGACCCGATTTGGGAACTGGATCCCAACCGGAAAAACAAAAAATGGAAACAGAAAAACTAAACGGAAACGAAAAGCGAAACGAAAGCCCCAAGCGAAAACAGAGGGCCCAAAGCAAAACGAATAACAAAACGAATCGGAAGTCATAAAGTGGAAACGGATTTACAAAAAATCTTTCGATTGCGAAACAAACTTAAAACAAATTCCGACATCCGGTGACACATACCTTAGAAAAATTAGCGTTGGAAAATCATACGACACACTCGGTCTTAACTAATCCGAATCGGTATAATTTTTTTTCTTTTCATTCTTTCATTTTATTCATCTTTATTCAAATTCATACAAAGCAACTCAATTTCTCATTTGGAAATTCGTCTTTAACCAATATCTCAATTTATTTGATTCTTTATATTCAAATCATAACCATCAATTTACACAAAATCTTACCAATCCTTTCTTTTGTCAATAGACACTTAACACACATATCTATATATCCACAATTCATACACAATAAACACTTCAATATTTCCAGCTCAATCAACACAATTCATCGGACCTCCTGTCCGGAATCCCAATACAATCAAACTCATACATAACTAAAGCACTTCAATAATTCTCAAACATCCAATATCATCGGACCTCCTGTCCGGAATCCATATCACATTCTATCACAATCAATCATATCCAAGTCACATTCATATCTCAATTCAATGCACAAGTTCACAATTCATATACATCATGAAATA
>JANKOE010000204.1:25919250-25932780 GCA_026284465.1 Erythroxylum citrifolium
GGATTTCTTTTCCAAGTAGAAGTAGGTCTTTCTTTCCTTATAGAATTAGGATCTTTACAAGGAGATAATTTCTTTTCAAAGTGGAAGTAGGTCTTTCTTTCCTTGTAGAATTAGGATCTTTACAAGGAGATGATTTCTTTTCCAAGTAGAAGTAGATTTTTTTCTTTTCTTGCCAAATTAAGACCTTTACATGGTAGGGCTTTTTTTCCCTAAGAATTAGGAATCTTCATTTCTCCCTATCTACATATCCCCTGACCATCTGGATTGTTCCTGGATCCATTTCTTGCAATGGCGAACAAGAATCTTCCGAAAAGTAGAAATCTTAGTTAAAGTAGGATTCCTTATAGGATTAGGATTCCTGTAACTTTGGTCACCTTAGAGTATTTTGACCTCCTCACTTTGAAAATGACATCCAAAAGTCCTAAATCTCCCTCCTTAGCATGATTTTCTTCACTTGAAACCTAAAACACCTAAAATGATAAAATCAATGTAAGTCACGTAATTTAGACATCAAATGAGAATAAAAACTAAGTGTAAAAGTATAAAAAGATAATAAAATATAAGTGCATCACCAAATAATCTCTGAATTTCATTTCAAATATTGATATGCGTATTAAGATATTTCATAAATTTTATTTTATGATGTATTTTCCATCAATTAAATGTCAATAATTATGTGCATGTGGACGTTAGGCGAATGCTGTGATCAGTCCACTGCTTATGTTTTAACTGTAACCATATAGTGTAACCATAAATAGTATAGGTGAATACAAGTCGACCCTGCAAAGAGTGTCAGTTAATTACAAACTATCCATAAACTTAGATAGACCAACAACTTAAGATCAATTGAAGATGAAAATAAAATAAATAACAAATATAGACACTAAAGCTAAGTAATAATTAAGAAATAAATCAATCAATGAACAAACTAGATTTAGGTAAGTTTTTCCTAATGACTTAGTTGTATTCAACTTCAACCTGATTTAATGAATGATTCTAATTTCTTTTACCAGTACAGAAACTTAGATTAATCAATTGAAATCTCATATTTTTAGATTAATCAATTGAAGTCTCTTTCAAATCAGGGCAACCTAAGAATGTTTTAATCTATTATGTGAAATCTCTTAATAGGTTTTACCCTAGCCTAGGAAGATCTTGCAGCTTTCTCTAGGATAGCTCACAATTAACCCACTTTATCTACGTTTTGATCTAATCACACACTTCTTCTCATGAATCTTGATGTATGAATCAAATAATTAAATATTTCACTTTCATTTGTTCAATTCAATCAATTACAAAAACATGGATAAATTAAAAAAACTAGAATTTCATTAAATCAAAGCTCAATTCAATACATAAATCCTAGGGTCCATCCCCCCTAAATCTATAACGTAATTAGTTAATAATCAAACAAAAAATAACAACTAAAAAATAAGAGTATGAGATCATTGTGATGAGTCTTTAATCTTGAATCTTTGATGTTTCTTTATTGAAATCTTGTTTATCTTTCAAGGTTGACTTAATCTTTATAAAAAACCAATTTAGAATGGCTTCCAATTACTTTTAAACTATATATCTTCCAATAATTGAAGTGTGTAGGACTGTGAAGGGGAAATAATAGCATTCTGTAACATAGCCCACCTATATGTTCTTCTTTTAATTCTTCCATGTTTGCCTCAAATTGGCCCATTATTCTCCAAATTCACTTATTTTTCTTGAAGAGGAAAAAATAAGACTTGAAATAAAAATAATTCTTAAATTTAGTGTCAAATCCCTCAAAAGTATCCAAAATATAAGCAATATGCTATAAAAATCATACTAATAGTAATATATGTCTAGCATACATCAAACTCTCCTATGCTTAAACAATTGCTCGTCCTCAAGCAAACCAAATTTATAATTTAGTCTTAAATAGAAGTCAATCCTAAAAGAGGTGTCAAACAAATTGTACATACTTACGAAGATTCTTCATTATTTATCCAATCATATAGGTTATCAAAATGCTATGTAACTAACTACCTATAAAAATTTATAAATTGATTCAATTTACTCCAAGATCCTTCAAACTTCAACCTAAATCACAAAATTTGTTTCTATGTAAAAAAATGAACATACATAAGATAATATTATTAAACTTCCAAACATATTCACACCCTTATTAATAACACATAAATTTAAACAAAACAAAATAACAACATTAGAAGGTTGTTTGAAAAGTCACCTGTCCTTTTTATACAAGAGTAACTACCTTATCACAAATTCCCCCAATTACTTAACTAGGTTACTATCTCAAATGAATACTAACACCACTCTTTGTCTTCAACCTTTTTATAGGTTGAAGATAATAGCGTGAGCCTAATTACTTATTTTTTTTACTACATGTTGATATAAGTTAATGACAATTCTCAAAGAAGTCACAATTACTTCATATATGTGCATTTAGTACAAAGAACATTATAATGCTTATTAAAAAGTTTTCATTCTCCAAATTATAAAGCAAATTAGACTCACTTATTCACCAATACTCATAACTAGTTAGAAAGATATTCTAAATCACAAAATTAATCAAACTCATAATTAATTCTCGCTAAATTGCATACTTTCAAAGAAAAACAAATTCCAAAAAATTACTTCCTATTGATATAAAAGAGTTTGATAAGCTTAAGCTTAGTTTATAATTGTATAATCCTGCAATCCCTCCCCCATACTTAAAATGAATGTTATCTTCAATGTTTCAAACACATAGAAATAATAAAGAATAATGAAAAGGGAAAAAAGAGATAGTAGAGGACTTGAACTTCCCTGATGTTTGACATATGATCTAGGTCATAGACAAAATTCCTAACAAAAAGTAAGTTAGAAGGAAAAAGAATGTGAAAATATGCGTACATATGATCTAGACTATTATGAAAAATAGAAATCACAAATAAAAATAGAGAAATCAATCCTATAAAGGAGGTGGAAGTATCCATGGTGGCACGTAAGGAACTATCACCCGTTAGTCTACTAAGTCATTGAAAGAAATCATCTTTATTAATTGCGTAAGGTACTATCACACTTTCTTTTAGTTTGATTCTTGGCACTGTAGAGGTCCTCTCTATAGCCTAATAGAGTTGTAGTCTTTGAAATCGATAATTCCAACCAACTTTAAGATTTAACCATTCATAAAAAATATTACTTACTATTAGCCCTTTTACTTTTCTAAAGGTAGAGGTGACTTTCTAAACTTTTTGGTCTCTATCACTCTTGATTCCTCCTCACAAGACATTGTGAAATGGACCCTTGATAAATCCTCTAAATTCACCATAATTTTCCTTGACAATATTATGAACCTTGAAAAATATAATAAGATTTGCTATTTCTAATAATAAGGCACATTTATCCGAACGTATTCATCAACCTAAACCTTATTAGGAACATTTTTAATAAAATATCCACCCTTTTATTTTTATGATACTCTTTTATGATTAGAACTGATATTATTTTAGGAAATAACTTTCTCCAATTATTTCATAAGATATTATTTGATACTATTAAACAACAAATACATCTTAAGACTCCTTGTGGTCATTTGATCATAGTTAGCCAAATAAAAAATGCATATGTTAGATATATCCTAATCCACTTTAAACTTCGCACAACCCAACGTGGTGTAGGATATAAAGAAAAACCGATCTTTTTGAAAAGAAAATCTTTATTAAAAATAGAAAATATATACAAAATAAATATCAACAGATAAAAACCATCAAAGATGGATTAGAATTAGTAAAAAATTAAGAAAAATTACTCTAATAACCCATTGTAATTTTGGGACAAAATATAAAAGAAGAAAACTTAGAAATGATAGATAAATAAAAGATTTTTAGAGTTACTACTACGAGATATAATTTAGAAGATCAAGAATAATTTAAAAAATAAATTCTTGAACTAGAAAATCTAAAAAATATTAGGCTTAGTAAATCCCTTCATTCTTCTCCAGCTTTTATGATTAGAAACCATACAGAGCTAATTAGAAATAAGGCTAGAATGGTAGTAAATTATAAGAAATTAAATGATAATACAGTACTTGATGGAAGCTTTTTACCCCATAAAGAAACATTAATAAACTTGACAAGAGGAAAACAAATATTCTCTAAATTTTATTATTAGAGTTATTGCTATAAGATATAATTTAGAAGATCAGGAAAAAAATTAAAAGACAACTTTTGAACTAGAAAATCTAAAAATTATTAGGCCTAGTAAATCCCCTCATTCTTCTTTGGGGTGTCCACTCGAGCCTCACACTGACTTAGGCGATTGGTTATCGAAGAGTGATCGTTGAAGTGGACTCTCTTAAGGTAATTAACATCCTCTCCTTATCTAGTATAGTTTTAACTGACGATCGTTTGTTGGTGGCAGGTACACGGGGAGTAATCCACTGAGGCTGGACAACTCCATCATGTGTATCGCGAAGGAAACCAATGTACAGATCGGATGGCCGCCCTCGTAGTGATATTAAGCCCAGGGCTGCATATACTTCAGGAACCCCCGGTGACAGTCCGGGACCTCCTACATCGAGACAAGCAAGGCACTTTGTACCGAAGAACCTTGCATTAGATAGGGTGCTTTTGTTTGTTTTTTGTTTTCTTCCCTTATAGCAAAAAAGAGAGAAAGAAACCATGCAGAGCTAATTATAAATAAGGCAAGAATGGTAGTAAATTATAAGAAATTAAATGATAATACAACATTTGATGGATACTTCTTACCCCATAAAGAAACATTAATAAACTTGAGAAGAGGAAAACAAATCTTATCTAAATTTGATTATAAGGGTGGATTTTGGCAGATAAAAATGAACAAAGATAGCATTTCATATACTACCTCTCTACTCTACAAGGTCATTATGAATGGTTAGATATGTCTTTTAGTTTAAAAAATGCCCCATAAATATTTTAAAAAAATGGATAATATCTTCAAGTATCATAATTTCATACATTTTTATGTGGATGATATTTTAATAGCTAGTAATAATATTGCTCAATATATTATACATCTTCATAAAGTGGCAGATTTATATAAACAATATGGTTTAGCTCTTTCTGAGCAAAAAGCTAAGATATGTCAAAGTAAAATAGAAATTTTTAGTATGTAAATAAATAGTAGAGGAGTTACACTTCAACCTCATAACCTCTTGAAATTCCAATTTCTTGACAGGTTGTAAGATAAAAAACAAGTTCAAAGCTTTTTTGGAGTATTAAACTATGCTTATGATCTTATTCAAAACCTAGATGAAATAAGAAAACCTCTTCAAATGCCTTTAAAAAAGAATCAAAGATTTGAATTTTCACCTTATTTATTAACTAGGTAAAGAAAATTAAGATTTTGCATACCACTTGCCAAAACTCTCATTACCACCGGATAATGATGATTTAATCCTTGAAATTGATGCTTCTGATCACGTTTGAAGAAGAGTATTAAGTAAGATAGATTATGATGATTTTTAATATTAAGATGAATGAGTCTTTTTGCAGGTATATTTTGGGAACCTTTACAGACACTCAACAAAGATATCATATAAACGAAAATGAATTATTAGCAGTACTAAAAAGTTGTCAAAAATTTTATTATTTTCTATTACCTAAAATGTTTTTATTACGCAGTAATAACGCTCAAATTAAAGCTTTTATTAAGAATAATTTACCTTCTAAACCTGAATATAAAAAGATATATAAAATGACAGACTTTATTAATAGAATATACTTTTGATATTGGAAGTATTAAATCCAATAATAATGTTCTTGCAGACTTTTTAACGAGAGATGGTCAGCCTTAAAGAAGAGATATTTAAGTTATCGAATCAATGACTAAAGATATTGATACATGCCAAGTGCAAATCAAAGATTTATTAGATATTGCAAATTTCAACTCGATACTAAAAGAATTTGCTAAGTTACTTATTTCATTTTGTCATATATGGCAAGCCAAGATAAACCACTACAATTATTCAGAACGAAAACTTTATAGCCTAGTCAAAAAGGTTAAGATAGTGGAAGACAATCTTCAATACTCTCTCCTTCACTTTTAAAAGAGTTCATTAGTCAGCAAATTTAGCCAAAAGAGGTTACTCCTGATAATATCACAAATGAAGGATACATAAAACTGTCATGTTTGATGGCCTTCCAAAAGGACATCCTGTTGTTCAAGTGCATTATAAGGTTACGAGAGATTTATACTCTTTACAAAATAATGATACCTGTTATATTGATTTTTTTGTCTCATCCTTAAACTATTTGAGATTGGTATGATTTTGGAACAATAAACGCTATATACTTAACTAACCCAGAGTTTCCTGAAATATGCTTACTTCCTAGCTGAATTCTATGAAGGGGTTAAGGATTGCCATTTAAATAATCCTAAAATAAATTCAAAAGATACCTTGGCATTAAAGATATAATCTGCTGGTCCAGATTTTCATGAAGAAGAATGATCTGACACTTTAGATAAGCATGATTGAAAGAGGCAAGATAAAATCTAGTCCTGAAGCATAAAAAATAGTTGAGCAACTCCAATGCCAAAAGCTTAAGAACCTCACCCCACCATCTTTTGAATTATAAAACAAAGAAGAATTTCTGATGCTACTCTACTAAGCTTCAGAAATACACAAAAATTTCGTACAGAAGATTTTGATATGCTAACTTATAGATCCCCTATGTAATAAAATTCAAATGCAGCATAAAAGTTCCATGAATGTTTTTTGCAATGTAATAAGTTTTTGTATATGGCATAAAGTATACTACAAAAAAAAAATGCTTCCAGAAAGAGAAAAAAGTTGAGATAGATTCGGAACATGCATATAAAATTTTCAAGGAATTGTGTATAATAAATTGATTGAAGGTAATGTAAATTAAATTGAAAATTTCTAAAATCAATAAAGTCAACAAACGGAGCAAGCTGTATGCACCTAAGGTTGGAAGCCAACAAGCTACGAGCCTCCTTGGTGGTAGAGTATGTTGAAGATCGAGGGAAGGGTGAGGTGAACTTCAATTAATCTCGTACTCAATGTATTACCATGTAAGGGCTATGTTAACATTCTAATTACAGAGTTACTGTAGGAAATGCACCAAGGTTGAGAAAAGAATCTAGCTCCCGTTCCATGAGACTCGAGTAGCTGATGATAATCCATATAAATGAGAACATATCAATCACTATGATACTACTATCTTGCCATTACTAGAACGAAAATCACAATCCTCCGTCACCTTACATTATTGAGTTGAATAACATGTAGGAGAATAGACACTAAGGTCAATTTACTAACTGGTCAACAAGAATAAACAATGCATGCTACTTGCTTATCTGATAACAATTACAAACCCGAAGAGACAAAACAACAAAATGATAAATTGAAAATTACAATCCTAGGAAAATGCTTATGCACAGATTCATACCCACATACCCCAAAGATAACAACAGTTAACCATCTTCAGTGCCAATTTAGATGGGTGCAGCGCATGTAGTTCTAAAGTGGCCTGTCTGATTGCAACGGCTACAATGCACAACTCGCTTAACACGGCCACGGTCTTCAGCCCGGACTCGCTTTTTCCTTGGTCGACCAGGTGGCCTAAGTGATTTTGGTGGATTAATAATGACCTCAACAACCTTGCTAGCATTTGCATCTCCCTCAGACAACTCCTTCCACAGGCTCTTATCTGGAATTGGATGAATGGTTTGTGAATAGGTTTTCCGATAAGTTGCTACAGTGAAACAGCTTTCAGTAAACCGGTGCACATTCTGCCTGCAAGAGAGAAGAGCTGCGACAGCATGTGCACAGGGTAACCCATAAAGTTGCCAGCCACGACAAAGACAACAGCGGTTTCTGATGTCCACAATATTTGTTCCTTCATGAGATATAACTTCAAATTCAGCTTCATTGGCACGAAGAACCTGATATGTACGTGCACGTTCAAGTGCCTCTGCAACACGTCTCTCAGCAGAAGGCACAAGTATTGATGTCCATTGCATACTAGTCTCTCGGCGTTCATTGAACCAGGTCATAAGCTGCCTCCTAATGCATTCCATCATCTGGATTATAGGAAGCCCAGAAGCTTCCAAAATCCAAGAGTTTAATGCTTCAACTATATTAGCTGTCAAATGACCAAAACGAGTTCCTTCAAAATAAGCTGTAGCCCATAATCTAGGGGGAATCCTCCGAATCCAATATGCAGCATCTTGTGATATCTCCTCAATCTCCAGAATTTTTGCTTCAAATTCAATGACGGTCAAAGCATGAGCAGCCTCCCACAGAAAGTTGACAAGCATTGTATTGTTAAATTCTTTTCGGAAGCTTTCACTCAAATGACGCATGCAAAATCCATGAAAAGCAGTGGGAAAATTTGCTTCCACACCATCTACAATGCCCTTCTGCCGGTCTGACAAAATAGTAAGCCTCGGCATGTTTTCTGTATTTATCTCAAGGAGATTATGAAGTTCAGACAAAAACCACATCCAATTCTCATCGTTCTCCTCATCAACAACACCAAATGCCAGTGGAAACAAAGCGCCATCCCCATCAAAGCCAGTAGCAAGAAGTAGTGTGCCAAGATACTTGCTCTTCAAATATGTCCTATCAAGCCCAAGCAGAGTCCGACAAGCATTCAGAAAACCATAAATTGAAGCCTGAAAAGATATGAAAAGACGCTGGAAGCAATTATCTGATGGGTTTCCATAAACAGTTGCAATACTCCCAGGATTTGTCCGCTTAACTTGTTCGCAGTACTGCGGAAGTAGACGATATCCTTCTTCAAAGGATCCACGCATTGCAGCCATGATCCGTTCTTTGCCCCTCCAGGCCTGCTTGTAAGACAAAGTAATACCATGTACACGATGAATCTCTTCCAAAATCTCCTTTGGTTTGTAATTAGGATTCTCTCTAAGACGTTGTTCCACAGAGTTAGCAACCCATTGAACCGAGGCTTGCTGATGACCAAGATGATCAATCCCTCCGCATGTATGTGTCTCATGGATGGTTCTGATTGTGAAAGTTGGAACACCAGGTAGCTTCGCTGCATGTATGCGCCAAGGACATCCCTCACTTGCACATTTAGCAGTGAACCGAGTCTTATCTGATTTTATTGTCTGCATTTCAAAATGAAGGGCAATGGCTGTATCCCTCAAAGCCCTGCGGCAGCTGATGACATCGGGGAACTCTTGCCCTACTGAAAGCTCATAGCTAGGACTTATAGCAAGAGTACGTGCCTGAAGGACAGGAGTATGGACAGCAAGCTGAGAGTCATCAACATCTAAATCATGAGTAGGGTCCAATGACATGTCCTGACTCTGGTCCACAGTCAGCTCAAGATTCTCATCCAGTTCTTGGTTTCCTGAAACAACCAGTTCATGGCTTTCTGATAAAACTAAGTCATGGTTCTGTGTAGGATGAGACAATTCTTGATGAATCTGTTCAGGTTTTTGATCCATACCCATATCATTTTCATGACCAAAACTGTGATCTCCCTCATGGTCATGGGTCTGACCTAAACCTAATTCATGTTCATGATGATGACCTAAACCTAGATCATGGGTTTGGTCCAAACCTAAATGATGCTCTTGTGCTTGACGCAACTCCAAATCATGGTTCTGCAAACCCAAATTGTGATTGTGGCCTAAGACCAACTGCTGATTCTGTCCAAGCCCCAGAGTGTGACTTTGCCCAAGTACCAAGTCATGGTTAGCCATTGAATAAAACCACTATACATAAACTGCAGCAAATTTTCACATGAAGAACTACGAAAACCTCTAATAGGTTATCAGTAGCACCTCGTGCCTGTCAAAAAAGGAAAAGGAAAATACAATTGTAAACTCTGGAGCATATCTCGTATGTTTGAGAGTAAACTTAAAGCCAGTATTAAAACATGACTCAAAAGAATTACCACAAATAAATGCAGAAACAATCTCATTTTATTCACTTAAAAATCCACCATATTTGTGATTGATAATTTTTTTTCCTCCCAAAATCAACAAGTGCAATCAGCTTAAAAGAAGAACAATCATATGCAACGCATTCAAGGAAAAAGGAAGCATTTTCACAATGGGAGATGGAATGCTCAGCCCTTAATCATACACAAAAACTAGAAAAAAGCTGTCTAAATACACATACATGAATAAAAAATCCACCCTAAGCTGATGCCTCACTCTTTCACTTGTTCAATTCCCATTCTGTACCAAAAAAGCCCAAATTTGTCGCAGAAATATTCATCTAATCTAGTAATAACAATCAAATGCGTGAAGTAAAATAATCTGAATTAAAAAAAGGAGGACGTACTCAAACCAAAGAACAACCAAAATTGCGCGGAAAATAACCACTACTTTAGCAACAAAGCCCTCCGAAATCATCAAAATTTAGAAATTTCCCTTTGCAAGTTTAATTCCAGAAAAATTGAGCGCAGCCATGCACAGCAGGACATCAAACAGAACTACCATTTAACCATCAACCAAAACATCCAAATGTTAGATAGAAAACTAAAAAAGAAAGACATGAAAGAGTAAATCCCACTAAAATCCTTCAAGGTGCAAAGTTCTCAAAGGTAAGGTCCAAAAAAAATGCGGAACTACAACAATTGTATCTCAAAAAGAATAAGCAGAAAAAAGCCCTAAACTTGAAAACACAGTACATTCCGAAACCCAAAAACAGAACATCTAAACAAAGCAAAACTAAGAACTTGAAATGGATCAAAACAACAAATGATAGAACCGTGATGGAGAATACTCAGTTCTCCAACCAAAAGAAATTCAACTTCGAAGAGTCAGTTCCAAAAGAAAAAAGAAAATCGAATAGAGTAAATACTCATTCAAGAGCAGCAGGAAAAAAAAAAACTGCCTCCAAAGCAGGAACAAATATCCAGAAAATCTACCTTTTTCGAGCAAGCGAAAACAACCCAGGAAACGAAGCGGGTATTGATCAAGAGAGCCTCAAATGGAGTTAAGACACGGAACACAACGGGTGACGGACCAACAGCAAAGAAATCAAGGGGTAATGGTCATGAATAATCTTGGTTAGCGTCTAAAGAGTGAAGATTAATAACGAGAATTTGAAAAAATGGCGGGTAGTTGGAAAGGAGAAGATCGGAAAACAAGGGCAAAAAAGTCGGAAATTGGAGAGGGAGAAGATTGGGAAATTAGAGAGAAGGGCAGAAGAGGGAGTGTGTGGGCGGTGAGGGCTGAGAAGGGAAATCCAGGGCTTGGTGATTGGAGAGCGATGGGGCTATTTTCGTCTTTCTAAATTTTTAAGGGTGCCTTTCTTCTTTGGGTGTTTTAGGAATTACTGTATTTGACGGACTTCTTTTGGTTTGGACGTCTATGCTTTGGGTGTAGAGGCAACATTTAATTTCGGTCTTATTCCACTAACATAATATAATGGAGCCATACTTTCAACAAAAAACATAACCTTATTTAGTGCACCATTTATATTTTCTCAAAAATGTTTTTCTAAAAAATATTTTTCACAAAAATAAATAAATTTATAAGGCTTATTAGTAAGTTATTCCCTTATATTTTTCTCAAAAATGTTTTTTAAAATATTTTTCACAAAAATAAATAAATTTATAAGTACAAGATTAAGCATAATATATTAGTTGGTTGAGTCAATAAGTTATAAGTTGAAACATAATTCTTCCTATAAGATTAACAAAAAAGTGCATCCCTCTCCATTATCTAGTTTTGAAATAAACTTTTATTTTTTTCATTCCATATTTTATGTACAAAGTTACCAGGAGAGATTTTGAATACTGGATTATCCCCTTCACAAGCAATTTGGTTTTGACAACTTCAATCTATTATATCCGTAAAGATTAAGTTGCAAATTTTGAGAAGACCTTTATATATGCAGGAGGTGAATTCACAATCAAGAGTAAGTGGTTTAAAGTCTCTGGCTCTTGTTTACATAAAACACATACGTTTTGAATATACAAGAAGCTAGATACTCAAAGGTGTTGATCTTCCCTTTAATTACCAGCCATAGGATGAAAGAAGTACGAGGATGAGCTTGTTTAAACCAAACCAGATCATTCCACTTTACCTTAGCAACTTGATTCTTTAATAAGGCTCTACAAGACCAATTGGAGAATAAACCTAAGTAGGTTTGACTTTATTGAATTGCATCATCTTTATTAATTCCAGCCTAATGCTCACTAGATGAGTAACCAATGGAGCCTTTTGAAGATTATTAATAATGCTTGCCTTGTTTTCTGTAACATCTTTATAGTTACAATGAGAGCAGCTAAAGCCTTCAATGAAGAAAGCTCCATAACTATATTAATTGGTCCTTACTGACTTCAAGAAGGATGCTGTTTATCGATTACCAATCTTGTACAAGAATTCTAGTCTTACACTTTCTTTTAGATTTGAGGATATGCATCATAGTTCAACAAGAGTTGTACTTAGGCTATATCTTCCAAAAAGTTTTATCCTTTAAGTAGTAAGCACGAACCCATTTCATCCAAAGTACTTGCTTTTCTTTGGGTAGCCTGCATATCCTTTTAATCATTAACATCTCCTTCCCTTGGTAAACAAATCTACTTCTACTTGACTTTACCCATTAAATCCTTAGTGGAGTTCCCTATCTAGATTAATCTCCTTAATAATTTATCAATAGTTTTAACATTGTTAGAGGGAAACATTAAGTGAGAAGCCTAATAAACATGAATTTTGTTTAAAATAGGATTAATGAGCTAAGCTCTTCCAGCAATAGTAAAGCCTGCATTGCATCAATTTGGAATTATTTTTTAGATTTCCTCAATTAAAGGAAGGAAATCACTAAACTAAGGCTTTATTAAAGAGATGGTAATGCACAAATACGTAAAGGGAACATTCAAGAGATTCATACTAGTTATGGAAGAAAATTCAAAGGCATTGTGTTATGAACTTGCTAAAAAATACATACCACTCTTCTTTTCTTTTAATGGCTAAATGAAATGCTCTTAAATATGTTAAGGACATTTGTTAAGACAATTAATGAATCTGTATTAGCTTTTGTAAAAAGGATCGAGTCATCTGTAGATGACAAACTTATAATCTTCTTGAGCTTAGAGTGAAGCTTAAAATGCTTTTCTTGTCCGATGTTCCACTGTAGAAGCTTGTCTATGACCTTCATGCTCAAGGTGAATAAGTAAGGAGATATAAGTCTACTTGCCTCAATCTCCTAACTCCCTTGATAAGAATAGTTGTTGGACCCCAAACTTTTCTTGGAAGTTAGAACTATTATATGTGAAATGCTAGAAGTTAAAAGTTGGAAAATGTCGTTGGAACATGTTCATTGAGTATGTGATCGCGGCTTTGTCGTTCGATTAATTTAATCGACCTTGGAAACCGGTCAAAACAAAATAATTCCAAGATTACAGCAAGCTGAACCTCGGGTCGCCTCTCTCGATGGAACCGTTATGCAATTGATCCTAAGTCTAGCCTAAGTTTGAATTATGCAATTAAACCAGGAAAAGGGGGGGGGTTTGGTTTGATTGACTCAAATTAAAGAGATAAAAGTATAAAAGAATATTTTTT
>JANKOE010000204.1:26032663-26048617 GCA_026284465.1 Erythroxylum citrifolium
CCCGAGTAAAGCTCCGCAGAATATAATCTATGGCAGCAATAGGCTCTAATGGACCCTCGTCTTAGCCAACAGAATCGAAAAAGCCGCAATCTATTTAGACTAAATTATTAATCTCATTAATTTCGTAATTGAAATTAATTCGCCACTTCGATAGACAGCAATCACGGGTTAACTAATCTATTTGGCAATTTATCATCAAGTCAATCAATTAACATGCCTCATTAATCAACAAACTCAACGATAATAAATCGAGTAAAATGCGGAGATTAAATAAACATAAGAAATAAATGACAACAATTAAACCATAGGAGTCTCACGAACTACATGCATCAAACGTAAAGTACATTGTCTAGATTAAAAACTTAGCCACACAATATACTAGTCTCTATCTAATAAAACTGAAATTGACAAATTAAATCGAAATTAAACCTTCCCTAAAGCTGCTGCCCGGTGTCAACCTGTGATAAGAACAAAAATCTCCAACTTCCTCTTGCTAAAATCGCCGCAATCTATCCTCGGTTGTAATGAAATATCAAAGTCTCTTCAAGCTCCAAAGCTACCGCCATCCATCCCCTTAGCTGCTCCTAGGTTTTGTTATTATTCCTTAAATGAAGTGGGCCCTCAATTCCATCACTTCCGTTGGGCCTTCTGCTGGTGACTCCAATCCGCGTCACATACGTTGGCTGTAGCGTCTCCTTAATTCAATTTGCTTCTCACTCTGCTTCAAGTCCTAGGCTTAATTCCTTTGGTTTAATTGTGCCACCTGTCCCCTGATTTTATTCCTCCAGTGCCTTGTTGACGCCTGTCCTCTTCTGTCTCTGATTTTTGCGCCTCCAGCTAGCTCCTTTCTTTTTCCCCACTGTTGAACCTTGGTTATTTAATTTGTTAATTGGTCACGCCCTTGTAGCGCTACTCTGTTGCTTCATTTCTATAGTGCCTCTACTATGCTTTGTGATGTGACAAATAAGGGTCACAATCACTTAAAATCCCTTGCTCCTTGTTGCTCCTGTGCGTTACTTTTTAATTTGTTGTCCGATGTGATCACGCTTCAAGCCTCCATTTAATTGCTTCTCCACGTGTCTGCCTTGACAATTAAAATCCATTGTGTGCTCCTCTCTTATGTGTTGCTCCTTAATGCCCATTTCGTTAGACAATTAAAATATCTCTTTTGTTTCAAAAATATACCAACATGTCCAACCTAGCAGTAAACACAATTTAAACATCAGTTAAGCATTTTATCTTAAAATAGGATTGAAATCATATAGAAATACATAAGGAAATATAAGATAATTCAATCCTATCAGCAGTCGAGGGCGGTTCCAGAGAGTTTACGTTAATGGCTTGCATTACAACAGCGACGCAATATCGTCTCCGACACACACCATTCGTGGTTGAGCAGAAGAGCTCCACCCGTTATGCAACAGCATGGGTAGTGTTCATGGCTCAGGGGAAGTGTATGAGTGCGAAACGTAGTCGACCGATAGGACTTACCGTAAACTTATCTAACAATAATCCATACTAAAAACACAAAATTGCACCGGCATACAAAACTACTAAAATCAACTACACGGATAGATGGAACAGGAACCCCTTACATCCCCGACTGACGGGAACCACACAGGACGATGACCACTGTCAACATACACACACACTACACACCGAAAACTTAGATAATCAAACAGGAAGAAGTAATCCACTTAGATACCTGATAATGCGGATTCCCTTTGATGGCCAAAGAGCTACGACTTGTCCCTCCCATCATCAACGAAGAAGGTGTATAAAGATAGAGAAACAGTACCTGATAACCCCTGTCCTGGCCACCGTACTGGATCCATGCGTCGGCCATGTTTTCATGGAGCGCACGTCCCCATTGTTACGTCTCCACCTGGTTCAAGTCATCAGCAACGAAGAAGGTGTAGAAAGGTAGAGAAACAATACCTCATATCCTCGTTGTTACTGGTGCATAATAGTAATGTCCGATCGACACCCAGACCCATGTATTGTGAGAAAATAATAGACCCATGTACTGTCCCACTTCGGCGTTCAAAGGCACGACGAGGGCATGTTAAAAAGTGATATCCTAATCTCGTACACTTACTATGCATCGGAGGAGCACTAGCCATAATCTTAACAATCTCTTTGCATAAAGGGAAAGTACTTATGTTCCAAGCAAGTCAGACTTTGAATCAGCAACAGTTGCAGAAGAAAATAACTGCTGTAGAGGGGGCGCTCCTGAGCTATTTAAGCTATCATGATCAGAAGTTGCAATATGATGAATGGCATTATTATTTAATTAATAAAGACATTTTTTATCTTTATGTATTATGTTAATTATATTTGATGTTTTAAAACTAAAGGTAAAATCTATGAAATAATTACTATGTAATTGAAATTATGATGAGATCATAATTATGATATTCAATTTATATTTACGTATTATTTCTAAATATTCCTAGTTGTAGTTTCAATAAGACATGATATTGATGGAAAAATAAAACTAACACACATTATGTTTCTTTCTTATAAAAAAAGTAATTGATCTCATAAATTAAAGTATGCAGATATTTAAACTAATGTGTGAGTGCTTATTAGAAAATAAGTCACTGAACTAACCTAACAATGAGGATCCCAAATAGAATATCACTTTATGTGTCTGTGGATTTCATCATAATGATGGTTGTATAGTTGATCCTTAGACTTGAGATTATCAAGGTATATCATGTGAGAATTACTATATTTTGATGCTACTTATGAACTATCCTAGGATAATTCAGTCGGTAGTACTTAGATATAGTGTGAACCATATGGAGATAGTTGAGTAAGTCAACAAGGATTCGTTATGCTAAAGTAATTAGAGAGAATCTTCAACTGTTCTTGATTAGTTATAATTTATAGAATTCTCTGGTTAGAATGAATTGACATTTAAAAAAATATTTTCAAATATCAATTACTAATTAGCAAGAATGAACATGATTAGATACAAAAGAGTAAACATTATATCTATACTCTGTTTAATTGAAACATTGGATGACAAAAGGATTAAATTATACATTATAACCATGCATAGATAGGTTAAGTCAAACTACTTTAACATTCCTGATATTTGGCTAGTCATGACATGTTGGTAGACGTCAATCTTGATTTATGATTATAAATTTTTTAATTAGATAATTAAAGATAAATTAAAAGGAGTTTTAATTTATCTAATTCTAATTTATAATCATTGTTAATATATTAGGAACCTAATGGGTCACATACATAAAGAGTTGTTTATGAGAAAAAATCGATTATAATTAAGTTGAACTTAATTAGAAATTTTGAGAAACTTTAAAGATCAAATATGAAATATTTAATTTTATTAAAATTAAATAATTAGAATTAGAATTTAACTTTAATTATAACAAAGGTATTTAATTTTAATAGAAAATTTAAAAACCTAATGCTTTTTCTATAAATAGGAATAAGCTTAAGGGAGCTAGTACTCTTGCTTAATTCCTCTTAAGAGTTGAGAAACTACCATGTTGATAGTACATACTGCTAGAAGTTGGATGTATAGACAATTTGTGGTTGACACATCGAATAAGCTTAAAAAAAAGATTTCAACAGGAAAATTAAATAAGGTACGATTTTATATTTTATGATTTGAGTTTATTTATTCAAGTTATTCAATTTTGAGGATCTGACTGGAAGCCGTAAAATTTTATTTTTCCGCTGCACTTGTGATTCGATCATGATTGGTTTCCTAAATACATTTGTATTAAAATCATATTATAATATGTTTGCATCAGTATCATTTATTTAAATGTAAGGTAGACGAGATATCTTCAAAGGAAAAAGGATATGAAATTATTGTTTTAGTAATTCTTATAATGAGAATTCTTAATGTTATTTAAATAACTTTTATATATAATAAGTATTTATTAATACAAAAATCATTTATGCAATATAAATTGTCATCGTCGTCCTAAGCCCATCTTGAAAGAACAAACGAACCATTTGCTTATAACAAGAGAAATAAGCATAAAACGACTCTTATTGAAAGCGCGTGGAATCCAATGAAAGAGAAGTTGTGTTGCGAGTCGTCGGGGACAAGACAAGCAACACCACAAAAGCTATAAGAACATGGGCAAGCAAGCAAAGGACATTGAAAGGAGAAGACAGGATTGGAATTCTGACTACACCAATCAACGAGACACCCCAACCACCCATCATGTATGGTTAGCTGGGAGCATCACCTACCTTATCACAATTCTTCTTTACACTTTTGGCAACCGACAAAATTAACCCTAGCCCTCTACCTAAAGCCGAAGGCATATGATGTTTGATGATGGTGGGGTTGGAGACCATGGTTAAGTTACGAGTGAGCCATTACCAAAGCTATACCTTGCAGCTCCAATTCATTAGATTCCTGAAGAGTGACTGCCGAAGGATAAGTTTCCTTGGGGGGTCAGTTTGACCTTCTTAGTATGTCTTGCTCATGAGGTACGAAAACCTAATAATTCCGGCCGGAAATGGACTGGACGACACCAGCACAAAGGCATGTGAAGCTGTGAGGTCTTGGGCCCCGTTATAAAATTGAAAATGTTTTACTTTATGCCAGTTTCAATATTGGCTTAAGGGTTGTGTTGTGTCAAATGAGTTTTGCAGGCAGCGTTAGGCAGGATAAGTGTGTCCCTGAAACAAATGTAGTAATTTCACTTGTTTGAGAAATCTTAAAACAATCGTCGAAATCTTAAAACAATCGTCGAATTACTTATACACCTTAGTAATATCATTGTTTCTTTCTGCAAATTGTCAACTTTTGGTAGAACTTATAGTGTTCTTGGGAGTGCATTATTACAATCGCATATATAACAAGCTACAGTTAACCCTAATGATAATAGAATATTGTTCTCTGGACACACCAAATTAACACGTTTCACACATAACAGTTGAAATAGAAAAGGGGACTGAGATCCATGGCATTTTTGTACAAGTCATAGTGTTTTGGTTAGCCTATGCTACTCGTCCAGAATAGTTGGAATAATTCTTGCAACAGTATAAATATAAAGTTGCTGCCGTAGTTTATTCTACCAACAAAGCATTGTTTCAAATAAGTGTGGTTTATTACTGTTACGTAACTAACGTGCATGAGCAGTTGCCACTCAATAACACACATTAAGCAGCAGTCAAGTTGATGAGATAAACACACCGATACATATATATACCCTTTCTTGTACTTAACATGCTTATTTATTACTCTCTCCTATTTGAAATAAAAATCGATTTAGAGGGATTCTAATTATTTAAAATAAATGTCGTTCGTGACTTTTCATGCATGTTTATGATTTTACTTCCAAAATTACCCTTTAATTTTTCTCACATCTTAACTACACATATTATATTTTCAAGACACTTCAACGTACAATTAATAAAGGTATATCAATAGTATTTTATTAATTTTTTTAATAAGTGTGCATCCCTCTAAAACAACTTTTATTTTAAATAGGAAGGAGTATCATCAAAGACCTGTAATAAGTAAAAGATATAATAATGTATTCAAGATTTTAAAAGTAATAGAGTTGCCGATTACACCAGATCTATTCTCTTTCCAACATAATTTCCTTCAAAAGTTATTGATACATCTTAATTATTGTAGAGCATTATCAAATGATACATTAGAGCATATAGTGGTCGTCTCCTCTAGGGAAAGTCACCAGATATATGGGCATTTGATTTCGATTTTGTGCCCAAAAAAAAAAAAAAAAACTTTGTAGTGTGTGTCAATGATATGGTCCTCGATTTAATTATGATTTGGAGTCACTTCCTAACAATAAATGGCTAATTTATGGTCCAATAACTCGAATGGTCCAACCAAAGGTCGTGCTGGTGCTGCAGGGGCTGATACCTACCGTTCTAAAATCAATTGAGGGCGCGTGAGCACGGAATCTCAAATGCCGTACATGTCAGACAGACAGACGGCCACACATGTAAAACCTGGACTGGGGTGGGGTTGGACCAAAACTGCCCTGTTAAAAGCGATGCTAACTCCTATTTACTACCTTGTTTACTTCACTCTTTTGTACCAATGTCTCTTTCACTGTTCTGAAACTTGCCTCGCTCTATCTCTTCCATCACGTGACGCTACTCCAAATCCTAGAGAGATAAGGAAATCAAGAAAGGTGCTGCTTTTGCCAGCAAACAAACAAGCAAACAAACAAAGAAGGAAAAAAGTAAACCCCTCCAAACTAAAGTCCTTCTCTTTCATTTATTATCTTACGAGTAGGCGAGCTCGCCCTCTCACTGTCTTGTGTTTGTGTCCGTTAGGAGCAAGAGAGAGAAAGAGATAGTTGGGAAAAAGGGGAAAACTCGGAAAGGAAAAGGCATCTCCTTTTGCTTATTTGCCGTGACTACCCGAGGCCTTTAGCTCAGTCGGTTATAGAGATTGAGTGAGAGAGAGACAGAGCGTGTGTGTGTGTATGCGTTAGTGTATAGTATAAGTTAAGAAATATGCAACAGCACCTGATGCAGATGCAGCCCATGATGGCAGCTTATTACCCCAGCAACGTCACCACTGATCATATTCAACAGGTCCTCTCTTCTCGTCTCGTTTCCTCTTCTTCTCCGCACCAACCTTTTTCTATCTTTATATGCTTTTTTCCCTTTTACCTTTGTCGATTTTGGCCTTGTGTGTCGCTTTTTCTTCTTCATATCTCCAAGGGGTTTGATATTCCCTTTTGGTTCTATGCCATATTAATTGGTTTATATTACTGTGAGTAGAATTTGCAAAGTATCTCTTCACTTTTGCATTTTCCTTTCGGATTGTTACACACTTTGGGTGTTAGAAGCTGTGTTTTTCACATTTTTTTGTTAGCTTTCGTTTGTTAGTTTCCCTTATTATTCGTACCTTTTGAAAGGTTCACTGTAATATTGTTCTCGCCATTGTTAACCTTGTTACTCTCTTTGAGCTTCCCAGTGCATAATCTGTTAATTTGTTCAGTATGGGCGTACTCTAATAACCGGCTTCTTTTCCTTTCTCTGGTTGTTTCCTATTCGTGACAAATGGTGGGGTTTTTCTCTTGTTGGTGGTTGCTATGGGTAGATTTGCAGCTTCTTTCATTGTTTGTCCATGAGGTTTTCTGGCATTGAGACTTCCTAATCCTTCATCTTGTGGCAATCTCTTAATGGAGCCAGAGTTCTGCGGCTTATCCATTAAAAAGGAATCTAGGAGAAGTTTTCTCCCTTATGTCCATGACATATCGTTCATCGACTGGTCTTTCAACTTTTGTTTTTTTAACTGTGCTTTGGTTAGCCTGTTTTTCTTGTTCAATATTGACAGCAATATAAATGTTAATATTTTTTTAGATGTGCTAATTGCAACAATGATTGTGTAAAAAGATAGAAATCTCTCTCATTCTTCACTGTACGTACTATCTATAGAAAATAGCCTCTCAATTTGGTTATAACCGTTTCATATTAATTCTTTTTCTCTGTCCTCCTTCTAGAATAAACCAGTAAAGGTTTATTTCCTCGCTATCAAGATCTCAACTCAGTTCCTTCATATTTTATGTTAACGATTAAGTCAAGGGGAAGAATGAGTATCCGACCTGCTAATGTTTTGCAATGGAAGCTGTATGTCTCATGTTCTTCGACCAAAACATGACAGTGCTGAAACATGAAAAATGCCTGATGACTAATTTGCTAGCTAGATGGTGTGTCAGTTTGAAAGTTAATCTCGTGGCCATAGTTTTAAAGTTCTGAGGATCATTTTGACATCGGAGTTGTTGGGCTTATTGCCATGAGTTTGGACAAATTGCATTGTCTTTCTTTAATATAAGAATAGGTATCTTGTTGCCGAACTTTTTCTTTCCTTAGTTAAAGTGGTTAGGGTGGTGCAGTTGTTACATTTATTTTCCGATGTATTTCTTGATACAAAAGGTTCTCAGAACTGCCATGTGGGTTGTTAACTTGTCGGTGTTGCTAAGTGCTGCTATGCAATGAAAAGGTGTTCTAGTAAGGCCTTAAGTAGGAAGAAAAGGAGATGGTTATGGACCCAAAAAATTTGTTTTTTTAATAATAGAAGCACTCATAAATAAGCACATTGCACATGTGGCGCGCGCTCCAATCTTTGGACAGGAAATAACCTGTGATGAAAAATTATGGCTGACATAGATAGTGTGTGAATTTCTAAGTATTATCAAATTAAGTACTACATGATTGGCACCACTACCTCGTCCAAATAGTTTTCTGTTTTCTTGTTCACATAATATACTTCTGTATCAGCCTTTGACACGCTCATATAATACGTTTCTAAAATCAAATGATTAGGATTTGCAAGTTTCTATTGCACTATCTTTCCATCGTGTGCATGAAATCAATAATTGGTTCCGGTCATTACATGGGGTGCTAGGGTTCATTGCTATGTTCCTGATGCAATTTTGACTACTAATATGTTTCATTTTATAGGCAGTCATTTGCTTGGACATGTTCTCTTTTAATGCTGATGTGGTCCTTTGTAGATAGTCCTTCTCCAGTGGTCTAAATTGTGTGGTTGATGTTGATATTAAACATATTAGTTTAAGACCTAAGCTTAGCTATACATGCGCAGAACTTGACGCTTAGGGGCTTAGAGCTTGTTTGCCTTGTATGACTACTTAGGGTTTTGCCAAGTATTGTCAAAGCATCTAGTTTATAGCTTGATTTTTTTGATACCATCTATACTGGAGAGTTCTGTATCTGTATTAATGATGCCCCTAATTGTTTGAGTTAATAATACTTGCAATTTCATAACCTTAGTATATATTCTTAAGACCCCTTACATAGGGCTCGTTTTGTCTAAATTTTATCTTATTGGGACATTTCTGGAAGTGAGAGCCAGAAACTCAAGGCAGAGACTGCCTGGTGTGGTCTATTGCATGGTATTCTTCCTTAAATGTTCTGAGATTAAGCTTTGTCTTTCCACTACTCAAGGATTCAAAGGTCGATCAAATTATGCTCTTGTTTCATCTCAGCTATAAGGTCCTTTTATTAGATCTTTCATTGCATGCATGGCATGTCTTGAACTCAATAAAGAGAAAAAAGGAGCGTGCCAAATTTTATTGTTTTTTAAGCTTGATTAATAATTTAATTAAACTTTACCAGAGCACTATATTTCCATTATGAGTACATAGGAAACTGCTTTTCAAAATATTTTCTAAGGACAGGCTCTCTTTAAGATTTTTTTTTCTCTTTTTACTTATAGAATGAGAATAACTGAAAATTAACCTTTTTCTGCATGTCATACCTGCCAAATGAGGCCAAACATAATACTTTTCTCCAGTATTAAGCTTTCATTGGCGCACATACCTTTCTAAGATAGCCTTTTTCTCCTTGAAATTATTGAGTTTTCTTTGACCGGTTGGCTTTCAATTCTGCCATTTATATATATTTTTGATCTTTTTTCACTTAACTGGAGTTTTTTGTTTCATGCAGTATCTTGATGAAAATAAGTCTTTGATTTTGAAGATTGTCGAGAGCCAGAATTCTGGGAAACTTAGCGAGTGTGCAGAGTAAGCTCTGGCTTTTCTAAGCTATGTTTTTTGGAAAGAGCCCCCTATTAAAAACATGAAATGTAAATGAGAGTAACTGAAAGAGCCCCCTACTATTAGAAGGAATAGTCATTGGGGTTGGCAAGTAAATTAGTTGGTGCACTATTCAATCAGGATTTTATTGTCTGATTGTTGATTTTAACTGTTAGGCTGTGTAAGAAGAATGAGGCTTATAACCTAGGAATTGGCATGCATTAGCTAAAGTAGTCTATGCCAAAGTAAACATTTGGACAATCTTTTCCTTCTCCAGTGTTTATCATGGTCGTATGTTTTCTGTTATACTCCCAGGAATGTACTGCCTGATATATTTGTTAAGATCCAGTCATGGTTATTGAACATTAATTTGGCCTTTGAAAAAGTGTCATTTGACGTAAGAATTAAGGGACTGAATGCATGAAAAGTAATAGAAACTAAAATCCCCTTTAGTCTAGGTGGACTTAAGTGTTGTTTGTCAAGCTTTTTGAATAGGAATCCCTTTGAAGTACCAAAACAAACCTTCTTGTTAATAGGAACCAAGCAAGGCTACAGCGCAATCTCATGTACTTGGCTGCAATTGCTGATTCTCAACCCCAACCAGCTACTGTGCATAGCCAGGTATGGTACTGTTTCTGAAAGTAAAGCATGCATCCAACAAGATGGTTGAAACTAAAAATTCAGCGTTTCCAATTGTTGAAAGCACAACCTTTAATGCGTTGTACATACTCAAGTGTGTGTGTTCATAAGATTTGAATTCTTACTTGTTGGTCTACTCTTAAATTCCTACAGTACCCTTCCAGTGGCATTATGCAACCAGGAGCACACTACATGCAGCAGCAACAAGCTCAACAGATGACACAGCAATCTTATTTGGCTGCTCGTTCCTCCATGCTGTATACACAACAACCATACTCAGCGCTGCAACAACATCAAGCCTTGCACAGCCAACTTGGCATAAGTTCAGGTGGAAGCACAGGACTTCACATGTTGCAGGGCGAGGCTAACACTACAGCAGGTGGAGCCCTAGGTGCTGGAGGGTTTCCTGATTTTAGTCGAGATGCTAGTGGTAGGGGAATGGCTGGCGGGAGCAACCAAGATATTGGGAGTGGTGGGTCTAGTGAAGGTCGAGGTGGAAGCTCCGGAGGGCAAAGTGGTGATGGCGGTGAAACAGTTTACTTGAAAGCTTCTGATGATGGTAATTGAAGGTAAGAGAGACCAACCTAGTAGTTTTGTTAAAAATCTGAACTAGGGGAGTTTACTGAAGACCTGAAAAGGACTTGCTGCTTACGAAACTAGTTGTATGTAGGCAAAACGTGGTACGAGGGCTTAACCCCAGACTCTTGTCTTGGTTTTTCAGGTTTCGAGTCAATGCATCTTTATGCTAGTCGTGTAAATCATTATGTCGTATCTTCTTGTGCTTTTATGATTGCTCATTTTTGTTTATTTCACATTTGGAGGGAGTTATCTAATGTATAGCATAGCTTATGTCTAGTCTAGTCTAGTTTGAGAGCATTTGAACGGCCTGCTTAATGGCTAAATACTTCAAATTGACTAAACAAAACTGGAAATTGCAACTTTCTTAATGGCTAAATACTTAAATCGACTAAACAAAACTGGAAACTGCAACTCGTCTTGGCATAAAATTTTCTATGATTCTTTCTCATCTAATAATTTTGCAACTGAATCAATACCCAGCATGGGATAGACTGCAGCCGAGTTACCTGCTTGAATAATGAAACGGCTGATTTTTTTTTACCTGGCCGAATAGTCAGTTTTCTTATACTTTTTTTTTTTTTGAAACGAATAGTCTTCTTATACTTGGTTCTGTTTCTCCGCGAACGAAGCTTTCAGTTATATATGGTCAAACTATTGGACCGAAGTAGTCAAAATGGCTCGTTTCGGACTGGAAGTTTTTATTTTTCTCTGTTTGGCTCTGTAGCGACATGTGTTCAAAATGCAACAGACAAAACATGTCCAACCTCCTTTATAAGGGCTCTCTGCTTTTTAGACATGCCATTAGGCCGGGTCAGGTTAAGGGTAGCTCCGGGTCATGGCAGCCCATGGTTCGGTCTGACCATGGCCTGACAGGTCAAGAGTGGGTCGGGTCAACCTGGCTCGCCATATCTTTTTTTTAAATCAAAATTTAAAAAAAGACGTCCCGACCTTGGCCTGTGGCTCGGTCTGGCTGACCATGGTTAGCTCAACCTCGACCCTTGCAATTTAGGCCAAAAACAAAATCAGTCAGGCCGTTTTTCGCCTCCTCTCAAACTTATAACAGTATGTCAAATTTGCATACTTTCATTAATAGTAATTAGCTATTGTGACTAAGCAAAAGGTGAACTCCCATTCAAATCTCCTGTTATGTTATTTTGTGCCTACTCTATTTTATGAGTATCCATCTTTTTAATTTGCGTGAGTCCTATTTATTAAATAGATGGATGCTCATCAAACGAAGCAAACACAGAATAATGGGAATATATCAACATTCTCATGCTTAACTATTAAAATTCTTATGGTTAGTTAAAGGCTGACCGTGTGGGCTTAAAATACAAGAAGACAACGTTCCTTCAAATTTCAACGATGGAGAAGGATTGCGAGGCAAATTGGAAGGGAAAAGAAGGTAATTCTAGTTGAATTCTTTTGCATCGTAGGACTTGGATAGCATTCTGGACAATCCCACCTTAACATAAATGCATCATGCACCTAATTCCACCCCTCGAAATTAAGATCATGCATGTACCAGCTATCTCATGTACAATATGAGAAACACTTCCTCCAAAGGCTGTCTTCTACGAAGCCATTTAGTGGAAGTGTAGCAAAATTAAATAAAATCAAAACTTAAAAAGATGAAGAAAAATGGGTTTCAATCATTATTTAAGTAAGTGAAAAGATCGGTGAAGCAAAAATAATTTAAAGTAGTCATCAAGCTTTAAGCCCATCAAGTTATCTTTTTTTTAAAAGACTTTCTATGAAGTGATTTTTGGTGAATAAAATTTGATTATTTGTCACCCTTTCATACAAAAATGGAAAGATGAATTGATATGGAAAGATGGAATGTCAACAAGCATCTACTATTAAATTCACTTGAATTAGAAAATCATTAAATTTAAAATTAAGAACAAAAGTTTATAGCTTGTTTGTTTTGTTATAATTGGGGGTCGATCCACTATGAATGAAATATTCTCAGAAATCTTGATTGATACATGTTCTTTTTTAGTCTTAAAAAAAAGAATTGATATAACAATTAGCATATTTTCCAAAGCAACAAGTTCTATAAAAACTTTTTCATATTTAGATTGGATAAAAAACATATATTGAATGATGTATTCAACTTCAGGGACAAATTAAAAAAGAAATTTTTATTGGTTATACCTCCTAATTTTTTATGAAGAGAATGAATCTTTTTTATTGAAGGATAAACAAAATAGGTTTAGATTATAAGAAGATTTAAATTCAAGCCAATATCTTATTGTGAATAATTCATGGTCTTATTGTCAAAGTGCTCAACATAGGGCCAAGCCTATAATAAACTTTAAAAATGTAGCACCTCACTCTTGCAAGACACGTACTCGACATCCATGGTGATATCCGAGTATGTACCCCGCAAGGGTGGCATGCTAGAAGATCATTCAGTCAAAATTCATTACAAAACTTTTGTTTCTTTAAAACATGGTACACGTAAGCGGAAATCACTAATCAAATTGGGCCCATGGCATTTAAAAACATTTCCATTTACAAGTTACAATTTCTACAAATATTAGTATTCAACAATAACTTGGGCCCATTTCAGATACAAAACACTGGAAATCATAAAGTCATTTCATTACCAAATCATTACCTACACTTTCCACAATTTTTGCGGAATATAATTCAAAAATAAAATCACTGAAGACATGTACAGGTGCAAACTGATCTCGACCCTTAATCCATATCAGACCTCAGTGGCTATACTCCATTTAGCCTAACTGAATAATTCGTCAGAACCTGAAAAGCCACATTGCAATTTTTGATGAGTTTTGTAAACTCAATTAGTGAACCATCATTGATGATTTCACCAGATTACATACAAACATCACATATATCACAGATATTCATTCAGAACATATAATTATTTTTCAGAAACTAACATAAGATGGCATAACATATGGTCACTCATTATAGCTTTGCAAATCATTCATGAATTTCAATCTTATATGAATGTTATATGCATGAGACTCACATTCGTTCTTATTGTTGTGATTGAGTGCCTATCACATATTTATAGAAATACTGGCTTAATTGAAGTATGAGATCTTATCTTTCCAGTGATATAAGATAGTGATTTTTTTTGACATTTGTGCTAGGAGATATGCTGCTTCGAAATTTGCTGTTCAGATTGGGTAATTTCAGTGGACAGATTCTTTGTTGAATTCTTTGACCTAGTTAGCAAGTGAATTTGATTTCAGGTTGTTCATGAAAGTTGTAGAAAACATTGTGATAGGTTTTAGAAACTCTAAGGAAATTTGACCCATTTTAGTCAAATGGCCCTAATGTCAATTCCAAAATAATATACCCAATATGACAGTGCCATTGGATAGCAATTTTTGCTACCGAAAATCAACCGGTTCGTCACTTGGCAATTTTTCTGGTCCGGGAATTTTCTCCGGAAAAATTTCAGAAAAATTCCAAAAATCTCTTAAAATATAAAACACACAATAGAGTACTCAGAATAATTTTTCAAACACAATGACCACGTTAATCACAATAAAATTGCATTAGGCACAAAAACCGGGAATGTCATGTATGCATGAACAGTCCTAATTCAGCCCAATCACTCTCATCCTATGCCAAATTACTATTCTACCATTCCCATTGAGGGTGGGATGTTACAAGCTACTTTCTTTCCATGATGAACTTACACATGTATGGTGGTAGAAGAGAGTGGAGAAGGTGTTAAGTGAGAGTATTGAAGATTGGAAGCTATAAGTAGGTAAGTTTTGTTTTAAGCTTTAATTATGTCTTTAATGAATCAGAGTTGTTAGATGCATTCAATGGGAGTTATGGTGCATTTATTGTGATTATTGATGCATTAATTTGATGAAAATTTTAGTGTGAATTATTGGGTATAAGGTGATGTTTGAGTATGACTTGATGAAGTAGTATGATTGAAGTGTTTTAGCCTAGTTTGGATTGATTTTTGAATGTTAGAGTAAGGAAAAACCAATTGGATAAGTGCTGCCAAATTTTGGTAGGTATTCCTAGTGCAAGTATTGATGATGTAGGGACTGATTTTGTGTCCAATTGGGATGCTTATAGTAGTAGAATTGGAATTGGCATGATAGGAAGTGTATTGAGTAGTAAAGCTGAAAAAAGTGAGTTTGACCTAGTACACTGTTTTAATCATAATTAATTGTGTAGGTAAGCAAATGAGGTGAGGTTTGGACCAAATTAAACCTGAGTTTGTTGGCTAAAGTTTTGTGTGAAATAGGTGTTGTCTAAGTGTAGCTCTAAGAGGTCGAATTTTGGCTTGGAAAATCAGGGACATGGGTTGTGTGAATAGTACCCGGATTGATGACCTAATTGTTTTGATGATTTTTCTAGATTAATTTAGAAGGAATTGGTGAAAATGGAGTTCATGAACGTTGAAGCCTATATTGTTAGCTTTCCATTGCCACTGATTTTTCAATTTTTCGACCTGTATGTTGGGAGATATGAACTGTTGTCTATTGACTGGTTTTGTGCATTTTGGTGAAACCTAGCCTAAGTATCAGTTTTGTGAGCATTCTGATTGGAAGCAATTTTAACAATTTATGTGCATTGAATTGGCTTGAGTGATCTTCTGAAGAGTTGTAGAGGAAGATATTATCTTGAAAATGGTATATAGCATGTTATTTTTAGATATCAGATTTGGGAGTTATGAGTTTTCAAAACAGAACCTGCATTAGGTTATTAACTGCTGCCCTGATTAGTAACTTGCATAACAGTTTTGAGCTTGTTAGTGTTAGAATTGGATTCAGAGTCCCGGTTGTTGAATTTGAAGATGAGTACAAACCTGACTTTGAGGAGCATTTTGGTTGCTAATAAGCTGACCAGACCCAACTATTCGGACTGGCTGCGAAATTTAAGAATATTTCTTAGGCAAGAGAAGATGTTGTATGTTCTTGATACTCCTCCATCTAAGCCTTGTTCAGATGCTACTGATGAAGCATGGGAGAAATATCAGCATTATATTGATGACAATGAACAAGCTACATGTGTGATGTTAGCTTGTATATCTCCTGAACTTCAAAGGCAACATGAGAACATGGATGCACCTACTATGATACTGCACCTTAAGGAGTTATTTGGTGCACAGGGTAGGGTGGAGAGATATCAAATCTCCAAGTCACTTTTTCAATGCAAGATGACAGAAGGATCTTCAGTCAACACTCAT
>JANKOE010000204.1:26053600-26064557 GCA_026284465.1 Erythroxylum citrifolium
TTGGGGTGAACCAGTATAAAAATTACTGTGTCAAACTCTCTCAACCTTCTCTATTACTTTACTGTGATTTTTGATATTGTTTAAACGCAAGTTTTTAGAGAAAAGTTTACAATCAAAAGTGATAGTAATTCTGAAACAAATAAGTTTCTGTTTCTTAATCAATAAGATTTTCTTAAAGAAGGGTTCAAAGAAAAAGTTTTCACAATTCAACCCCCCCTTCTTGTGCATTTGATTATCTGTGTATTAACGTGCGATTCACTTCATAATAAACTTAAAAATTTGAAACCCTTCCCCACATTTAAAATTGTACATTGTCCCCAATGTGCACAATTGAAGCATATAAAAATAAAATAAAACATAAAACATAAAAAATACAAATTCTATAATTGGTATTGCCCTGAATAATAAGATGCGCAAAGTCCTGAATTGGAGATCCATCCTATATTATATACATCTAGCCATGCAAGTTTATATTGGTGTCTTGTTTTTGTGTTTATAATGATTAATATTTCATAAGTTGTTTTATAAATGAGTTTGAAATAGAAAGATCATTGAAATTGGTGTAGGAAAAAGGTGTACAAACATTTGATAGGTAAATAGATGTTTCATGTTCTGTTTTCAGTGTTTATTAACGTGGATCTCTTTGGGTGTTTTAGAGATGAACTAACATGAGTTTAGAGTTAATAAAAGGAGTACTAAGGTGTTTTGAAATGAGATAAATTAAGGTTATAGTTAGAAGTGAAATGAATGTGAGATTAGATTTGAGCATGTGTAGAAATTTAGTGATGAATATATATGAATGTAGATGTTCTTTTTTGGTATTATGATCAAACATAGAATATGATTTGTTTATGATTGAAATTGAGCTGAAACAAAAGTGGGAATGAAGAGGAAATAATGAGGACATAAGCTAGAAATGATATACTAAGCAAAAGAGATGAATTAGGATGAAAATGATGATGAAGTGTGCTGGAATATGTTAGATGGAGTGTTTTCACTGAACATGCATCTGTATTTTAGATATATCTTGATCTGTACATATCCAAAAGGGATGATTGTAAGTTTAGATTGAACTAGAGACATATGATTATATTTTTCATGAAGGAATCGAATTAGAATTCCTTCTTTAAGAGTTTCAAATTTTGGCTTGAAGTTGAGTACAATGTGATGTTGCGGTTTGGAAATAGTCTGTAGTATTTTAGGTTTAACATGTAGAATACTGAACCAAACTACATGAAATTGGAATTATTAGAAACTTAAGACATAAAGGAACATTTTTAGAAGAATTTACTGCCTAAATACTTCTTTTTCCTTGTCAAAATGGCCATGTAAAATTGACCCGAAACTTTGTTTTGAGAAAAGCCATCAGGTAGTGCACGATCGTGCACAAATACAATCGTGACAGAGAAGAAACCTCAGGAGAGTTGCACAATCGTGCACAAGCACGATTGTGACAGAGAGGAGATATTAGGTAATGCACGATCGTGATAGAAAGGAAATGTCGGGTAATGCCTGATTGTGTACAAGCACAATCGTTATAGAGAGGAATCAACATGAAGTGCATGCAGTGAAGGTGCAATGCTTTCTGACAGTTTTAAACACCCTTCACTCTTGTGACCATAACTTCTTCTTAGGACCTCCGATTGACTTGAAATTTGAACCACAAACTCCTCACACATTGTCCTTCCTCTCCACCAAATTTCATGGTCATTTGAATTCATTAGGAAATGATTGGTAAATGATTGATTGATAATGTTATAAGAATCAAGTGTATTGAGCCATAAACTGTAGTGCATGATTGAGTGATGAACTTGGAATAAGTTTGTATTATTGAGGTATAAACTTAAGTTCAAAATTAGACATATATGAGTTTTAAAGTATGAATGATCATGAGATGAGAATAAAGGAAATATACCCAGGATTGTCATTGAGCATGTATTGTATGTAATCCATATATGCATATGTGCATAAATGAGTACTTGTATAATTGTGCAAAGTTGTGATGTGTGTAAATGTATATTATTTGATATAGAAGAGTAATTAGAGCGACAACATCTAGACGTTGCCAAGACTTCAAGGCAATAGCTATCTATAGTAAACTGTGAGTAATCTAAATGGTCTCACTTGATTAATTATTTGTTTTAAATTCTGCATTGAACCACTATGTGAATGTGATTGTGTTGATTCTAGAAATTGACTATCCAAGGCGTTTGATGCATGAGTAACATATTGGAAGTGCTCATTAAATGTGAATTTGATGAAATAAGTGATTCTTAATGTATATATTGAATGTCGGACCAAAGTCTGATGACAAATGTAAATAAGATTGTGATCGTGAATATGAATTTGTAACATTAAGCACATTTAATTAACTGAATATATGTGATGCATTTCATTACAGAATGCGATGCATAAACAGATAAAGGTTGTTATGACTGCAGTAGCCATCGAAAAAGAGATTAAAGCTCAGAAAGTGAAAAAGAGCTTAAAGCTCACAAAGTGATTAAGAGCCAAAGGCTCACTATGTATAATGGGCCCTATAACCCTAATAGATAAGGAATAGTTATTAATGAGCCCGGTATCCATAATGGATACAGGACAGTTACAGGCACTCGATCACAACAATAACAATTGGAAGTGAGTCTCATGAGCATTGCATATACATTTAATATATATGTTTTGAATGATTGAAATGTATTGTTGAATTGTGTTGAATAAGAAATGTGAAAATTATGTATAAAAGAGTTTTGTCATGCTACGTGATAAATGAAATGATGTGAATTATGTGATTGTATGAGTTGATATGTTATATGATTTGAGTAAATCATTGAGGATGGTTAACTCACTGAGTTCGTAAAACTCACCAAAATTACAACGTTGACTTTTCAGGTGCGAGAGAGTAGACTTAGCGTCTAAGACAACTTAGAAGAGATCTAGTACTGCTTTTTTATTAAAGAAATGACTCAAAGGTGGGTTAGCTGAGACTGAAGGATTTAGATTGAATTTTGTATAGTTCCTCATTCATGTAGCATGTAGCATCTTTTTGTGATAGAGCTGTAGACTCTGATAGCTCTTCGATATTATGTATAAGGGCGAAGTATGTAATGCTACAATGTATATTTGGTTTATGAAATGAGGAATTGGTTTTTTAAATATTGTGATAATTACGTTTTAAATGATGATGCCATGATTAAGTTAGTAATGTAACTGCTCTAGCATGTCACCCTTGTGAGGTACGTACTCGGGCATCCTTTAGAATGTCGGGTATATGTCTTATAAGAGTAGGGTGCTACAAAAGTACTTATGGAAATTATCACCAAAAAAAACTCAATATGGGTCAAATGGGTTAATGGGCTCTATTTGAGGGGTAGAAACATTTAGAGTGCCAAAATAAGGGTTGATGCTTCCTGGTCCTTGCTACAAATCGTAAAACTCAAATCCTCTACTCAACCAGACATCAAGATCGAGGTTGGTAACGGATCTACGTCATCTCTCTGGTTTGATAGTTCGAGTCCCTTGGGTTGCCTACACCAACTTCTTAACTACAATGCATTGAAATTGTTTTTCCTTGAAGATGTAAAATTCAATTCCTTTATCAATTTAGGTGAGTGGATTAGAACAGGAAGATTCTTAGTCTCTATTGCTTACCATCCTATCCATAATAATAAGGATAAAGCAGTTTGGACACTTAACTCCTCTGGGACCTATTCCAGTAAGTCCTACAGATGGCCCATCAAGAACTAAGGTTCCTTTTTGTAAATTGGTATGGAAAAAACTATTTCCCCAAGGTATCTTTTGTATTGTGGCTAACTGTTCTAGAAAGGTTGTCTACCTTAGATGGAATTGCACCACTGATCTTAACTCCATGAGCCCCTCTTGCAACTTTTGCAATGTTGGTGTTAAATCCATAAGTCGCCTATTCTTTGAATGCCCTTTCAATAGTTCAGTTTGGAATGACATCTTGGCAAGATGTGAAGCTCCTGTCCCTCCATCTAGATGGAGATCTATTGTTCGATGGATTATGAAACCCGTAGGCATGAGGAAGAATAATAGACTTGTACTTCTATAAAAAGACATTATCAATCATGTAAAAATAAATAAAAATAATAATAAAATAATAAAATAAATAGAGAAAAGCTAGCTATCAGAGTCGAACCGATGACCATCGCATTACAGATACGATGCTCTAACCTCTGAGCTAAGCAGACTCCTATAAGAGAAATTGTAACCTAGTTTATTGGACTTGCGTGAGTGGAATTCTAGAATATAAAAAAATTCTCTATAAATTAACAAGTTTTTCAGCTTGAAGTGTTTCACTTTGTCAGGGAAACAATTCTGATTAGAGAAGCAACACTAAAACTCTCTACCACAATCTTAACTAATTGGCTTCTATAACCTAAAACTCTACTAAGCTTTGAACGATCAGCTTACTATTTCATTTTGTTTTTGTAGTGTTGCTTCTTAATATGAAAATTGTATTGTTAGATTCTTGTCTTGATTAATACCATTTTTTAATTTTCAAAAAAAGAGAACAATTTGAAGAGCAACAGTGGAAGGACCCTCAAAAAGAATGGACCAGTTTTGCTCAAAATAAAAGGAGTAAGAGCTAGGAGCTAGGAAGGTAAAGGAGGGAGATGAGTAACCACCGAATGGAGTTAAATTTTCATTCCAAAATTAATGAAAATATAATAGAAATTAGAATAGACAGCTTAATTTAAGATTGATTTTATAAAACTACAACATAATTGTGATTACATGGTGATGGTATAGTTTTAAACTTCTAATGTGACAATTTCAATGTTTAATGTGTGTTACACTGTATATTTGATCAGATATGATCCATGTTTTTATCTTTCCTAATACACGACAAGTAATATTCTGATCCCAATTACGTAAAAAAGATTAATGTTACGATTACTTAAAGCTTTTCAAAGAACTGTGATATTTTCTGGATGTGTGAGCACATTTGTTAGTTTATAATAGAATATCTTCCTTTTTATGTGCCTAAGTTCATTGGGACAGATGAATTAGTAAGCTAAAGTTTATGAAAGTTTAAGCATCCCTAACATTATTTAAAGGCATGAAATAGAAAAGAATTCAACAAATGAAAACAAAATTTGTTTCACAATTGTGTTGACAAACTGAGAATTCGATCTTATAGTTAGTAAAATAAGGTCGAATTTTACAGGGGAAAAACTCAAAAGAAAAGATCGTAACTATTCTATTGAATAATCACAACTAAAAACATAAATTATGCAAAGGACAAAAGACAGTACATTTTCAGATATCATCTTACCCTATGGAGAAAACAAGCTAGTCATTTGGCTGCTGATCTTCATTGCAATGTCCTCACTGCATGCCCATAATCTCTGTTTCCAGGAGAGTCAATGGCTTCTCTTGTATGCATATGCTGAATTAAAGCACGGTGAGTGCAAGGAGTAGAATGTAGAAACGGTGTATTAAAAACACATCAAGATCAAGACTTTATGGGGAACACCATCATTACGAAGGAATTCCAGTAGATGTATGGATGTCAAGACACAGTTTCCAAAAAAAACAGTAAAGGTTCAATTGCATAGATAATAATTGACAATCTCTTGCACAAGAACAGATATGGAAGTCTTATGTTGAATGCAGCGCATAAGATTCACTGAAAGTAAAACGGAATCTCTGCTTGCCTTTTAAGGGCCTCAAGAAACCTTTTGCTCCCTTCTTCTTATTCCCATCTTTCTTAGTTCTTTCAGACTAGAAGCTACCTCCTGAATGAATCGAAGTCCCTCTTCTCCACTTCTCATCGAGTTAATTGTTTGCTGGAGAAAACTCCTGTCTGCCTCAAGTGTTCCTAACCTCTCATTCAGGTCAGCGACCTCATTTGAAAGAGAATCTAGCCAAGCTCCTGTATGGGGCACTGAAAAACTTTGTGTACCACAAGAAATTTCAATATTCTCTTTACAGCTGGATTCTAATTCATCAGGGGAATGGCCTCGACCAGACTTGTTTGCTTTGCTGGGATCCGTTGACAATTTGCTACTAAGCTCCTTTAATCTGTCTTCATTTCCGGAATATTGTCCACTGGTCAAGTCTTTTTGCAGCCCACTAGAAAAAAGATAAAGCTTCATCTCCAATTTCTTCAAATTTCGTAAAATATACAACTTTTCATCTTCAAAAACTGATGAAAAGTTGTCTCCAGTACCCATAATCTTATCCCCAAGCAGTGCATTTGGCCCTTCAACTTTATGGAGTACATCAGATTTTTCAGGAACTTGTTCTATATACATAATTCGGCTAATTTCAGCAGGTCCAATATTAGAAGTGATTACATTAGAAGCTGGCATCATTGTACCCTCCAACACTGGTTCATCTTGGAATTTATTCCTATAGAATTCAATTTCTGCTTCCAGATCTTGAAGCTTTTTCTCTCTCTCGGCAAGAAGGTCATTTGTTTTTGCCAATGCTTCCTCATCATACTCAGCTTGCTCTTCCATCATTCTTATGCACTGCAAGGCTTCCATGTGGAGGGTTGCTCTCTCCTCTTGCAGTCTTGTAATCATGGCCAATGCTTGATTTGCAGCAATTGCAGATGCATTTCTCTCTTCCTCTAGTTCTTTGTATAAAACACCTAACAATATCTTATCATGATCAACCTGCCGTCTTAATCGATCAGTCATGCTTTCACCTTCAATTTCACTGACTATACTTCCATCCAGAGATAATCCAGACTCATTTCGGTCCAGTGAAATTCTTTGTTGATGTACATTCATTCCCATGGAAATAGTAGCATCATAAGTCCTTAATTCATTGCTATTCAAAGAGATATTTGGGCTCATTGATGGTCTAGGACTTGCATCATTTATTGAATGCTCTCTCGCAGCAGATAACTGTGAAATCAAGAGCTTCAAACCTTCACCAATTCTTAAAGACTCCTTATCATTCCATTGTTCTGCAAGTAAACCAGACAGCTGTCTTCCCTTATTGCCAACAGCAAGTTTATAAGCATCACCGAGATCCAACAAATTTGGAACTTCAACACTATCACCTGAAACAGGGTTCACTTCTGAATCCGCTTTGGTTGATGTAGCAGGCACATTTCGCATGTTGCAGATTCCATCACTGTCAATTACGCACGTCTGCCAAGTCTCTTCATTTCTCGAAAAACCTGTAAAATAAAACACAAAAGGACAAAAAGATTTGTCAAAGGTTAATGATAACAGTCAAGAAACCATAGTACTTGGACGTAGACAAGCTACGCTAACTTAGAAGCATTAGAAGCCTAGCCAGTGGTACAAATACGTCGTATCTGCATTAGTGTTTAGGCATATATCTTTCAAGCACTAATTCTTGTGCATTTGTTAGTTCTCGAATGTATTACTAATTTGAAAGGTGATTCTTTGATGGGAGTTTCTTTAACGTTTGTTGGTGGGGGGACATCATCTATGAAATTATACTTACCCTCTGCAGAATCTTCTGCAAGAGTTTCACCAGAATTTGAAGATGGGGGAATATCACCAAGGCAAATAAGAATGTTGTGATTTGATGCTTCAATACAACTTTCTTTTGTTACCATTGAAGAGGAAATGTCATCAATTTTTTTATCCTCATGAATGGTATGGCACTCAGGTTTGCAGTCAGCTGATTGCCAATTAATTTCTTGCGAAACGTGCTCATCATTTACTTTATGCCATTCAAATGTTACACCTTTGGGTTCCAGGACATGTGTGTGTAACTCAGAAACTGAAGTTGACAAATCAGGTGCAAAAACTGAATCTATCAGTTTTTCCGAGGACAAATCATCCGGCAGGGTGAAAATGTGACGTTCTCTCTGCAGATATTCAACTTCAACATCTTCTTTAAGATTGTTTTCAACAATTGAACCATCATGATCAGAAAACTGAGCTTCAGATTCCATATCAGAATGCATCTTTAGCTCTGTGTAGGCCACATGATGTAAAGGATCAAGACCACAACTTAAATGAGTAGTTCTGTGTGAAAGAGATTGACTACTTTTCTCCAGATTGTCATGATCATGACCAAATGCATCAGAATAAGGGACATCAAGATCAACGGCCCTGGAACTAAATGATATGGCCTGCAACAACTTTTGGCCACTATGTCTTGGAACCAATGATGCGTCACAACAAGTACAATATATGGTACCTAGAGTAGAAATTTCAACTAAGGGGTCCCAATCTGAGTCATAGGCACTATCCTCCCCCAGCTTTCCCACCAATAATCTGTATGTTTCAGCATTTGAATTATTGATTGTGGAAAATGAGAAGAGGCACTTTTCACACATTCCTTGGCCATTGACAAGTTTATTGTGAGCTTGACACAAAACTAAGGATGATATTTCTAATTTATGACTTCTGCATAATAAATCCCAATAATTTTTGAGTTTCTTATTCCCAAATATGTGATCAAGCCTCGAACATAGTAGACATGGAGTTTGCAATTTATATTGGCAGGCAAATTTTGTGATCAAGTAAGAAAATATAGCATTAATAAGCAGCATAAAAATTAGTAACCACTCAAGAGCAACAGATCCCAAAGATGTGATAATACTGTCGGTCCTTTTATAAGGTTTAACAGATGGAATCGTTTCAGCGGCCATGCTCCAACAGGATCGACTGGCTTATCAAATACTGATTGATTGATGGAAGGAAACTCCAATTCTTCCAAAATTTTGATAATCCAGATCTAGACACAGCACTGTAACCACCAAAAAGAAAAGAAGAAATTAAAAAACAATTAAACAGAACATTCAGGAAACATAAAGGACTATGCATAGTCTCTTGCTGTAGAAGGAACAGAGAGCCAGATGAAAACAAACATACAGATCAACCAAAAGTCCTGATATGAAAAAATTTGACAGAATTTCAAAATCAATAAATTGAATCCATCTAGACAAAGTTATGCAAGTTTAATACAAGTTACAACCATATTTCAGTCAACAAAACATGGATGAGAAGAAACGCATGTAGATTACGAAAACAGAATGTTTGAAATTGCCTGAGAAACTCAGGTGAAACCTGAAATTTGATTCTGAACTCAGGGCACATGAAAAACCAATTTTCTTGAATCATAAGTAACTGAAACAGAAATGGAAAATCAATTTCCAAATAAATTATCTTCCTGCAAGAACGCAAACACGCATCCAGTATCCAGACAATAAGGATGCACCCTCGGTTAGTCAAAGGTATGCCCAGACAGCAATAAACACTCCATGCAAAGCAAAGGGAACCCTAGGAAACAAATAGTTTAAGGGACACAAGGCACGAACAGAACGTTGAAAAGGATAAAAGTCATAGCAAAGTACGAAAGCTTCTCAGGAAAGTAAGTCGACTCCAAACCATGGGAATAAAGAAAAAGCAAACCAGCTCAAGAATAAAACTGCCGAAGAAGGGAAGAGCGAAAATTGGAAAAAAACCACTTGTAATCAACATTTGAAGTAAAGCCTAAAATAGAAACAGTAAATAACGAAACGTTCACGACCAATCCAAGATAAGACATAAACAAACAATCTTCACCAGGTAAGAACATGATTAAGACAAAAAAGGAAATAAAAAGAGAAACTGACTTGATCAAGTGATAAAGGAACCCAAGAAACTGGGAAGGATTCAAAGCGAGAGCATGAAATGAAACTGTCTCATCTTGATATCAGAAGACAGTAAACAAAACCCATTAACCAGTCTTCCGTGAAAGTGGACATAAAGAGAGAGACTCAACCAAAACAAGCTGCCCCAATAAGTAGTTCCCTTGAATTCTCATTTCTTTAATATTATCCAGGAAAGCAATACAACAATGCACGTTGTTTTCAGACGTGTATCAAATATTCAAATACCGCGGAAAGAAAAGAAACAGAAAGTTGATGGCCACGCCGACAATGGCCAAAAAGTGGGCTTACTAAAAGACGTACTTAAAGCTAATAATGTCCCCTTGAAAAGACGAAACGTTAAAACCGTTCAAGTACCAACCTGGATGAGGAACTGCGAGGCCTCTCGTTCCCCTGTTTGGCAATTAAATTACTGCATTAACTTTTAGCTGATTCTACCAGCTGTTAGTTTATAGCTAATTAAATTAGCTGATTTGACCAGCTGGTTGTATTAACTGTTTGTCATTTGGTGTTTGGTAAAATTAGCTGTTTAGTATTAGCTGTTTATGTGTAAAATGACTTATGAAGACATGACTTTAAAAAAATTATAAGGGTATAAATATTATATATCTTAGTATTTCGTTAAATATGCATATAAGAATTTACTAACTTAAATTATACAAGTTCGACAAAATAAATATATAATTACTTTTTATTATCATAATATTTTTATTAATTTCTTAATTTTAAATTATTTTATCTCTTAATTTAAAATGAGTAATAAAATTAACTTGTAAATATTATTCAAATTTTATATAAAATTGTAAGTTTTTTTTTGAAGATATAAAATTGTAAGTTAGAAATAAAACAAAATGGTTGCAAGCTAGAGAGTTAAGGATAAAACAAAATAGTTGGAAGTTAGAGAGAATAAAAAAGAGAAAAAAGAGAGAGTGAGAAATAAAACAAAATGGTTGCAAGTTGAGCTTTAACATCTTATAATTAAATTTTAAATTTATTCATTAATACATGATTAAGAAGTTATGCTTTAATACCTTATTAATTCACTCATGTTTAAATTTTAAGCATTTTAACAATTTTAAATATGAAAATTATAATAAGTCTTAATGAATTTATTCTAAAATTAATCAAAAATTCAATTAAAAAATCATATCTTTAATTGACATCATTAGTTATTACTACATAGTTAGAAATTTATCTTTTCATACAATATCAATTTACACAATTTTTATATTAAATTTATAACAACTCTTAGTATACTTAATCACAAATCCGATATATCTAATCAATAATATTAAAAAATGATAAACATAAACAAAGTGATTTCGCAGATTCAAGTTTATGCTTCCC
>JANKOE010000204.1:26372928-26389634 GCA_026284465.1 Erythroxylum citrifolium
CATAAATTCTTCTTTCTTTATACATGAATAGTCATGAACAATTCCTCAATTAATCAAAAAGGTTCGGGGCCCAACAAGTCAAAATTTGGTTGTCCTAAAATTTCTCCATGAAAGACCTTGGAGAAACAACTTGTATATTGGGAATAAAGATCTATAGAGATAGATCAAGAAAGTTGCTAGGTCTTTCACAGTCTACATACATAGAGAAAGTGATAAAGAGGTTTAGCATAGAGCAGTTCAAGAGAGGTTTTCTTTCCATGACACATAGGAAAAAACTCTCGAAATCTACATGTCCAAAGAAACAAGATGAAAAGACTCACATGAGTTTGATCATGTATGCTTCGATAATAGGATCAATCATATGTTATGTACTAGACCCGATATATCATATTCTTAAAGTGTTACGAGAAGATATCAATCAGGTCCTGGTAAGTGTCACCGGGTGGCTGTCAAGAATATCCTAAAGTACTTAAGAAGGACTAAAGATGTATTCTTGGTATATGGAGATGGAGAGCTAGTAGTGAGCGGACATACAAATGCCAGTTTTCAATTTGACCAGGATGACTACAATTTCCAAATAAAAGACGATTACAGATTCAATGGCCGAGTCACAGTAGATTGCAGCTGCAGAAGCCACAAAAGAAGCTATTTAGAACAAGAAGTTTGTTATGGAACTTCGAGTAGTTCAGAGCATGTACACCCAATACTGTTGAATTGTGACAAAAATGGGGCTATTGCTCAAGCCAATGAACTAAGGTCTCATCAGAGGTCTAAGCACATACTCTAGAGATATCACCTGATCAGGGAGATAATTGATAGAGGTAATGTGAAGATAAAGAGAGGCCCACATATCAAAACTTCACTGATCCTTTGACTAAGTCACTTCCTTAAATGAATTTTGATTCTAGTGTACTCGCCTATGGTATTAGATACAAAGGTGATTGGCTTTATTACAAGTGGGAGATCGTTATAGTAGTGCTGTAAAGGTAATCACCTTTATCACTTTTGTGCAAACTTTATTTTGATCAACAAAGCGAAAGGCAATTTTTCATTAATTTGATGTTCTTTTATTTATGAATTGATGTCGATCTTAAATCGAATTAATGAAGTCCATGATACAAAATATATCATGAAGGAAATCATAATGAGATAATGATAATGAGATTCCTATCATATGCAATTATGTTAGTATCTAAATTATCCCTAGTCATATGATTAATAAGATAGGACATTATTAATCCGAATAGACTAGCACATGTTATACTCCTTGATTTGATCAACTAGTGGATCTCATAAATTATAAGCATGAGATTTTTAGAGTTAACATGTGGATGTTTACTAAGAGTAATAAGTACATCGAGATTATCATATGGATGATTAATCTCATCATAGCAATGGTGAAAATATCCTTAGACTTAAGGTACTCAAGGATATCTTAGACACTGATCCTGTGTTGTGACATCATTCCTTGTTGCCTTAGACAAGGTCGCTCTTAGGGTGGTGATTGGGTACAACTATTGGTATTCGAAGATAATTGGGCAGCCAATAAAGGATTCATCACTCCTGATAGAAAGAGATGATACCCACGGCCTCTTGACAAGGTCATTACTCGGGAGTCTCTGGCCAGAGCAAATATGTGTCATGAAAAGAGTCTTCAATGACACATAGGGTGATGAGATCCCTATGACAAGAAATAACATCACTTAGACTAGATATGACATAGTCAGTCTAGTGGGAGTTGACACATAGCCCATACTTTGAACCAAGCGGGGTATAGTATGGAAAAGTTCATAAGTCAGATAATTAACTATCTAAGAGTTCATGTGTTAATCCACTTATATTTCAATAAATTGGCATCATGAAACCCTTCATGATATGCTTGAATTAAGAGTTAATTTAAGTGCCCAAAATAACCAAGAACCTAAGGGTCACATGCATAAAAGATTAGATGAAAAACAAAGTGTACGTGGTTGTTTTTAAGTAGGCCACGATCGTGACCGAAGGTGAGGCTGTCATTTAAGTAGGCCACGATCGTGAATGAATGATACATAAATGGGTTCTTCACTTATATACAATGAGCTAACCAGTCAAAAAAACACTGAAGTGAGAGGATAAGGGGTCTAGGCTAAGAGAGGAGTGGTCTTGAGTCTTCTTCATGTAATTTATGCAATTGTTGCATGAATCTAATTGCATGCAAGATATACTTGATTTATCTCTCCATTTGACCATCTACTTGAACTCATCAAGTTTGGTGTTCTAATCACCCTTACGCACTACTTATTCTTCATCTTTACGTGATCTTAGGTGATCAAAGAAGGGTTTGGTGTTTGCTACACCCCAAACAAGGAGAAGATTCAAGAAAGGAAAAGTATCAAAAAGGTATAAGTGTTTAAATTTCATGTTCTTATGATCTGAAAACTGTATGCATGTGTTTTTTGAATTTTAGGGAACTCATAGGTAGGAATTTAGATTCCAACTCTTCCACTACATTATCATGCATGAATCAATGTCTCCCCCCAACATAACTAGGTTAAATGACCCGAGCGCATGTGGTTGTTGCTTAGATTGGTCTGTTTTCCTAATTCATAATGCGACTGTCCAACTAAATCTAGGGATGTCTATCAGTTGTGAGTGGTCTGTGAGACACCTTGTCACAAATGTGACTTAATGCTCACTGTTGTGACAAGTTGGTTTCTTAGTTGTTAGTCCCCCACTCCTTCATTTCTATGCTTTAACTTGTCTCCTCTTCTTCTACTCTTTCTCATTCCTGCTTCATGAAGACAAAGGATTGTGAATCTCTAGAAAATGACTCAAATATTATGTTTTCGACTCACATTAGCTATTTCGCTTCAGAATTGTGCCTAAGACCATATATGAACTAAAGTGAGTATCTTGAGCATTTTCATATCATTAATCACTAAGTGTAATGGATTAAATATATAATCAATTAAATACATATCAATTTCCCCCACACTTTTGACCTTCCTTGGGCAAAACATCATATTCAAAATCATAGACCATAACATTTACTCATTTCCCATATTTCCCAAGAATACATAATCATAAACAAAGATGAATAACTTTCAAAAACCATAGCAAGAACTCAACATTCAATGCTTTTACTAATGATAAATTTAATGGTATACTTTGACAAAATATGTTTAAGTAAGATATATTAACAAGTACACTTGATACCATCATGATCATGACATTCCACAACTTTGCAAATCATTTCATTTCTCGATCATTAAGAGTTACATGCATGATCATGAATCAAAACACTTTTCAAGGTTGTAATGTGGACAAGGGTAAGGTGAGATGTATTTAGGTAAAGTAGCACAAAAGCAATCAAAGCTAGTGAAACAAAAAAAAGCTCTCAATAGACCATCAAGTGTAAAAACCAATATTCACTTACAATTGTGTACATCAATTATGACGAATGCAAAAACCATGTTTCTTAGCTCAAATTTAAGCTTTCACACAACAAGCCACATCAAGCATATATCACTCAAAAAATTTGATTATAAATAATAGTTGTTAATATAGGACCAATAGTTGTTAGGAGAGGTTTGAGAATAATAAATTATTAAAGTATGTTGAACTGGGTGTAGGCCAAGATTAAACCAAAGAACTGGACTCCCAACGAATTCATCACTCGTCATTTTCAAATGTTTTCTTTAATTTGTTTTTGTTAGTTTGTTTTATTTTCTTATTTGAAAATCAACCAAACCCCCTAAAAAAACATAAACAACGATTATTTTCATTTTAAAAGCTTTACACACACTCTCTGTGGATCTACCTAGACTCTCCACTACTAAAGTTGTAGGTCTAGTTATTTTGAGTAGTGTTATGACACACTACGTTAATGATTTTTTTAGAGAAGCATTAGATAACTCTTACCAATTATCAATTCCACCATAATTAAAGGATAGTTATGGCATATGATCCTCACAAAATAGATTTCTCTCTCATCTTTTCCTTTGATCAAATTATACATTTAAGTGTTTTCTTAGTTTAAGAGTAGACTAGATTTTTTTATTTATAAATTTAATTTTTTTCTAAAGGAGTTATTTATAGAGAAAGCTTAGAGATATATACATTTATTGACTCCCATGGATCATTCTTAAGGATTTTAATAGTATTGTCCATGTCTTTGAATCTAATGGTAACACTTTTTTAAAGAATTTCAATAGAGATTTTAAAAAGTGTGTCAACAACATAGAGGTAACCAATATGAAGTTTAAAGGGAACTTCTACATTTAGAGCAATAAGAAATACAAGAATTAGAACATAAGGATGGAACTAAACAGGGAATTGGTCAACGAAGAGTGGCTGCCAAAGTTTCCTAAATAAGGCAATATTTGAAAATACCTTATTCATTAATAACAAACCTTTAATTATTCAGGACTTATTCTCTACTTAACCTAGGAAAGCCAAGTCCCATTTTGCTTTAACAACTTCTTAATTGAGATTAAAGGATTTAAAGTCGTAATGAGATGTTTATCTTTTAAATATCATAAATACAAAGCTTTTATTTATATTAAGAAAAACTAAACATGGTGAAGAAATATCATAAAGATCTAAATTAGAACCGATTCAGTAATACTCAAAATGTTATTTTTTAAGCTCAAATTCAAGATTACCTTAATTTCTATCAAAATGACAATTCTTTGTTAAGGGAAAATAAAATGGCTTTGAATGCTTATAGCTTTAAAGATCTATAATTCTTTATTAAGCTAAAGATATTGTGCCCTATAGCTAAAGGAGGGAGACAAAAGCTCCAAAATTTTTCATAATAGCTAAAGGAGGGAGACAAAAGCTCTAAAAGTTTTCATAATCAATTAATATAAGGAAAAACTTAATAGAATCTCTTTCTTGTTAAAGTAGAATGGAGGAATTGCACTTTCTAAAGGTGACATTAGGTAAGAGGTCTTTGATTACTTTTAAAACTCTCTTAGCTCTCAAGCTATTTGCTCTTCCTATGTGTAGATTATAATCCATTATTACTAACTTTTCTCTATTGAGGAATTTTTGAACTTGTGAAAATCTTTAACTAAAAAAGAGGTGGAGAAGGCAATCTTTTGACCTTAACCCTAAAAATTCTTTAAGCCCTAATGGATTAAATGCCCGTTCTTTTAAAATTCTTAGCCTTTTATTAAAAGAATGGTTGTAAATGCAATATCATAGTTCTTTAAGAAGAATAAAATGCTTAGATAAATCAATAAAAACTTTATAACCCTCATTAATAAGATTCTTAATCTTGGTTCCCTTTAGACTATAGACTTATCTCTTATTGTAACACTTTATATAAGATCATTGTCAAGTTGCTTGCCTCAAGAATAAAAAATACCTCTATACATTTAAACAATGTGTCATAAGAGCTTCTTTTCCAAGGAATATTGGTAGGTGATAACGTATTATTCACTCATGAACTTTTCAAGAGCTATGGAAGGAAGAATTCTCTCATGAATTGTACCATAAGTGTGGGTTTTTTAAAGAATTTTAGTTTAACTAGTTGTAACTTCATTGTTCATATGCTAGAAGTATTTAGTTTTGCTAAAGATTTCTTTGATTGGAATGATCAATGCATCTCCACAAATTCTTATAGTGTTTTGATTAATGGTGAACTAATTAATCTACTTAAAAGAGGTAAAATATTGATTGAGACAAGAGGACCTTTTATCTGCCTATCTATTTATATTATGAATGGATTTTTTTCCAAATTGATAGCTCACAATGTTAAGTATGATCCGGGATTCAAATTTCATAGAAAATGTAAGAAGTTGGATATGTTTAACATCTTGATAGGTATAGATCATACTATGTTTTCCTAGGTGTTTTATTGTGTTTTTAAGTGTTTCTTAGATGATCATTGTATGTATAGGCTTAGAATTGTGTTATTGTTAGTATTTTTTTATATTATAAGTGTTTATGTGGTTTAGAGAATGAATTCAATCTTAATTTTATCTTTTATGAGGTGTTTGACGTGTTTGTGTTGGAATTCAAGAAATTGAAGAAAAAAGAAGGAGGAAGCTTGAAGGGTGTCAGTTATGCATAGGGTGTTGCATGGCTCTATCACGATTATGACTCCAAGAGCATGATCATAATAGAGAGGCAGAATCATGGAGCACTAGGTCATGATCGTGATAAAAAGTATCTAAGAGTGAGTTTTTTTTCATGTTTTTTAAGGTTCAGGGCTATTTTAGAACTGAACAAAGTGGGAAGATGTTGACTGCAAAACCAATTCACAAGTTTTATGCTCAAAACCGTAAGTATATGGGGGGTAACTTGCAGTAAAGAACAGATATCGGTCCCTCAGAGATTGTGTTTAGACACTGCTTAATTCAAGCTGCTTTGTTTGAGACCCAATTTTAATAAACGTAAACTGAAAAATTAAACTAAATCAAACAACTAACAATGAACAAATGATAAAGCAAAAGTGTATAATTTAACAATTAGAGATCACTTTTTCCCCATCTTATCTCCCTCTTACCTTGTTAATTGAATTGTGCCTCACCTAAGATGTCCTAATGTATTAACTACCCTCTCTCAAGGTGTAATTAATTGTACCAAGCCAAATTAAATGGTAATGATTAAGCAATCTCTCAATCTACAAAATTAGTCTACCAATTCAACTACTAGTTATCTAATAGGTAATCAACTAATTAGCCAAGATCTCTCACTAAATAATCAATTAACTTGATGAATGTAGGTCTATAAAGTGCCAATTCTCATTTTACAACCCTACAAAATTTACCCAACTAAATTTCTCAATATATTGCAAGGTATAAGCTCAACATTCATCAAAAGCATCATTCATTCAAATCAACAAAGTAGGAGTTCAACATGTGGTTCAAAAGTAAACGAAAGATGCTAGAAGATGCTAGAAGAGAAAACGAAATAAGAACTAGATGAAGCAAGCTCCTCCTATTCTTTGCCCAAATATGGAAAATTTGAAGTTAGTGTGCTCTTTGCCCAATTTGGAATGGAAATCTTGATTCTCTACCTCCCTCTAGGCTCTAAATATGGTTTTTAGCTCAAAGATGCAAGTTCTCTCCACACTCCCTCAGGCCTAGGGATTTGTACCCTTATATAGTCACAAAACCTAAAAATATATGAAACTAGCATGTCTTTTCAGGTTAAGGATCCCATGATTGTGGGAATTAACACGAATCCCATGATAGTAGGTTCTTGTCATACAACTCCTCCACTTCTCTTCTCCTCTCTTGGTCCTTAGCTCAATCACAAATGTGGCCACCCTCCATTCCTACATCAAAATGATCAACTCTTACCCTAAATCAACATCAAACATAAAAGAACAACCATGAAGATCAAACTAAATAAAAACATACAAAATAAGTCCTAAAACACAACAATAATAACCTATTATGCAATAGAAAAATGCTAAATACTTAGAACAACACACACTAATGCACAACTATCAACTTTCCCATACTTAAATCTTTGCTTGTCCTCAAGCAAAATCAAACACAACCACTCAATTCCATCACTTCATTTTTACAAAGATCAAAACATGCAATCCTTCAAAGTTTGGCCAACTCAAATGTCAAGCTACTACACATATCACGACTACTTTTCATTAGTGGATATAAGCAAACTCAACTTATGGCACCATCACGCAAAGATAAGGATAAACACAAAATGAATCTTCCTCACGGTTTCACTCATTTCTCTCAAGTGTTTGATGGTTAGTGTTTTGCTCAATCTCCCTATAGGAAACTACACTACCATAGGCTTGCTAATACACCAATTCTCCTCTACAATGATTACATGCATAAATAGATCAAAAGGACTTGCCTCAGGTTGTAATGTGGTAAGGGTTAAGGTGGGTCAAACGAGGTAAAGAATTTAATACAAGCATTCATAAAGTAATAAGTGAACAAAGGGATAACAAAACGTATTTATGAGATATACAAATGTAAATATACTACTACTCCGCACTTATTGATGCTGCTAAAATGTTCTTTCTTTTTCTTTTCTTTTTTTCTCTTTTCTTTTTTTTTTCATCTAATTGAAGAAACAATTAACAAAATAGCAACTAAATGCAATGTAATCCAAGAGTAGAAGTATCACTTAACTCATCTAAGAAAAAATGCAGAAAAAATCCCAAACTAGTGCATCACTTAATACTCTACTAAGCTTATAAATGGGTAGGTTAATGGTGTTTTGAGTTTTAAAATGTGGGGTTTTTCAAGAAACAAAAGGGTTAAGGCTCAACGGAGGTAGCAAGGGATAATAAAAGATAGGTCATTTAAGACAAAGGTTAACACAAAAAGGGCCTTAATCATCTATATTAAGCATGCATCCAGTAGACTCAAACCAATTCAAAGCAAGTTCTGAAGGTAATAACCTAAGGAAACATCACACAAACAAAGAAATAAAATGACTATAGATAGAGTCATATAGGCTCAATCCTCACATTGGCTCAAATGAAAATTCATTATGCATCTCTACGCTACCTCATTGCTCAAGTGCCAAATTCTAAGTAAGCTTATGAAACCAACTACTTTTTATTACTCAACATGGTTCACTCTCTACTCAAGTAGCCTAATCTGAGTTCAAGCATGAATTCAATCTCATTCCAACTAGCATGATAGAATCTCATGGCAAAACTAATCAAAATGATTCATGTGTGGTTCTATTGCTAACACAAAACAACATAAAACAATAACCTAATATGCCTAAAATATGCATCCTAATTGACAAAATGCAAACAGTGACTAAAACAAACTAAAATAATGCAATTGACAAAGTAAATGTCACCTCCTCACACTTGGACAATACATTGTCCTTAATGTGACAAGGCAAAATGTCACCTCCTCACACTTGGACAACACATTGTCCTTAATGTGACAATGCAACCACAAAAGCAAAATAAAACGCAAAATACAACATAAAATAAATAAGAAAGTAAAACAACTAACAAGGTAAATAAAACAACATAAATAGTAAAGGGTAAGAAAGTTCATGGAGATTATGGTGGCAAAGACATAGGGGCAGGGACATCAATGTTCTTCATTTGGATGAACTTGAGGAATTTCTTTTTGATATACGACTACTCCTTATGCACTTGTCTCATCTGGGTGCTGAGCTCATTAATTTGCAATGTAATTTGTTAATGGTTTTCGGCCATTTGGTTAAGGATTTGCTAGAACTTATCAACATCTACTGCTACGGTTGGTTCGTCTTTAGCTGCTGCTTCTTGGGCCTCCAGGGGTGCTTGCGAGGAGGATGGTTGAGAAGTGGCTACATCCTTGCCCTCCCTATTCTTAATAGCAGTGTGCATCTGAGGATTTCGAAGCTTCATAGAATGGGGCTCCAAAATTTCAGAGCATCTCAAATAAGGTACATCAAAATATATCTGGTCTAGCTGTGCACACATAACCCACACCAAGATTGTAATGCAAAGCTCAAGCAGTAGCAAGGTAAGCCATGCCAAAAAATGAGCTTTTCTTAGTAATGTAGCCCACAATAGATCGAAAAATACCATAAGGGGTATGGACTTTAATTTTACAATCCATGCACCAAAGAAAGAAAAGTTCCTTAGCCGAACACTTATTGCTTTCAATTTTATTAAAAACAATTAGGCACATAAACTTGTGAAGAAGCAAGTGCTCGGTGCTACGAATCAAAGTGTTGGGTGCATTCCTAAAGTCAAAAGTGTTTTCACCCGTAAGGATCTTCCAATAATCATCCATATAAAAATCATCATGGTCATCCAAAACTTTGGTGTTAAACAAGTCAAAGAGTGCATGAATGACAATATAATCTAGCTTATATGCATGACCATCTATCCTAAACCAGAATGTGTCCATTTTAGTATTGTAGCACACAGTAGTTAAAAATTCTATTGTCAGGGGGTACATCGATAAATCATACTGAATTAAACGACCCCAACCAATATTTGCAGCCAATCTTTCAATGTTACGCCTTAGTCCTAGAGTTTCCAACAGGTCAAAATCAAAGTACCTAGGAGGCAATAACTCTCTATCCTTAAAGTCCTAAAATCTCATACTTTCTTCTCCCAAAAAATAGAGAATGAGGCACGAAAAGTGGCCGCCATATCGCATTTACCTTCTCCGGAGACTTAGAGGTGCAGCTAGTCTGTAAGTTTATGGGCTACAAGCTTCTTTGGAACCATTTAAGGAGAAAAACCTGCAAAGAGAGTCAAGAGAGAGGTTAGCACGTTTTGGAGAGAGAGAGAGAGAACTTACCAAATCCTTGGATTTTTGAGTGGGTAATGTGAAATAAGTGTTAAGGGAGTGAATAATGATGGAAAAAATAGAGAAAATACCAAGATTTGGGGGAAAGATGAAGGATTTGTGAGGTTTTGGTGAGTAGGTGTTGGTTTTAGAGTGAGAGAATATGAGAAGATGAAGAAAGAAGAAAGAAGGAGGGATTTTTAAAATCCTTCGGCTGGGGCCATGATCGTGGGTTAAGACTCCAGAAACTTTCTGAAGAGGCTTCCCACATTCGTGGGAAACAAACCCATTCCCATGATCGTGGGTTAAGGCTCCAAAAACTTTCTGAAGAGGCTTCCCATGTTCGCGGGAAACAGACCCATTCCCACGATCATGGGTTAAGACTCCAAAAACTTTCTAAAGAGCCTTCCCACGTTTGTGGGAAACAGACCCATTCTCACGATCGTAGGCACTATACAGACACCCAATCTTGGTTTTCCAACTTTTTAACCCTCTTCTAAGCTTAGCATGCATTCCCAACATTTAAGTAACCTGCAAACACGTTAAAACCACCCAATCAAAAAGAAATTTGAAGAGAAAACAAGAGAAAACTCAAACAAAACCCAAGTAAACACCAAGAAATCATAGCAAACTCAAATCAAACATAATCAAAACCAAACAAATCAAACAAAGAAGTAACAAAGACAAGCAAAAGAAAGGTAAACATGCTAATTAAAGTCATTAGCTTGACCACTCCACATGCATTCATGAAAGAGTGGAAGATAGGAAAGAGATGACTTTCCTTTCTTGCGAGTATGTCCCTCCATAGTAAGGTTTGCATCTATAGCCCATTGACCTTGAATACTTCACCTTTGTCATTTTCCAACTCCAAAGCTCTATGGGGAAACACTTGAAGGATATTGAACGGTCCACTCTATCCTGACTTAAGCTTTTCCAGGAAATAACGTAAGTCGTGAATTGAATAAAACACCAAGTTCCCACTCTTAAACTCCTTCTTTTTAATGTGAGCATCATGCCACTTTTTTGCTCTTTCTTTGTACAACTTAGCATTTTCAAAAGCTTCAAATCTCAACTCTTCCATTCATCAAATTGTAACAATCTTTTCTCACCCTTAAGCTTCCAATCCATATTCAACTTTCGAATTGCCCAATAGGCTCTAAGCTCCAACTTCAAAGGTAAATGGCAAGCCTTGCCATACACAATTTTATATAGAATAATACCTATGGGTGTCTTAAAGGTTGTCCTATATGCTTTGATATGTTGCGCACTCTCTTGCATCTATCACATTGTAGTACAAAGTTTCGGGCATCCTTGAACCAACTTTGCCAATAGAACCCACATTCCAAAATACGAGCTGCCGTTTTGTTCACTCCATAGTGTCCTGCATACACTGAACTATGACATTGAGCCAAAACATCAGGCTTTTCATTTTCAAGGACACAACTACGAATCACATTGTCATCACAAATTTTATATAACATAGGTTCATTCCAAATACAGCGAGAACACTGGAATAAGAAATGCTTCCTTTATTGATATGAGAAATCAGAAGGAAGAATACCACCTAAGAGGTAGTTCGTAATATCTGCAAACCAAGGACAAAAAGGATTTTCTACCATCATTAAAGTCTCATCAGGAAAGCTCTCATCGATTTCCTTTTCTTCTTCATGATGCCCCCTTCAAGTCGTGATAGGTGGTCTACTACAAAATTTTCTACTCCGTTCTTGTGTTTAATCTCAATATTGAATTCTTGAAGCAGAAGCACCCACTGGATGAGCCTAGCCTTGGCATCCTTCTTGGAAAAAAGATAACATAACGTCACATGGTTTGTAAAACAATAACTTGTGAGCCCAAAAGATAAGAACGAAAATTTTCACATGCAAATACCACTAGAAGTGACTCCTTTCCGTAGTTGTCTAATTCAGTTGTGCTCCCATCAAGGTCTTGCTTGCATAGTAGATGGCATACAACCTCTTTTCCTTTCGTTGGCTAAGGAAACAACCAATGGCATGATTGCTTACATCATACATAATCTCAAAGGGAAGAGACCAATTTGGTGATGTCAGAATGAGTGCTGTTGTAAGTGCCTTCTTCAACATGCTAAAAACATCCAAACAAGCATCATCAAACACAAAAGATACATCTTTAACTAATAAATGAGACAAGGATCTAGCGATAAGTGAAAAATCCTTAATAAACCATCTATAGAACCGTGCATGACTAAGGAAGACTGAGATGCCCTTGATGTTGCTGGGAGGTGGTAGCTTTTCAATCACTTTGATTTTAGCTCGATCCACTTCAACCCTTTGCATGAGATCTTATAGCCTAATACAATTCCCTCTTGGACCATAAAATGATACTTCTCCCATTTCAAAACTAGATGAGACTCCTCAAATCTTTAAAGTACTCTGTCTAAATTAAATAAGCAATGATCAAAAGAATCTCCAAAGATAGAGAAGTCATCCATAATTACCTCCTTGAAGTTCTCATTTATGTCCACAAATATGGCCATCATGCACCTTTGGAATGTGAAAGGTGCATTGCATAAACCAAAAGGCATCCTCTGATAAGCGAAAGTTCCATAAGGACAAGTGAAAGTGGTCTTCTCCTGATCCTATGGGTATATAAACACCTAATTAAACATTGAGTATCCATCAAGAAAATAGTAAAATGTATGGCCAGCCACCCTCTCAATCATTTGGTCCACAAAAGGTAAAGGGAAATCATCTTTTTTAATGTCCAAATTGAGCTTTCGGTAATCAATACACACTCGCCAACCTGTGAGGTCCTAGTATAAATGTTTTCACCATGTTCATTCTCTATCACTGTCATGCCACCCTTCTTAGGCACACACTACCCTGGACTCACCGACTCACTATCTGAAATGGGCTAAATAATCCCCGCATCTAAAAGCTTCACTACCTCCTTCTTCACAACCTCTTACATGTTTGGATTTAACCTTCTCTGTCGCTCCCTCATAGTTTTACATCCTTTTTCTAGGTTAATCCTATGTATCACCACATTGGGGCTAATCTCCTAGTATCATAAATTTGCCACCCTATGGCTCTCATCCTCTTTTTAATGGTCTTCACCACTTTCTCTTCTTGCTCACAATCCAATTGGTTAGAGATAATGATGGGTAAGATATGGTTCTTACTTAAAAAGGTGTATCTCAAGTGGGAAGATAAGGGTTTAAGCTCTAAAGTGGAGGGCTTAACAATGGAAGGTAGTGTGGGTGTATCTGTTCTCTCCAACTTCTCTAGCTCAATTTCCTCACATATTTTTTTTTGGGCAAATCAGTAGAAAATTTTTATAAAAAAGTAATAAGAAAATATAAGGTTTAGTACAAAACTGAGGGGGCCTAAAAACAATCCTTGGCTACCAAAAGCCACACAATGCCTAATGACCTAAGTTATGTTCACCGAACAAACCATCACAAAAGCGAATAGAGTTGCCTTTAAGTGATTTTACTCAACTAGAAAAACAATCTCAATCTTTTAAGACCCAGTATCCACACCAACTTCCAACAACTAACACAACCAAAATATTAAAACAACACTAACTCAATGAGAGCCCAAAACTTAGGCCTTTAAAGTTTGATTATTTCTGTGCTTATCCCTGTGCACATAATTCCTCTTCTCTCACACTCTTATCCTTGTGCACTTCAATAACTTCATCAACTTCCTCTTCAACCTCCTTCACATACTCATCCATAACATTAATTTTCATACATGCAGTACCATCCATTGGTTTCTTCAAAGATTTAGACATGTTAAATTCAACCTGCTCATCACCAATTCTCAAAACAAGTTTTCCTTCATGCAAATCAACTAATGCCCTACCAATATTCATAAAGAGCCTACCCAAAATCAATGGACAATGTCTATCTGCTTCAAAGTCCAACACAATAAAATCAACAGGAATGATAAATTTATCCACTTTTACTAACACATCTTCTACAACTCTAAATGGCCTTTTGATGGATTGATCCGTAAGATGAATGAGCATGGATGTTAGCTTAACCTCTCCTAATCCTAATTTCCTAAAAATAGACAAAGGCATCAAGTTAATACCTGCACCTAAATCACATAAACATTTAGAAAATTCAAAGTCACCAACAACATATGGAATAGTAAAACTCCCTGGATCTTGTAGTTTCGAAGGCATTGTGCTTGAGACGATCGAACTATAATTTCCCATCAAGATTGCCATCTAATTGTCCTCCCAAGTGCGTTTATGTGTGAGTATGTCCTTAAGAAACTTCGCATACTTGGGCATGCACTCTAAGGCTTCCACCAATGGCAAGTTAACCTTAAGCTTCTTTAGTTTCTCCAAAAACTTGGAAAACTGAGTGTCTACTTGATGTTGTCTCAGCCTTTGTGGATACGGGAGTTTAGGCTTTTAAGGTGGTGGTGGTACATATGGCCTCTCTTTTTCTTTCTCTTCTTCTATCTCCTTACCTTTCTCCTTTGTTTGACTCTCCTTTCGCACACTTGGCTCCTCCAGTTGCTTGCCACTCTAAAGTATGATTACCTTGAGTTGTTCCTTTGGGTTGGCTTTAGTGGTAGGCTACCTGCATTTCTAAAAGACAAAGCTGTAGCAAGTTGACCTACTTGAACCTCAAAGTTGTGGATGGAGGAAGCATGGTTCTTCAAGATTTGCTCAAATTTAGCGTCCTGACTAGTAAACATTCATTTTTTATTCTCTTCCTGCCTTCTTTGACTTTCCTCTTAGCTTGAGAATTTGGACCCCAATATGTTGATTAACTTATGCATTTTGCTCTCTAAAGATCCAAGATGGCCTTGCTGAAATCTAGGCGGTCCTTGCGGTTTTACTTGGCCACTTGCATTATTAGTACTTTAAGAAAATTTTGGGTGGTTTTGCATCTTGGATTATAAGTGTTAGAGTATGGATTGTTACCTCGATGTCGTTGGCCTAAGTGGTTTACCTGTTCTGTGCTACTAGCTCCAAATAAGAAGCATTATGTTATGTAATGGCTATCCTACCCACATAACTCACAGTGGAACTGCATGGCTTTGGCTGTGGATGAAGAAGGTCCTTGCATGTTGTTCAATTGCTTAGTGAGGGTGGTAATCTGAGCTTGCAAGGCTGTGATATAATCAATTGGAATCATGCCTTTTTGTTCCTTTGTGCCTTGCCTACTCCTTTTGTTTGACCACATGCAACTATTACTTGCCAACTCCTCTAAACAATCGTAAGGCACCTCAATGGTTTTCCTCATCAACGACCCTCCAGTAGCTGCATCTACTGTCCCTCTTGTAGTTTGATTCACACCATTATAGAATGTCTATAGTAAGAACTCCCTTAGAAGGTTGTGGTGTGGGTAGCTTCTTTGCAACTCTTTGAACCTCTCCCAAGCTTCGTATAATGACTCCCCATCATTTTGCTGAAAGTATGTAATTTCCTTGATGATTTGCGTAATCTTTGTTAATGGGAAGTACTTGGCAAGGAAAGCTTAGTCTATTTGCTCCCATATAGTAATCTAAGATGCACTAAGTGAGTTGTACCATGCCTTGGCTTGATCTCTCAAAGTGAATGGAAATAATCTGAGCCTCACAGCATCATCAGACATTCCTTAGAATCTAAAAGTGTCGTGTATCTCCATAAAGTTTGCTAGGTCGACATTGGGATCTTCAGTTGATAACTAATAGAATTGGACACTATTCTGGAGTATGTTTAGGAGTGCCAACTTGATTTTAAAACTATTTGTTGTGATTGTAGGCCTTGTAACTCCTTCTGGACTAAATCCGTGCCTCATAAAATCTATCATTGTTCTCTCGACCCCTCCTTGTTCTCTTTCTTCCACTATATTTGTTTGAAGATTTTCTTAGCGCTTTGCTCTCCTTAACCTCCTCTTTTGTCTTGTAATATCAAAAAATTCTTCTTTAAAAGCTTCTTTAGACCTTCTTGTACTCCGTGGGTTCATGCACATGCAAATACACAAAGGAAAAGTATCAAACACTCTCAAATCAAAGTTACCCAAACTAAACAATATACTAAACAAACAATCCCCGGCAACAACGCAAAAACTTGTTAATTGCAAAACCTATTCACTAGTTTTATGCTCAAAACCACATGTATAGAGGGTATAACTTGTAGTAAACAATAGATATCGATCCCTTAAAGATTATGTTTAGACGATACTTAATTAAGGCTGCTTCATTTGAGAACCAATTTTAATGAATATAAACTGAAAATTAAACTAAATCAAACAAGTAATAATGAACAAATGATAAAGCAAAAGTGCATAAACTTAGAATCCAAGATTTAACAATTAGAGATCACTTTTTCCTATCTTATCTCCCTCATATCTTGTTAATTAAATTGTGCCTCACCTAAGATGTCCTAATGTATTAACTACTGTTGGGTCCCGAAAATTTTTCTCTTATTTTATTTTATTTATTTATTTTTCTTTTGTTTATCTTTTAATTTTTGCTTTTAATTGTTTCAATATTTTTAGAG
>JANKOE010000204.1:26447895-26460302 GCA_026284465.1 Erythroxylum citrifolium
TGCCGACACTGGCCCCTAGTATACAAAAAAACGGGGAGATTGTCAAGAGTGCCGACTCAAGGATCTTGGTTATGCGAAATTTTTTCTGGGAATTGAAATAGCTAGATCAGAAGATGGAATGATACTTACCTAAGGGAAATACATTTGAGACCTCCTTCAAGAGACTGGGCTAATCGATTGTTCACCCTGCGCAACACCCATAGTACCTGGGACAAAGTTAACCATCGACATGGGTGAATAACTTAACAGACCAGAAGAGTACAGAAGATTAGTAGGAAAGTTACAATATTTAGGGTTTACCAGACCCGACATCACATACGTGACTCAACAACTCAGTCAGTTCATGAGCAGCCCTCACCTACCACATTGGGAAGCCGCTAAGAGAGTACTGAAATACCTCAAGGGCACTCAGAACTTGGGAATTTTTTACGCAACAGAAGAAAGCCCTAACCTTGTCGCCTTCTCCAACTCGGACTGGGGAAGTTGTGTCTTCTCCCGACGATCCTTAACCGAGTTCTGTGTCTTCCTCGGAAAGTCACCGATCTCCTGGAAAACAAAGAAACAAACAATGGTGAGTCGCTCTTCTGCTGAATCGGAGTACAGAAGCCTAGCTTTGACTACCTGTGAACTAAAGTGGATCACCCAAATCTTACATACCTTCCAGATTCAAATCCCGAAACCCATACCACTGTATTGCGACAACCAGGCGGCGATTTATATCTCCAGAAACCCAGTCTTTCACGAGAGAACGAAGCACCTAGAGATCGACCTCCACTTGGTTCGCGACTGCGTCAACCTAGGGTTCCTGAAGCTCCGGCACGTGCATACAACTCAACAACTTGCAGATCTGTTCACCAAGCCTTTGACCACCGGAACCTTCTCGACTCTACTTCGCAAGCTCGGAGTTGTCAGTTTTCAACCCCAACTTCGACTTGACCGGGCCGTGTTAGAGAATCAGAAATGAATTGATTTTGTGGGCTTTCTCCTTTACACTTTAGGCCCATCTCACTCTTGTCTTATTCCCACTTGTGTCTTCAGCTTCAGTCTCTCCTGACACCTGCTTTTGTGCATATCGTGTTGTGCTCTCTGTACAGCTAGCAAACCGTTAGAATTAGTACAACTAGCCAATAGCAATAGAGTTCCTTCTGTATATATTCTACTCGCTTGTTTCAATACAATTTGTGAAAGAAAGCATTTCCTTTCACCTTTATCTACTTTTCCTACACAAAATATGGCAATTACAAGCAGTTTACACAGAGGATCATAGTAAGAGCTAAATCATTTTTGATAGACACAGTTGCAATTCAGAACTTTCCACTACTAGAGCAATAAGTGAGCAATGAAGGTTAAGATGTGAGGTCACTATTCCTTATGGTGTCTCTAATTGTCACTCCGATGATCTTTTTCTGTGTTTTTGTTTCTCTAAATCTTGTGGATGAATTCCCAGACCCCGTTGGCAACCTTGTTACAGCTGCTTGTGTGGTCTTCACATTGTATGTAAGTTGTTCCTCTTTTTCTAACCTAGAAATGTCTTACAGCTTTATTGGTGTTAGGCCAAAGAAGACGTTCATATCCAATGAAGTGAGATATTCAATAAAACATTAACTAAAAGGTGGTAAGCCTAAATTGCTTTGTGATTCTTTGTATTATCTATGCAAATGGTTCAAGGCAGAAACGAACTCTTTTTCTGGATCATTTCCCTATGCCAAAAAATTTGGACGTGGAAAAATGATTTGCACAAATAAAATGAGAATTCTGAAGTTTACCCTCCTTGTTAATACTTCAACATTCGTTTTTTATTTGATCATGTTGTTGTGGAATTGTGAATTCAGGTTATTCTTTTTCTCTTCATTACATCTGTAAGAGATCCAGGCATCGTTCCATGCAGTGATCATCCTCCAGAAGATGATGGCTCAAGTGTCTGTTCAGATTGGCCTGGAGTTCGTGGTCCTGGTCAGGGTTTACCACATATGAAAGAGAGTGTGATCAATGGTGCGGTAGTCAAGGTCAAATATTGCCGAACATGCATGCTGTATCGGCCACCACGATGCTCTCATTGCTCCATATGTAAAAATTGTGTTGAACATTTCGATCATCATTTCCCATGGGTGGGTCAATGTATCAGGAAGGTACAACCTGGACGGAAATTGCTTTCATTTATGCATTGTTAGATTCGATCTTGTCTAAATTGTGTTTTTGTCTTCAGGAACTTTCTTATTATCCTGCATTTACTTGCGATCTAGTTTTCCCTGCAAGTTCTGGAGGATGTGAAAGAGATGCCTTCCAACACTCATTTACTTTTATGTTCTTCACAAGTTACATCAGATAGCTTGGTTTGACATGCTTCTATTCTCTATCAACCTTTACAAGCAAATGCCATCAAACTTTTTGCAGCGGGAGACATACATACAAGTACAACTGATAGTTCTTTTCAATTATTTCAGGTGGTTTTGCTTTTCTATCTTTTCGATTAAACTTTTCTCCATCCAAGTACTTGAAATGGGTAATTAAGTAAGTGCAATGTGTAAAAAAGCCATAGTGGGAGTGGGATAATTCTGTGAAACCAACCAAATTAACAAGCATTTCTCATAAAGCTGCTATCTACAAAGTCACTAAGAGCAGATATAAAGATTCGAGGTCACGAGAGGTGTGAGGATGAAAAACCGAGGGGCTCGTCTCTAGCTCAGCATTTTCGACACCTCCCATGAAGCTGCCATGGCCTACGACACTGCTGCTTGTAAGCTCTACGAGTCCGGTTCTCATATGCAAATTCATAAATGGGAAACCAAGCTCAAGCACTTCATGATAATCCCAGTTTAGCATGTCCCACGGCGTCGAGTGAGATGATCAGATGTGACTAAGAGAGAAGTTTGATCTTAGGAAAGCGGTCCTGTATTAAAATAAATTAATATAAAAAGGATGGTCATTATTAACCTGGAAAAAGCTGACAACCGCCAGCTTTTTGATTATGCATTTATTTAATTTTTCTGAGAATCTCAGAAGATATTTTTAAACGCTCCAGTCCACACAATTGTGAGAAGGTTATAGGTGATAGATAGATTGACTAATAAGAATCGAAAATCAATTAAAACTAGACGTGTCTTTAGATTTTCTGTTTAATATTACGATGTCTTATTGTTTTCAATAAATTTCAGTCATTTATTTATATGAAGTTCTTATAAAAATTGCGTGGGTCATACAAAATTAATGGTTAAAATTTTATGAGACAAAATAAGATAGAGTAAAACTGGATAGTGATTTTAATTTTCCCAACCCCCACCAAGAAGTAATTTATTATATTTGCATAACTTTTTGTTCTCGGAGGTAAGGAAGAGTTTGTAAGTGTAAACCCCACCCCACCCATTATTGTCTCTAACAAAAATCATATCCTTTTAAATGTTTAAATGTTTTTCAGTTTCGTGACCATTCCATTAGCACAAAGTAAGGAGGCGGCGAGCAAATTTGATTTTTTATTAAATTAATCACTTTTAAATTTTAATATTTGTTTAACTTACTGTTGTAATTAATGATGTAGACAGCGCGTAAACCATTTTCAAATCAGAGCAGAAAAGGACACCACGCAGGTGCCATATCCCAATGCCTGAAACAATTCACGTGTCAGACAGAGACAGGCTCTGCACAATATGGTATTACGTTTTCTACCTTTTTTGTTCTTCGAGCACTCTGTTTTACTTCGAACTGGTTAAGATCATCTGATACCTGGCCATCCATCAAAACTCTAGAAATTTATTATGCTGGTGCAATGCAAACGAATGCACCCAGACCCAGAGTTTCTCTTTTCTAAACCTTTTTCATTTTCCTACGTTCTTTTTTTATATGTGTTCTTACAAGAGAGTGTCAATGCTGTTTTACTTGCCGCCTTAAAATTGTGTACTGTTCTGCGCCTACTTTTTTCTTCTTTTGTTTTCTTTTTTCACCGGTGATCTTGGATAGAGAAGGGCAGGTGGCGAGGTTCCTTTGAACTAAACAGGGTCACTTGTCTTGTCTTGTCCTCGTTGTTGTGTTCATAAAAAGTACTCACTTGATGTACTAAGCATGTTCACTGGCGAGTCGCGCGTTCGACCTGGTGAGGTTTAGTGTGGGTTATTTCCGTGATTAAGTGTTTTATAAAGCCGCTAAACTGGGCACGAGTGACATTGTTGGGAAATTTGAAGTAGTAATCCTGTTCTACTTCCACTATTTTTTGAGGGTCATTTAGGAAAACCTCAGTTGTCTCTGCGACTTTCCTTGCTTTGTTGAAGGGTTTTAGATGGACGGGAAGGAAGGAAAAAAAAACAGCGAGATCAGCATGGGGAAGAGAACGAACAATTTAGGGGAAATTGTGATAGCAATCTCTCACGAAGGCACTGCAGAAGCATGTGGAGACAAGAAACCGGCAAATGGATCTGCAGAAAACGACCAGGAATCTTTTTCTCAAAGCCAAAGCAGACCAAGTTCGCCTCGTAAGGAGTTGAACTCTGCTGCCCTTTCAAAGAGCTGTTATTCAATGGAGATTTCGGGGTTCAGCCCCAGCCCACCACATAAGTCCCCTAAAGTTCACAGTACCAGTGAAAACCTCATTATAAGGCCACTTGCTAGGTCGATCTACTCAAAACCCAAGTCAAGATTTGGAGAACCGCCAATTCCAACAATGCTTGAAGATAGTAGTTTGAATCTGCAACAACTAATTGCTGGGAACTCACCTCATAATAGGTCTGCTTCTAGTCTGAGGATAAACTCTATAACCTCCAAGGCACCCTCGATGCAATCGACTGGAGGAACAGCTAATGATGAAAATGAGGAGGAGATGTACAAAACTATTGAACTGAGGTCAGCCAGGCGTAGCAGAGTAAAAACTAAGGTCGTGATACAGTGGGTTTCATTTGTGTGCATTTTGTGTTGCTTGGTAACTAGCTTGACTATTGAGAAATTTGAGAAGATTATAATATGGGGTTTAGAGTTTTGGAAGTGGTGTGTGCTTGTGTTGGTAATATTCTGTGGCCTATTGGTTACTAATTGGTTTATGCATTTTGTTGTGTTTTTTATTGAGAGGAACTTCTTGCTGAGAAAGAAGGTACTCTATTTTGTTTACGGTTTGAAGAAAAGTGTGCAAGTATTTATTTGGATAGGTTTGGTTCTCCTTGCATGGATCTTTGTATTTGATCGTGCAGAGGAGAGGTCCAAGACTGCCAGCACAATTCTCCATTACATAACCTGGACACTTGTTTCACTTTTAATCGGGTCATTTTTGTGGCTGTTAAAGACACTTCTTCTGAAGATCTTAGCATCTAGTTTCCATGTGAGGACCTTTTTCGACAGAATTCAAGAATCAATCTTTCATCAGTATGTTCTGCAAACCCTTTCAGGCCCCGCACTGATAGAGGAGGCTGAGAGATTTGGAAGAACACCTAGCGCTGGTCAGCTAAGTTTCGGGAGTGCCAAAAAGGGTAAAGGAGTAAAGGAAACAAAGATGATTGATATGGGGAAGTTTCATTACATGAAACGAGAAAAGGTTTCCGCCTGGACAATGAAAGTTTTAATTGATGCTGTCAGAAACTCTGGACTGTCAACAATTTCCAACACATTGGATGAGACTGTTGATGATGGATGTGAACAAACTGACAATAAGATCACCAATGAGATGGAAGCAACTGATGCAGCACGTCGAATTTTCAGGAATGTTGCTCGTCACAATTGCAAGTGAGAAAATACATTGTGTTTATAATTTTTCATAGTGATTGTTTAACTTCTCTATTTTTTGTCATCTTCCTCTAAAGAGTTTCTTGCTATAGTTATCTTGAAGAGGAGGACCTCTCAAGGTTCATGATTAAGGAGGAGGTGAATCTTGTTTTTCCACTGTTAAAAGGATCTGAGACTGGACGAATTGATATAAAAGCCTTGACAGATTGGGTGGTGAGATGATTTTCCTTTCGTAATGGGTACAAGTTTTTGCTCCATTGATTCTTGTTATTTCTTTTCCATTATTGCCATCTTATTTTAAAGTTTCTTTTAACATTACGTATTGTGGTTTTCATTTTCTAAGAGAAAGTAAGCAGATGGCAAACACAGATTTGGAAGAAGTCAAACCAAGGATGATTGAATTGGAAAGTTATGCTTGTCAATGATTTGAACTAAACAGAAAGTTTTGTCACTGCTGGAAAAGGTTTACATGTCTTGTAATTCAAACGAAGTCAATTCTTATGTATCTTAAATGGCAAAGCTATTTCCATATTACCTTATGAGAACTTTATGGTTTACCATAATTTGTCTCATCCTTGACAAATTAGGCACCATTTATATTGTAATTTTAATATTTCTGGTAAATGGCATCAAACTAATATGTTTCAAGTTGTAACGGGGAATAAACCTGTTAAAGAATTAGTCTCATAACTCTCATGACCATTGCAGTGCTGCAGCAGAAATGGGAAATGGGAAACCTCTATTTGTGAGTGTCAAGATCTTCCTTTACGTAATTCTTTATTTGTTGCAGGTGAAGGTTTACAATGACAGGAAAGCACTTGCACATGCATTGAATGATACAAAAACTGCAGTTAAACAGTTGAACAAACTTGTGACAGGAATCCTGTTTATTGTCACCATTGTCATTTGGCTTCTTCTAGTGGAAATTGCAACGACAAAAGTTATCTTGTTCCTTTCATCCCAACTCGTGGTAGCAGCTTTTATGTTTGGGAATACCTGCAAGACCATATTTGAAGCTATCATATTTGTTTTTGTGATGCATCCCTTTGATGTTGGTGATCGTTGTGTTGTTGATGGTGTTCCGGTAAGCACTAATAAATTAATTCAATTATCTGTTGGGACTGATAAAGCTTGGTAACTAGGTTTCATTTCGAACTTGGCAGCTTTTGGTTGAGGAAATGAACATATTAACAACAGTTTTCTTGAAGCTTGATAATGAAAAGGTTTACTATCCAAATTCCATATTGGCTACAAAACCAATTAGCAATTATTACAGAAGCTCAAATATGGGGGATACAATAGAATTCTCAATTGATTTTGCGACAACTGTGGAGAAGATTGGGCTTCTTAAAGAAAGAATCAAGATGTAAGTTCACTGTAACCTTACTATTCTCATTTAGCTCTCTGTATATTATGACTTCGTGAATTGATGGACATGCACATTGATCGAAAATTAGCTGCATGGCAGATTCTTAAAACTTGATTCACAACCAAAGATCCATTTTAATACATATTCTAATATAATTTCGCCATCAACTGATACATGGAGTGAGGTCGTACTTTAGGTGCATTACAATATTAGACCTCTTGTTTTATTTTACTAGGTGTTACACTGCAGAAATGTCCGACTTTGGACCAAACAGTTGTAGCAGTGTTATTTACTTTCAAAATAGTTGCTTTATAGATGAGACTTCTAATCCTGTTCTGCTTCCTATGCCTTTGATGAAGGGAATCCTTGTATCGTTTTATCATCCGTTACAGTGGTAGCGTGAGCAATAGAAAAATCTGGATCACTGAATGCATGGTTACATTGGAAACGATCTCTGGTCCAAAATGGGACTTGTTTTCTCAACGATTTCTTTTAATAGTCAGTCTGATTTTATTAGGTGTTTGGAGAAGAATCCCCACCATTGGCATCCTAATCACAACTTTGTCGTCAAGGAAATTGAGAATGTAAATAAATTGAAGATGGCACTCTATTGTAACCACACCATGAACTTCCAAGAATTTGCAGAGAAAAACAAACGGCGGACAGAACTGGTCCTTGAGATCAAGAAGATTTTTGAGGATTTGAGTATAAAATACTATCCGCTGCCACAAGAAGTTCATCTGAGCCATAGAGAACCGTCGGATCAAAAAATCTGATGAGCAGATAAACCCGATACTCGTGGAAAAAGAATGCTTCTTATGAGGTGCAAGTATGTGGTTTTTAGTTTGTGTTCCTCATGCTATAACATTGTTTGTATGAGTTATTAATAGATGAACTTTCCAATCGAAAGTAGCGTTATAAGTTGCCTATCAAAAGAATCAACGAACTTGGATCAAAAGTAGCATAATATGTTATCTGAAGTTTCAACAAACATGGAGGAGGGATCCTTGTTCCTTTACATGATCTGCAATAAGCATGTCCTCCTTGGGATCCAGTAAACAAGTTTCTCGTGCAAATATATAAAAGTAACTTACTGTAGTCAAATAATTCTCCCTCGTCAGTGGATGTCTACATATTGTGGTGAGTTGCAGTTACCCTTTAGTTATTTTGGTATCGGCATGCATATGTTTGCTGTAGATGAATTGCTGCTTTAGGTGTATTTCTTAGACATGCTCCAATAGATGACAATATAGTATTTGATGAATACTTTCTTATCTTATAAAAAAACATTAACAACTTTTTTGGGACGTAAATGAAGGTTATATTTCTATAGAATTGAACTAAATCATCTGTACAAAGAGTACCAAGGAAACACGATACTGTATAACTGGAGAGTAAGACTAGGTGCACCAAGTGAGTAGCCGTATATGGTTAAAGGTGTCAATCTCGCCTGACATCCACAGTGAGGGATCGGTGCATAGCTTTGGCAAAAATATGTTGTCTAATTTGATTGATGATTGTAGCAGCAAGCGTGTGTGTCTCGTCCTTTTTGTTAGTGAATTTCCGATCATTTCCATATGCCATAGATTGATAGTGAAAAGTCCGTAGAGAAAAGAATAACATTTGGAGCTTCTTTCTTCAATTTGCTGATGATCCATTCCATTACTGTTTCCCACTCATAGCTAGCTGTATACGATGGCAATAGGTGTAAAATATTACTCCAAATGGCTTTTGAATAAATGCATTGAAAAAATAGGTGATTACGAGCTTCCGGAGCCAGGTTATACAGAACGCATAGGTCATCAACTCTTACATGCCATTGGGTCATAGTTTGGAGTCGGTTTTTGAGAGCTAGCCAAGTGACAAAGGCGACTTTAGGACAGATGGTGTTATGCCATATCAGAGAAAACCACGGTACTACTACGGATCTATTGGAGAGAAGTTGGTAGCAGGACTGATTGGAGACGACACCAGAATGATCCAAGTTCCAGGTTATTTTGTCTTCCTCTGTTGTATTGGATAGCTGCGGGAGATAAGGTAGAGGAGAAGGGAATCCACGAAAAGTAGCATGCCCTGCGTCGTGAACGATCATTGAAGATGCCTTTGACGTTATAAACGCTTTGCACAAGGAAACCTTTTGCATATGAGAAACTTGAACAATCGTTCGTGAGACCACCAGATTTTTAGGAAAAGTGACTTCTTGCCATTTCACCTGCGCCTTTTTAGAATTACCGACATAAATAGCTACATTAATCTTCAAGAAAAAGAGATCAACCCATCACATTATAAATACAATTCATCATTTTCATACACTTCAGTCTCCTGTTACTGTCAACGAAAGTATTAAAGCAATAAAACAATGAATACTAAATGAACTATGAAAAGAAAACAAATAATAGTCAACGAAAATATTAAAGCAATAAAACAATGAATACTAAATGAACTATGAAAAGAAATATAAGAATTGTATTCTTTTAATAGTCGGTTAAGCTAAAAAGTAATATAAGAAACTAGGCAACAAATAAAAAATAGAATGAGCAAACAAGGATTGGAAGAGGGAGTGTGATTAATCTTTTGCCCCTCTCATGCTTCCCTTATTAGCTCTCAGCATTTTGCATCAGCTTGTTCTCACTCAACCGAATAGTTCCTCAAGTTCAATGAATCTAGCTCCAGCTCTCACTTTCGTGCCTCTGTTCATAGCTTCCACTTCTCTACTATGTTTCTCTCTTCTTCACATACTCGTTCTGTTTCTCTTATCTATTTCTCTCTTCTTCCTCTCTATCTCTCTATGCCTCCCGAATGGGAGTGTCTAACCCTTTCGATTTCACCCCACTTTTACCTCACATTCCTTTTTCATTTATAGCACGAGTCTAGGCTTAGGGTTGTGGGGTTGTTAGGCCATCAACCTGCATATGTAAGAATTAAGTGAATGCAGTAGTCACAAAGGTGACAAGTTAAGTCAGCTCCTATAAGGGAATCTTAGTCATGGTGGTAACTTAATACTTGTTACCACTTTTATTCCTTTTTATTTCTCTTTTCATGCAAAATTTTTGTGACTCCCCCTTCAACCTTCATGTAAAATTCACAAAATAATTCAATTAACATTCATACAATATCCACACCAATTTCACTTAATCTATCTCACATTTGGATACTAGAATCACTATATAAAGACAATTAAAAGCAATAGAAACTAGACATAACAATTCCCCCACACTTAAACTATGCTTGTCTTCAAGCATATTAAAGAACAATAGACTATAAAAGAACAAATAATGAAAACAACAATTTTCCTAAACAATATTCAAAGATATCAACGATCATTTCAATAAACACAACCTAGGAACTTGAAACTCACAATACTCCATGCACAAGCTATTTTTCGCATATTTAGCCAAAATCAACAAGCATTTCCATTGGACCCCGAACTTTTCTTGAAAATTTGATTTATTAAATGAAATTAAATGAGGAATTGATGGTGTTTAATGTTTTATTTGAGTAATATTAATTAGAGCAATTGCAATGATATTTTGAGGTTAACGCATGAAATGGGTGTTTTGTGTATGTATGTGCTGTGGGTGATGAGAAACTTGTCTTGCATTTTATGGAATGCTATGAAATTTACAGTGAATAAGTTGATTGGAATGAAATTGAAAAGCAAGAAATAAACAGTGAATAGCAGAGAGTTAAACTTTTGAGCTGAAACTTTTGTGATTTTTCTGGGTTAATCTAGAGAGTTTTTGATAAAATGGTCTTCATGAAAATTGTAGCTTATCTTGATAACTTTCTATCGCTATAAAGTTTGACATTTTTCGATATTGGAGTAGAAAGATATGATTTTTAGAAGTCTGATGCTGTTTAGGATGAGAAATGATCGGGCAGCCACTTTGTTGTGACCTTTTGACCATTATAGAGACTGAATTTGGCTTTCAGTTCTTCATGAAAGTGGTAGATTATGTTTTTATCTTTTCATTGATATAAAGCATGAAATTTTTGAACAATGAAATAGGAAGTTATGATTTTTAGAAGTTATGTAACTATTTAGAATAACATTTTTCGGACAACCACTTTGAGGTAGATTTTTGACCCCTTTAGAGGCTGGATTGGTTTTTAAGTTCTTCATAGAAATTGTAGAGCTTCCTTTTATCTTTCCATTGATATCAAATTTGCAAAATTTGGAGTTCTGAGTCAAAAGTTATGCATTTTATAAGTTCAGTTGTTTTAATTAAAAAGAAAGAAAATCAAAAGCAACAGTTGTTTTAATTAAAAAGAAAGAAAATCAGAAGCAACACTCGCTAGAGAGCCATCGCGTATGCGACGCGGCTCACCTGCTCAGCTGACCTTCCTTCACTATTTTGCTTATAATTCTTCCGTCCAACCTCCGATTGACCCGATTTTTGAAGCGTTAGATTCCTAAGAAATTTCTCTACCTCTCCTTAAAAATTTACAACTTTTGATATTAATTTGAGAAATAGGGATTAAATCAAAGTGAGAGGATCGGATAAAAGAGTATAAGTGGATATTTTTCTGAACAGACTTCAGTTTTTTGGTGATATCTTGATTTGTAGAGCTCCAATTGAGTTGATTCTTGTTTCTAAACAAACTAAAGACATGGAGCTACAAGTTATCTGAAGGAATTGAATTTCAATTTTGGCCCAAAGACTTTCAATTTCTGGAGTGAATTTGGGTGTAGTATTCAGTCTTGGTTTAATTTTAGCCCGAAAGTATTTTGGCCATAATTTCTTTATTTCTGAACCGAATTGAGCGTTTTTGGTGTCATTGAAAAATTGAGACAATGAGGAACATTTCTCTGGAGGAAGTGTTAGCAAATTCTTTCAATTTGATGATTAGAAAAAGGTCTTGTTTTTTGAAGAAATTAAGCATGACTTAAAGAAATTGTGAGGTTTTGCTAGATTAATTATTTGATTTGGAATTAATTAGTATGTTGATGCTTGTAGGATTTTATCATATGGTTCAATTGAATTAAAGTGGTAAGATATGTATGAGGGTATTTTGGGAAGAACACTTAAGCCATTTAAGTTGCAAGGCTTACATGAAAGGGTAAAATGGACTTTGCTCATTCATTAATGGTATTTTTATAATTAAAAGATGGTCTTGCTTCTTAAGAAGGAAGCAAGCACGAAATTGTGAAGGAAAGAACAAAGAAAAGAAAGAAGAGAGGAGAGAGTTTCGGTGGAGGAAGGAGAGAAACAAGAAAGAAAAGAAAAGTTAGGGTTTGATTTTTCTAAGCTTTCTAGATGGTTTTTGAGTTGATTCAAGAAGGAAAAAGGAAGGGGATGATGAGAGCTTCCTTTCAAGCCAAGAAACCCTTCATTTG
>JANKOE010000204.1:26591125-26611559 GCA_026284465.1 Erythroxylum citrifolium
GGGCAAAACTGGTATTATAAGAAAAGGTAAACAGCTGATTCGTGAAACGCTGCTACCTAGTAGCTTTTTAATTTTGGTTGATTGGGTTGGCTGATTCAACCCAATCAGCCAACAACCAAACACAACAATTAGCTAATTGGTGAAGTCAAACAGCTCATTTTTAGTCAATCAGCCAAAAATTGGCTGATCAGCTATTGGCTGTGTTTGGTAAATAGCTTATCAGCCAAAAATTAGCTGATTGACCATATTTAGCTCATTGACCATGTTAAACAGCTATTCATTATGTTTGGTAAATCAGCTGATTGGGTGGCTGATTGAACCCAATCAGCTGATTTTCAAAATGCTAAGAGGAGCAGCGTTTGCGTTTAGCTGATTGAAACCTGACGAATATGCCCTCTAAAGAATACCCACAGCGACTATCTCGTTCTCTTTCCGAAGAAGAGTCCGAGAAGAGGTAAAGCAAACCCAAAGCAAAAACTGATTTGAAGCAAACCAAAAACCAAAGATGGCATACATGGACCACGCATTCTCCATTTTCGACGAGGACATAATGATGGAAACATCTTACAGCATAAACAATGGCCCGCCTGTGAAGGAGATCGCGCTCGCCGTTTCTCTTTTCGTTTTTGGTCTCGTCGGGATCATTCTCGGCTCCTTCATGACTTACAATCGAATCGGCGGTGACCGAGGTCATGGTATGTTTTTTTTTTTTCATTTTTTGTTTTCAGTGTTGATTTTGATTTTTGCTAAAAAGGGGTTATTGAATATATCTATATGATGTTTAGATCCGTTTTGATTTGATGAAATTGAACACAGGGATATTCTTCGTGATACTGGGAGTGGTGCTTTTTATACCAGGGTTTTATTATACAAGAATTGCATATTACGCTTACAAGGGATACAAGGGCTTCTCTTTCGCCAACATACCCCCTGTTTAGTTAGTTTATGCGAAGCTCAAGCTACCCGTTGACCTTGTACAGAGATTTATGTATCTGTTTTTCTTCACTTCATCATTCTGTGAGTAGAGTCCGTTTACGTGTGAAAATTGCGTTTTGTTTAGTTATTTGCATCTTATATACAAAAGGAATCGGAGGGATTTTATTCCTTTCATTAGCTTCCTATGTTTGGAGTTGGATCTTTAGGTTAATAATCGATTGTCTAAGAACTTACTAGTGCTGAATGTTGAACCGCATTCACGTGAAAGTTCCTGATATTTAACATTGATTATGATAGAATTTTTCGTGTTGTAATGGAAATTTCAACTTTATTACAGTATTAATGTATTTAATGCTTCGCATTCTCTCTTAGTAACTCATAGCTCCTGTCATAAAACTAAACACATAGCTCCTGTCATAAAACTAAGGTAATAGTCATGATCATAGTGCGTATTGTTTTTTTCAGATTCCCAGATTGTTTCATGGCTGCTTGCGGCCATTGAAATTTTTGGTTGTTTTTCTGCATGAATTTAGGCAGTCAATTGTTTCATATTTGACTAATGCTCATTATGCAGATCATAGGACTTAGTTCCTACAGTCATAGTTACTTGGCTTCTTTAATTAATGTGGGATATGTGGTTATCTTGTGTTCTGATGCTGTTTTTGTTAGTGATAGAGTATCAAAGCCCAAAAAACGAAAGAAAGAATTGAAGTCAATGGCTGAAATAATTTACTCTTGGGGTGAATTGAAGGACGATACATATACCATAGCATGCAACTGAATACTTTCTTAAACGTCTGGTGGAACATTCATGGGTATGACATTTTGTCATCATTTAATATGGTTTTACCAGAGCATTGAACTTCCTGTCACTCCTAAACTGGTTTCGATGCTTGTCCGTTTTTGTTATTTTGCCTTTTGAACATGGTAATCATCTAATTAATTTAATTTCTTGTGTCACCAAAGCGAAACTTTCGAGTTTGACCCACTTAATATGCCGTGTAAGTGCTGTTATTGACAGTAGCAATTATAGACTACAGAAGCAGTTTCTTTGTTTACCGCCTTGCTTTTGGTGTTCTGGAATGATGATGGAGAGATGTCATTGTGGTTAAAATGTAAGAAGGTGCAATAACTACAGTTTATTCTTCCTCCTAAGCTTGATACGGAGTTTCTCTAGGCCTTAGTTTTTGATCAAGGTACTTTGCAGTCTTCTATGAAAATGAACATGTGAGTTAGTTGTTTCGCCAAAAACGTTAAAGAAACTTTGATTTGAAAGACATTACTCTTTCTTGCTTGTTGGCGTCTGAACTGAGTGTTAAGCCTATGACTAAGACTATGCTGTTGAGCCTTTAGAGGAAAATGAGAATTTGGTGATGCCCTAGTTCCTATCTTAAAAACTAATCCCTTACAATTGAATATGCAAACCGTATCATTGTGCAAAGGATTAAGAAGTTTGTTCTCTTTTAAGAAATTTACCCTCTCATGAATTGTATCTCAAGGCAAAAACCAGGTGTCTCCTTAATAGTCGTAGAAGTTATGGTGGCCTTGTCAAGAACCAACAAAAGGATGAAGATCAAACTATTTTAGTTTGGTATGATCATTGATCTAATGCGTGATATGTTGATTAAATACAAATTCAGTATAAATTTATAGTCTCCTAAATATTCACTTGATACAACCAAAAGATCATGTTTTTCTTTCAAAGAAGAAACCAATAAAATTATCTAAATGTACAAAATGAACATAAAACCACTCTTTAAGCAAGTTATCATTAGCTTACTTCTAAAGCATAATGTACTAGGTAAGTCTTGATTGCATTACTCCAACCAACTTATCTTCCTTAAAGGTTATCAATTCATATGGGTCATAATCGATCATCAAAATGTTTGAACGAACTACCAAGCAAAAATCTTCCCTAAACTAGTAGACAATTCAAATATAATATCTAAAATTAGTTGCCCTTATTAACATTCTTATCATACATCAGAAGAAAAGAGTAAATCCAATATGGAGAAGCCAATAAGTTGTTGAAGTAATTAAAAAAGAAAAGAAAAAGACAATTAAAAGAAGAAATTGTTTCTTTTTAAAGTTTGAAGCTAGAATAGTCGCCAAAAATGTGTAACCAAAGAGCTTGTAATTTCAAAAATCAAACAATGACTTAGAAAAAAGTGAGAACATTAGGAGATCAAAAGCTATTGGCTTTAGATCAAAAGCTCTCTAGGTCAAAAAAAAACAATAGATGCTGGCATAGGCAAAAGTGAGATTATGAAGAAATCAACACCTTACTTGGTCAATATTCTACATCCTATAGCTTAAAAAAGAGAGAATTGAAAAAAAGAAAAAAAATTAATAAGGCTAAAGCTTGACACATGATAGCCCACACAAAAATTCTGTAAAAGAAGATAGAAAAAGCTGGCTTTGTCAAAAGTTTATAAACAAAAGCCTAGAGAAAAGTTATAGCATAAAAAAAGAGTTCACTAGGTTACAAATTGGCAAACTATGGCCTAGAGTTCAAGCATCATCAAAAAATAAAAAAAGAGCAATAAAAGATCTAGGTTGTAAAACTGGAAAATGACAACTTACATATGAATAAAAAAACCTCTTAATCAAATGGGGGAAGAAAATATAATATTAAAGAGTTGTAGGGTTCAATCATTGAGCTCCAAGCAACATTGATAAAGGGGAATTTCCCCATTAAAGCTATGCTATCATATGTCACAATATATCTGAAACTCATCAATATTAGCAAAACATTTCCTTATAGCAAAGTCAATGAAATGTTTATGTTGTTTAAGTGATCGGTGATTATATCTCTTGTCATTATTTTTGTTCATATGGCAATTGCATGTCATCCATGTAAGGAAATAATTTAACTATATCATCAATTTGACATAAAAGACTTCAATTTAATCTTTACCTACAATCTTGAGCACCCTAATTTCATTTTTCTTTTCATCAATACCGAAGACATTTGTTATACTTATAGATTATGAAATGAAATGATATGTTTGGGAAAACATGAGAAAATTCACCATGGGTTTATGTCATTAGAATAAATTAGTTTAATCTTCTCCCAAAATTATCTCCTTTAGAATTCAAAATTTGGATCCACACACAAAAGATATAGAAAATTTTAAGTTCTCCTTAATAAACTTAGCTAAAACATTAATCAATTGGCCCACTTGCTCTAATCATCTCCACCTTAACTACTCTTGTATCAACATTAATTATGGTCCTTCCACAGTAATGGTGAGAATGATTATACAAAAAGGTCCAATGGCTCTCTAAACATTCCAAACTTCTGTTGTTCAGCATGCTCAGTTTTGTCTCTAATAATCTAATAATTGCTAGTTTATTCCAAACACAAAATCTTTTAAAACTAATAATTCTTTTGGGTATTTTATGCCCCATACATTCCATGCAACTTATTTAAAGTTAATAATTCTTAGTTGGTTTTTTAGAGATAAGCCACCCTTTCCCTTTTATCGTCAAGTGGGCACATAATCATTTAGTAAGAGGACTTGTGGAAGTATTGGTTTAAGAGGATAATTTGATCATATTCACTTTTACATCTCAGTTTGAAGCCTTGAAAGTCGTTAAGGAAGGGCTGTGGCATTTATCCTAGCTCCCTTTATTCCTTTAAACATTGGAGCCATGAATCAACCTTGAGCGAGTGAAAACAAAATTCCTTTCTAGGTGAATCTCCATAACATGTCATTGGAATATTATAAGATAAAGGCGATAAGCATGCTTAAAAGTTACCTAGAAAGCCCCTTTGCACGCATGAGAATACAATGAGAAAGAAAAGAATAAGCTTAATGAGAATCTATATAAGCATGGATATACCAAAGGAAATGAAGTCCATTGACAAGGTTAGGGAAAATAATGCACTCTTCAAAGATTTTGTACTAGTTACTTACCAATGGAAGCCTTCACTTAAGATATAAGGGAGGTAAAGGATATAGGCAAAATCATCAAGAAAGAATATTACTACAAGCTAATATCAGCTGAAGAGGAGGAAACTATTAGAGAGTAAAAGAGGGTTCAAGAAGTAATGGTCAATATGACTTAGAAAGGGAATACATTAATATGAAAGGTAAAGATAAAGCTTTAACAAGGGGGTATCTCAAAAAATCTTACTGTTGTTCAGGAGATGAATGAATCCACTCAACTGGGAGAAGTAGCCCCTATTTAGTTAGCTACTAATATCCAAGCATTGCTACTTGAGAGAATTGAAATGAATGAGTGTAATGAGGAAGAATTCTATAGTGTTCAGAAGAGGAAATCATAAAAAGAAAGTCGGAGCAATAACTCTAAAGTTAAAAATCCATCTGTATGAATATAATTATATGGAAATTGTGTGGCCTAAACTGCCCTAAAAAGCTATAAGATTTAAGGGATTTTGTATTTGAAGAGAAATTTGAGATGTTGGTGCTTTTATGAACTAAGATTAGGATTATAGATCCAGTAATTGACTCCTCTTCCTCTTCTATTGATCAAAAAATATGAAACACATCGTCAATTAAAAGTCCTCTCATTGGATATTTCAACATATTACATTACACCTAATTATTCTTTTTTTAATAATGGGGGACATTTAGGAAACCAAATAGCTACTCTGGGTATTACCCATCCGCCAGGAGAGTTTATAAACATTGGAAGAACTATGCAAATCAAGTCATCGGGAGGTGTGTATCTGAAAGTGAAACACCCTCAATCTTAAACTTCTGCCATTCGTATGCATGTGGAGGGCACTTTGGAGTAAAGAGGATGACTCATAAAATTTTGGAGAGCAGTTTTTATTGGCCCTCCTTGTTCAAAGATGCATACATCTTCTGCAAGTCATGTGACAGATGCCAACGGTCAGGTAACTTGTCCTATAAGGATCTATTATAAAAAACTCATATTCTTTTTTGTGAGACTTTATGGGACCTTTCCCTCCATCTTTTGGATTTAATTATATATTGCTTGTAGTTGATTATGTTTCTAAATAGGTGAATGCCAAAGCCACTAGAACTAATGATGTTAATTGCTACAGATTTTGTTGAAGCTAACATTCTTTCTAGGTCCGGGATGCCAAAAGCAATCATTAGCGACAGAGGAACTCATTTTTGCAACAAGATAATGGAAACATTATTAAAAAAATATCACATCATATACAAGGTTTCCACCTCTTACCATCCTCAAACTAATGGATAAGCTGAAGTGTCAAACAAGGACATCAAGTCAAACCTAGAGAAAATAGTGCAGCTCAATAGAAAGGATTGGAGTGTAAAACTAGATGATGCTCTATGGGCTTACATGACGGCTTATAAAACACCACTTGGGATGTCTCCATATAAAATGGTATTTGATAAGCCGTGTCACTTTCTAGTGGAATTGCAACATGAGGTGTATTAGGCTACAAAAAGATGCAACATAAATTTGAATGATGCAGGTGTGCAGAAGAAGTTGCAGCTACAAGAGTTGGAGGAAATGAGGAATGACTCATATTAGAAATGATATATAAGGAGAAGATGAAAGCTTTTCATAATAAGATGACTTCAAGAAAAAGCTTCTCGGTGGGTCAGAAAGTGCTGCTATATCACTCCAAGCATTATTTCTAGGTAAGTTGCGTTCCCGATGGGTCGGTCCATTTGTTGTTACTCATGTCCTTCTTTTTGGTGCAATGGAGATATGGAGTCTAAAAATCGAGAAGACTTTCAAAGTGAATAGTCATCGTTTAAAGCTGTATTATGAAGGCTTCCAATTGTAGGATTTGGAAGTGTTGATGCTGGAAGATGTGAATAGTGTCACTTGATGCAGGTAACATGAAGTTGAGCCAACAACAATAAACAAAGGCACTGCTTAGGAGGCAACCTAAGGGAAGTTGATTTTTGTTTATTTACATTTTAATATTTTCTATTTTCGTTAACTGCTCTATTTCTTGCATTTGATGTTACATTGGGGACATTGTAAGTTTTAAGTGTGGGGGTGTAGATCTTAGTTTGTATGCTTATTTTTTTAGCTTAATTGTTGCTTATGTGGCTTCCTAGGCAGTTTTCAAAATTAAGAATTTTCTCTTTTTCTATGGCTTTTAAGACTATATAGTTATAATTAGAGTGTGAATTGACTAGAAAAATCCATGGCAACTTTAACAACTTTTGCTCTTGTGATTGGTTAATATGCATTATCATTAGAAGAGTAGTAACTAGTGGTAGACAAAAGCTAGTGAAATTTTGAGCTTTATTAGAATGACACATCCATATCAGTCTCACTGTCTTTTGCTTATGTGTCACCTTCATGATATGTACATCCTGATTTTGCCTTGATTTTCTATTCAAGACCATATTTTAATCATATGCATTAATATGAAAATGACTAGGCATTCTTTGTTTTTACATGTTACATTAGCCAAATAGCATACCAATTGATATGAATTTTCCTTTGTTAAGCCCCTTTGAGCTTTATCAACCTTTCTTTTTTATGCTAACCACATTACATACTATTAAACTTACCCAAATGTCCTACTCAAGTCATAAAGCTAGTGGAGCATTTGTTACTTGTTGATGATTGTAGATGTACAAAAGTCTAAGTATGGGAGTGTGCATATATGTGGGTTGATTATATTTGTTAGAATTTCATGTTATGAATTCCATTGTTGGTATAGCTTCTTTTAATTTTTATAAAAAGAATAAATAGAGAAAGAGAAGATAAAAAGAGAAGAGAAGGAAAAGGAAATGGAAAAGGAAAAGGAAAAGAAAAATGTTTAAATAAAAATATCAAGGAGGAAATGCATATGTTTTGCAAAGTTACTCATTATTAGTTTTTCCTCTTAAAGTTTTAATAAAAGGGTTACTTAAGTATAATGTGAATGAGGGAGATGTAGTTCTTAAGGGTCATTCCCTATGGTTACAAAGTCTTGTTTATTTTCAACTTTTGTGAGTGATATATGCTTGAAGTGGTTTGTGGTGTGAAAGCTTGAATTTGAGCTATGGAATATAATTGTTGCATTCATCATAGCTAATGGTACCCAGTTTGAATGAATGTTAGCTTGTGTGTTTGATGCTTCATTGAGTGTTACTTATGCTTCACTAGCTTGATGGCTTTCATACTACTTTATCCAAACACATCTCACCTTACCTTTACCCATATTACGACCTTAGAAAAGTCCTTTGATTCATAGTTATGCATGTGAATTTTAGTGCTAGAGAAATGAAATGATATGCAAAGTTGTGGGATGTTATTATCATGAATGATGTTTGAGTGTACCTATGACATATCTTATTTAAACACATTTTGCCCAAATCTACCTCTAGATTGCTCAATTTTTAAGGGTGATAAATGTTAATTGATCACAAGTAGAAGCATTGAATATTGAGTCCTTGCTATGGTTTTTTAAAGTTATTCATCTTTGCTTATAATTATCTATTATTGGGAAATATGGAAAATGCGTAAGTATTTTAGTTTTCGACTTTGATTTTGACGATTTGCCAGAGGATTGTCAAAAGCTAAGTGTAGGATAACTTGATATGTGCTTAATTATTGATACATTTGATCCATGACATTTAGTGATTAATGCTTTAGAATGCTTAAGACACTCACTTTAGTTCATATTTAATTTTAGGTACAATTTGAAAACATAATAACTAAAGTGAGCCAAAAGCATACTCATTGAGTCAACTTCTCGATATTCATACTCTATTGTCTTCATGGAGCAAGAAAAAGAAGAGACTAAAAGAAGAAGAAAGAAGATAGAGCATAAAAATGGAGAATGAAGCATTGTGGCTCACGACTATAAAACCAAATTTTCATGGTCGTGAGTTGACATGGTTTGTATGGGCATGAGTGGTGTCACGGTCGTGAGACACCTCTCACACCTGTGAGAAGTCATTCACAGGCGTGAGAAACGTCAACTATCCACTTTTAAGCTAGCTCTTTATTATATAAAGAATGTTTTGTGACGGCAGAGGGTCCAGAGACGCGTGGGTAGACCAACTCCTTCATCATTTTCTCTTCAGTTTTCAAGATGAAAAGAGACAAAAGTAGTCATTCTTTTTGGATATTAATGGAGAAGATGGAGGCCTAACTTCCCGATGCCGATTTAAAGGTGAAATCGACGCCTGGGTCACGGTTAAGCTTATCTCATCTTGTTTAATGTTGAATCTTTCTTTTCAAATTGTTATCGTTGTTGGATGTTGATTGAATTGGGTTTTTTAAAGATGTTCTTAATGTGTTCATTGGATCGTTTTATTACGAACTCATTGCTAGAATGTTGAATATAATCTGTAATTATTATATTTGATGTTCTTAGTAGCTACTAATGGTCTTGAATCTTTTAGAACAACGTAACTTAGGATAAATAACCCGAACCTGTAAGGTTACGACCTATATTGATCCGTTTTTCACTTCATAATGTGGCTGCCCAATTGAATCTAGAGATCACATCCTAAGTTATTTAGTAGCAAGGTTTAATTAAGGAGCATCTCTTAATTAAACACAACCTAACGGAAAATAGAGATTAGCATAGCGTATTGTTAGTCTACGATCAATTATTCGAGGAGAGATGTGAAAACATTAGAATAATGAGATATATTAAATCATGTTTAGGCAAGATTGATCATAGAATCGGACTCTACACATTCGACACTTTTATCATTTTAGATTGTTATCTATAATTTGTTTTTGTTAGTTTAATTTTACTTTATTTTCAATTACATAAAACTCAACCCCCACCCCTTAGTTCCTTTGCATAAATTATTTTCAATACGAGAATTAACTGAACATTCCCTGTGGATACGATCTTGACTCATGACATCTACAAGTTTTTAGTGTACAGAGTTAGGTAAATTTTGCAGTGTACACGACACGATCTGTCAGAGGGTAAAAATCCTTAAATTAAAGGAATTTAAGTCGTCCTAAAACTAGAAGTCCCTAATAACAATGCCAAAAACTTACAGATCAAGTTTTATATGATAATAAAACTATCAATATTGCAAGTATCCGAATCGTACCTTGTAGTATTAAGGTAATCGTTTCCGCGAGGATTATAGACACCTAAACCATTTGAATTGAACTTTGTCTAAGGTATTAATAATTTGAGTTGATTTAAGTTAAATAATAGAAATTAAACATATAATAAAATGAAACAAATAAGCAAATAAATAATTGAGTTGTCAATAAAATTGTGATTAATCAAAGTTGAATACTTAGGAATTATTCTATCCTTATTCTGTTTCCATTAATTTTGTTAATTTAATGTATGTTTGATCCAAAATTTCCTAAGGTTTTGATTAATCTCTCTCAAAATCTAATCAAATAACCCTAATTGAATTCGATATTTATCAATTTATAATCTCTCGACTTACAAAACTACTCATAACTTATTTAATTAGATTTGAAGCAATCCTTTAAACGATTAATTTCACAATTAAGACCTCTCTTCAATTGTTCGTTAATATGATAATTGTGGGTCTATTAAGTCGCCAACTCTTGTTGCACATTTTAACAAAAATTACTTGATTCACTTTCTCGATTTATTATCAAGTATATGCATGACGATTATCACAAACATTCAAAGAGATACTAAAATGAACAATAATTAAGGTTCAGAAAATAATTCCAAAATGACTCTTAATTTGGATTTAGAAATCCATAAACATGATATACATAATAGAAATCCAATTGCACCGTCAAAGACTATAAAGAAGATAAAAGGAAAATAGAATAAAAACTGTAAGCCTTGATTTGGAATGCTAGAATTTCCTAAAGCTCTTCTTTGATCTCTCAACTTTGATGTTGTGGTTGTTGCTTCTCTTTGGTGTTTTTCATGTCCTTATATAGTACTTTAGCGTTCTAAGGTTATGTCTAGGGTTTCTCCACTTTGTTTGGTTCCAAAAGTAGCCTTGAACCCTCAAATCACCAAAAAAAATTGCACTTGGAAATCTGGCACAATCGTGCATGATGTCGTGATCATGTTATGACAGAGATGCTTGTCACGATCGTGCTTTATGTCATGATCGTGACATCCTTCATGCATCCTACATCTTCAGTCTTCAATTTACTGATTTCTAACACTCACAAACACATCAAACACCTCTTGAAACATAAAATTAAGATTAAAGTCATACTCTAATCTACACAAACACTTAGATCATTAAAAAAAACACTAACATTAACACAATTATAAGCATATACAGATGACAATCATCTAAGAATCACTTAAAACCCAATTTAAACACCTAGAAAAAACATACTAAGATCTATACCTATCAATTACTAAAAGGCTTTAGAGATTACTATAAGGGGAAAAAACCTCTCTGGAGCAGATGTATACCGGTATCCTTTCTAAAAGATAGATGCATTTATGAGCTAAACTTTGATACTATTTGTTTATGGTTCATGACACAACTTCTAAGGATAAAGGAAGCCTTATAGATTCCATAAAATGTATGATAAGGAACAGGAAGAGAGCCTCCTTATACTTTGACAATTGGAGTAAAGAATGCCCTCTATAACATTTTAATCTTAGAGGTTATATATCAGCTAGATTTTTTTAGAATGTCATAGTACAAGAATGGATTATAGCGAACAATTAGAGTAATAACCCACTTGAATTAACCTATATAATCCCTAATTATAACCCATAAGACGGGATGAAGGACAAATGCATTTGTCTAAGGCATTCCTCAAGGACATTAACAAATAGATCATGTAGGGAGTTGATTAGAGAAAGATGAGACAAAGCAAGATGGTATATAATTAATAGGAACAAAACTTTTGGCCCCAAAGTATCTTCCTATGGCCAACAATGAAAAATGGCTTAAACATAAAATATAGATTAAAGTTCTTGCAAATTCAAAACATCTGTGAATTGTATAAAATATAAAGTGAGACAACAATCCTTCTGTTCTTTGAGTGCAACTACACTAAATTGGTATGAGACAAAATACAAGACAGAGTTCCTATATGAAGAAAGCTATTTGACTTCTAATTCATAATTCAATGACTACAAGAGGATGAAAAAATGAAAAAGAATAGGAGACATTCATAGTACACTTGCTCATACATCTACAAAAGTATGGATAGAAAAGAATTATACATGCTTTTAAAGAGTGGAAAAAACTAAAGAGAGAGTAGAACCCTAAGGTTATGTTCATATATATTAATAAGATTGTAATTTTCGGCAAGTTTTTGTTTGTTTTCAATTATGTGCTTATGACTAATGATGGTCGGCTCAATCCTTACTTGTTGGGACCCAAACTTGACCTGACGCCTGATCGGGATTAAGGCAGTGGCCCAAGTTCGAGTCAAATCCGACCAGAGGCAGTTTAAGCCCGAGCTCAACCCAGCTAAATTTTTTTTAATTATAAGTGCAAAATGATGTTGTTTTCAAGTCTCGTGCTGTACTAGTATGGATAGGCCAAATTTGAACCTAACCTAGGCCTGATTTGTTAATTTTGGGTTAGACTAAAGTAGAGCCCAATTACCATCCCTATCCGTAACCTTAAAAAGATTATTCAATTTAACTTATATATATATATTTTAAGTGCAAAATGACATTATTTTCAAATCTCAGGTTGGGCTAGTCTAGACAGCCCAAATTTGAACCTGACTTAGGCTTAATCTGTTAATTTTAGGTCAGACCAAAGCAGAGCCCAATTGTCATTATTCAACTTAACTTTTATATATATATATATATATACACATTGTATTATATATATATATACACACACATTATAATACAATGTATATTAGGCACTTCAGGTGTTTGGGGTTATGAGAAAGGCTGCAACTCTGTAAGGATTGATAACTACATACATTTAGAGAAAAGGGGATGGTGGCAAAGAAGGCAAAAGCAGCAGTAGCCACCGAGAAATCTGGAAGGCGAAGTCGCTCGGCATATTTTGCAAGGAGAGAGGCCGCTAAAATCCTTCGGAGCGTTCTTCAGGGAGACGAGCGTCGACAGGCCATTGGTTCTATCAAATCCCTCGTTTACAGTCCTTCCGTCAGTAACAAAAGGGCTACTTTTGCTCTCGTCTGTCAGACTCTCAAATGTAAGCTGTCAAATTATCTTCTGCACTCTTCCCTTCTACTGTTATAAATTATTGTTCCTCCTCTCTCCCTTTTCCAGATTTTCCTATAATTAAAGATGTGTTGGAGTTTTCAGACGTTCTTAGTAACAAGTGGAAGGTACGCACCCTACATCGCCTTCCTCTTCCATTTAACTTTTCTTTTCTTTTCTTTTTGATTTATATTGAATTACTTTACTACTTTCCTGGTGGAGGTGAGATGGAATCTTAATTTCCCTTTTTTCAGAGGCAAAAGGAATTGATGTACATAGTGGCGTATGACATTCTATTTGGGCAGGTACGTTCTGGATTTCGGATTTCTCACTTCTGTTCATTTAATCATGCTTTATATTTATCATGGTTTTAACTTTTTTGAAAAAAAATATCCTTTTCCATTTTGAAGGGATAGGTTTTGGTCGCAGATTCTTATTTCTTTTTCTTTCTTAAGTTTCTAGATTTAGGTTATGAATTCAATATCTAGAGCTATAATCTAGACATAATAATGAAGCTTTGTCTAAATTTATAGACGCTCATGTATATGCTTGGTCTTTGTCTGACACAAATACTGGTTTGTAGGAAGCTCCACTAGTTGGAGGAGATGCAGAGAAGTTTCTTCTGCGACAAAAGGAGGATCTTCAGTCAGCTTTAGCTGAGCTTTTAGTGAGAAAAAAAGTGAAGCACATTGATCAGCTGATTTCTCTTTATCACCCCCATGGTGATTACTAGTTCTAGTTTTCAATTTTTTGGTGATCTTTTTTGTTTTAGAATGTGAATTATATTGAACTGCATTTCTTCTTAGTTGAGTTTAAGGTTTCGACTCTTTAGTTCATGGTTTATTTGCTTTTGATGTCATGCTTTATTGCCAGAACGGTGTTAAATTTTTGTTGCAGATATTTCAAAACCTTGTTATGTTCGTGTGAACACCCTCAGATTGGATGTTGACTCTGCTTTACAGGAATTTGAAAAACAATTCGTGGTATGTTCACTGACTAAAGAAAATAATGGTTTTTTTAACTTGCTCTTTTAGAATTAGTTAACTTCCTTTAAGAAACCATGAGATGTACTGGAATAACTTTGTTTCACGTTAGTAGGTTCAGAAGGATGACCTTTTGCCTGACCTTTTAATTCTCCCACCACACACAGATCTGCATAATCATCATTTGATTGCTAATGGAAGTGTCTTCATTCAAGTAAGATAATTTTATTAAACTTGGTTTCAATTCTTAGTTCATAATTTTCTTGTTTCGGTTTAAAATTTTATGTGCTGTAAAACTGTAAAAAATTGATGTAGGAATGCCGATAGACTCACATAAACAGATGGATCTGTAGTAAGTGCCTGCAAAAAAGTCGTTTTAGCTGGAGTTTTTAATGCTTAGAAGTTCAAAAAATGTTTGTGTGCAATTACATTGTGTAGAAATCTAGTGTCGCATCAGAAAACACTAGGCTTTCTCTGTCAATGAACAAGTTTGACTTCATCTACCAGTAAAAACCAAAACATCAACTGCCAATTCCTTTTGGTTGAAAACATTGGATCTCAACATTTTAAATTGGCTATGAAAAGAGTGAAATAGTTGTATAGTGGGTATCACCTAAAATGCTGCTAGGTTTTACTTGATTTACTAAATCTTTCAACATATCCGTGGATGTATTATTCTTGAATAATCATGCTGATACATTTCCTTTTTATGTTCATTTCTATTTGATTTACATCTGGCCTATCATTTTTGTTAGGGAAAAGCAAGTTCAATGGTGGGAGCAGCACTTGATCCAAAACCAGGATGGGATGTGAGGCTTTTGATAATCTTTTAAGATACTCATCAATATTGTTTCTTGATTTCTTATATGCTCTCTTGTTGCAATATTGTTGACTATTCATCAATCTTCTATTTCTCCTTGTATGGGCATGTGTGGGTTTCAAGTTTAATATTTTAATGGTTCACCATAAATTTGCTTCAATCAGGCCAAGTATAAGTCCCATGCAGGATGAGAGAACATAATCAAGAACTTCTTTTTATAGAAGTTAGTATTTGATGATTTAAATGCCAGAAAATTGAATATTTACAGTATACAGAATGACAAAAAATGTTGTTAACAAAAAAATGAGAAGATAAGATACATTTTGCAGAATATACTATATAATTTTCAACATGAATTTTGGGATACTGTAATAGTTTGCATATCTCTTGCATGAAATCTTCTTCTTGAAATGCCAACTGAAAATTGACGCAGATTGATTGACTTTACAAACCATTTGCTTTTCTTCTGGGGCTAAGGTTTCCTCAATTTTCTGGCAGTAGACTCTAGTCCCTGGAATTCTTTTGAGTTGTTCATTTCACAACTGTTAACATCCTTGTCATTTATTTTTTCAATTTTGACATTCTGTGAAGGTTCTTGATGCTTGTGCAGCTCCTGGGAACAAAACTGTCCACCTTGCTGCTCTCATGGGTGGGAAAGGAAGAATTCTGGCTTGTGAACTAAATAAAGAGAGGGTTAACCGTTTAAAAGATACTGTCATGCTTTCTGGTGCTACTAGTATCCTATGATTCTGTAACATATTAAGCCTACCATTTTGCCTGTCTATACTATTGTTTCATTGTTTTCAGCTAAAAAGTGAACCATAAGTTCTGATCAACTTCATAACTTACTATGGTTTGCTTTGTACTTTGTTCAAAATGCCTTCTCACTCATTCTTCCCTTGTTTATCAAGAAGTAACTGCTTAGCCTTAATCTTGCTTTTAGACATTGAAGTTCTGCTTGGTGATTTCTTAAGTTTAGACCCAAAAGATCCTTCCTTCTCCAAGGTAGATACTTGTAACAATATACAAATTCGTTGTGGCACTTGTTGTCTATGTGACACTTTTACTTCCTGTTCAAAAGGACCAAAAAGAATTCTTTTGGACAAAGTACTAAATAGGATATATGATTGGTCTTATAATCATGGTTACATAGATGCTTTTTATGCAAAATTTTTAACTAGAGGTACACAAAAATTAGCAGCATTGACTCTTTTTTTTAACAGGAGAGGGCTTGATGGAATTATCAATGGGGTAGGTATTACAAGTCTCTTTCTAGGGGAGGGTATAAAATATCTAGGGGAAGGGCGTATTTCTTCTTATCTCCTATTGTATTTATTTTTTCTGCTAATCCTTTTATTGATTTACTATATTTTTTAATTTTTTTAATTTTCAATTTCATTTCCTTTATTTCGAGTTTTGACTCTTGTTATAAACTCATTACATAAGTTTTTATTATTTTGGTTATTATCAAAATTCCAGTGAGATTTTTTCAAAACATCTGATCTTTAAATAAGTACTACTTTGTAGACCTCTTTATTTCCCCTTATGCTCCCTTCACATTTTTAAAAAAGTGAATGAGTTTGATGCCTATGTTTTAAAATAATGGAAAAAGGGCCGTACTTGGTGAAAATTTTGTAATGTATATTTTAGCTTTGGTGTACCATGGTATTCCATTATTGTTTCCAGTGCAACATGCCTCACTGCATTTCCGTCTCTGCTGGATTTGAAAGTGAACCAACATTTCCCTTACGTTCCTCTTATAATTGTATATTTGAATCGAGCGGAACATATGACAGCACCTTAGCTGAATTCTTGTGCATAATTCTTAAAGAAAAGCTCATTTTTTGCAGGTGTGCGCTATTCTTTTGGACCCTTCTTGCTCTGGATCTGGGACTGCTTCTCAAAGATTGGACCATTTACTTCCATCTCACACTGCTGAGTTTGTTGACGCTGAAAGACTAAAGAGGCTGGCAGCATTTCAAAAGAAGGCCTTGTCCCATGCGTTTTCTTGTATGTGCCATTTTTTATTCATCCTCCATATCCTCACAGATTATCCAAATACTGTTGGATCTTTGGCTTTACGGTTTCACAATTATCATGTTTTTTAATCTGTACGCATGTGACTTTTGGGCCCATGTTGCCACAATATTTGACTAATGAAAATTTTCTTGTAGTCCCAGCAGTTGAAAGGATTGTTTATAGCACATGCTCTGTTAATCAAATTGAAAATGAAGATGTTGTTTATTCAGTTCTGCCGCTTGCTGCATCCTTTGGTTTTAGCTTAGCAACCCCTTTCCCACAATGGTATCGTCGTGGTTTCCCAACTTTTGAAGGATGTAAGTGCTATTGCGGAGTGAAACTTATAACTCAGGTCGACAAAGCTTTACGCATATAATTTGGATCACTATAACTATTGATCATGTCTTAATTTGCAGCTGAACATTTGCTACGGACAGATCCAGTGGAGGACAAAGAAGGCTTTTTCATCGCTCTTTTTGTCAAAGAAGGCGCTGCTAATAGTGCGGAAGAAAGAAATGAATGTGGAAGCATCCCTGACAATCCTATACAAAGCAGTAATAAAAAATATACAATTCCTGATGACAAACCTATGCAAAGCAACAATAGAAGATATACATCGCCTGTCCTTTATAATAAAATATCCAGGATATGGTTACACACCTATTCAACAGTACCGAGAAGGTCCATCCGCCGGCGGAAAGTTATCAAGCATGATATCATTATGAAAAACAGAGGCTTTGGAGGGTTTTGAATGCTCCTGTTAAATTTGGTGAAAGCGTGAGTTATGATATTCTGCTAGAATGACAAGAACGTAGAAAGATATTGCCAAGCGTGAAATTCTGTTGCAATGTATTCTGGTATCTTAATGTATCTTGATCTGGCAGAGCAGTAGTCTGGTTGTTCATCCTAGTTCGCGAGTTCTGTTTACTTTTTGGTGCAATCAATTGAAACAATTTAATATTGGGTATTCATTTAAATTTGATGCAAAACTAAAAGCAAGTATTGATTGTATGTAAAATTTTGAGCCGAAAGGAATAATTTTGGGCTCAGTAGCACGACACTGGAGTTCAGACAAACAGCAGAAATGTCATGTAAGAAAAACGAGATAGCACTTGGTTCTGGATATCATAATTATATGAAAAACGACTTTTTTTTAAAAAAAATTTTAAAAACATAGAAAAATAGGTTATGGTGGGTTGAGTTTGGCTTGGGTTTTGCCCCGGTTGCCTTCGGTGTGAAAATTATTTTAGTTATTATTTTATTAAGATTGAATATTAATAAAATGTATAAAAATATCACATTATATTTTTCTTTATAAAAAATAGCTAATTTTTAAAACTAAAGTATGAAGATTAAATAAATATGTGGATCTTTGATATTACATGAGAAATTTATCTTGGACATTATTTGTATGTCTATAAAATTTTCACTGTAATTATGTGAAAGTGATTGTTTGACTTGAGATTTCCAAAGTATCTCATATAGGAATTGTCATAATTTGATACTATTTAAAACCTATTCTAGTTAAGGATAACTTAATTGATAATTATTAGATGTAACATGAATTGTACGAAGAAAAATGAGTGTTTAATAAAGGATTATCACTTTAAAGTAAATAATTTTATGCTCTATGTCTAATCGAAATATTTATGATAAAATAATTGAATTATACGAAAAAATCATCTAAAGAAAAGTTAATCAAAATCACTTTGATATTCCTAAATATTTGGTTAGTCATGATATATTGTTAGATGATAATCTAGGTCAATAAATATAAATTGTTTAATTAGAGAATTAAAAAAGGTTAATTTATCTAAAACTAAATAAGATTGGGGTTATAATTCATATCAATCGGTAACATATTTGAAAACTTAACGAGTTATACACGAAGAATAGATTAAAGAGAGAAATATTTTCAATAAAGATGGACTTGCGAGATTAGTGAGCCAGTAAAGGAAGTCATACCTCAGGTTCAGTTTTCATTTTTTCTTCTGGTTTAAGAACTTTGATTAAGTTCTGCCGAACTATACACACACATACACACAGTTTTTGGAATATCCCCACACCTCTACCCCCACCAACTTAGATACTCAAATTTTACAATGGATATTGTAGGATGTAATCTCTTAATTCTTGCAGTTTTACTTCCAAAATGGTCGTCCACCTCCAAATGAATTGAAAGAACAATGCTTATTCAGGGTCAATCACTTTTTCTATGGTCGCCAACAAGGATTGCAGATACATGGTGAGATATAACTGGAAGATGACCACCCGTGATATATCAAGAACTAATCCGTTTTTTATATTTTCTATTTTAGAATTCGATACGGTCACTAAGGAGATCTGTAAGCTACCATCATTTTTCAGCATTGCTCTTTTCAGAAGGATTGATGTGAATGCTACTGGTTTTGTAACAAGGTATACTTTCTTAGTTTAAGAACATTGTTTCAAAGGTTTTCTAGGTCAATGTCATGGCTTCTCCATCTTCTTGAGAATGCTTACAACTTTCTGTGCATTTTATCACCATTACTCAGGAGTTACCCTTCCTTAATTGTGGCTTCTTTTCTGCCAGTGAGAGCCATACGCTATCTCTTACTGTTAAAATTTCATTGATGCTAGCAATTACAATTTGAGGAGCAGGGTTGGTTGTATCAGTTTATGTGAATTCGAGCTAACTGTGACGATGAGGTTGCTCTTGGTAATTTGATGGTAGAGACTGCAAAAAAATTCATTCAGGGGTCCAGTTATGCTCTCCTACTCTCAAGATTTAAATCAGGTTTAGGACATAGGTTGATACTGGGCTACTACTTGCGACTCCTTAGCTTGCAAAGTCTACCATGTCGGAAAATTCACCCAATTTTAACCAGCATGAGTTATAGAGTATTTTTTTTTTCTCGTTCATGTCATAACAGGATGCAAAAGTTACTTGATTGTTTTAAAATAAGTATTAGCATAGCTGTTCTGTTTTTGTTTTAGTAATAAACTATTTGACATGACAAGTTTTGAGTACCTAGAAAATATTGGTCCTCTGCACTGGGTTAATAGAAGCATCCTGTTGATGTCCGTATCTTCATATAACTTGACATTTGATTTTAAGTAGCGTTGATTTGTCTAATAAAATCCTGCACAAGTCTGATGTAAACTATGTTTTTCCTAAAACCATTTGAATTGCACTTTTCAGAAACAAATTCCGTTGTAAAGTTTCAACAGTCTCCATTTTATGCTCCCTTTCTTATAACAAAACAAAATATATTTACAAACAATGTAGAGATAAAGTAGTATATTGTATGAATCATATTCCCCAATTAGTGGCTTTGCTTCAAAATAGCATTGTTCCACTGTTTACATCACATTTCTAACCTGTAGGGATGCTTTCGTTGATTAATGGATAAATAGAAATATGCTGACAATGGACATAGCAATGCAGATATTGTTGTGAAAATTGACCGGATTAGAGCAGGTTTGCAGCTAAATAGGACTGAGGGAATAGTACTGAACACACATATTTTACGTGGAAAACCCCTAAATTAGGGTAAAAATCACGGGTAAGGATAGGAGACTTTTACTATTGGAAAAACTGGAGAATTACAAGGAGAAACTAGACCCACAAAAATATACAAAATATTTTTGCCT